>BSBM01001803.1:0-317500 GCA_027924585.1 Larix kaempferi | reverse complement strand
ATCACCATCAAAATTAAAGAGAATTAAGAATTCTTTCTTCAAACAAGTGACGACTCCTCGTCACTAAACCTTTAACTTGATTAGAGGCTTGGGCTTTCCAATTTGTTCAAAATGAATATAAGAGTTTGAGAATGAGGTGTACATTTTGTGTTATTTAATTTGTTTAAAAATAAGTAAAATTAGTATCAAAGGTGTTTATACTTGCCATTTAAAAATGTTGTAATGTATTAGTTATTTATTATCCAAAGTTAAAAAGTTGAAATGGTAATGAAAATGAACTCTACTCTAATTTATTGTGATTTTATTCTAATTTTTAGAGATTTTACAAAAGCTACCAATTAAAAATTGTCAATGTCTGTGACCACCAATTATTTGCAGAACTAAATAAAACTTTATCATTTACAAAAGTAAATAAAAATTTATAAATAGAAGTTAAATAAACAAGATAATACTCTTTAACAATATATATAAAAGTTTATATGTAAAAGTTAAGTAAACAAAATAATACTCTTCAAGGGCAAAACTAAATTTTAATGCGCTGTCAAGAAAAGCAACAACAATATGTTGCAAAAGAAATTTATTGTTTATGCTTCTCTTGATTTGGGAAATTATATCTATGCATGTGTTTTATGACAAACGTTGGAAATACCTTGTAATGTTTGTGTAAAGAACAAGTTAAGACAGACAAAAAAAACATTGAAATAAAAATTACAGTTTTTATTATAATATTCATAAAACACAATACCAAAGTTTGTACATAACTCTAAAATTTGTTTAACAAGAGGCACGAGGTGGCAATGTCCTCGACATTGCCACTAGATTTTTTTGAGGGTAGTTACTAGCAGAAGTTTCCTGCAAAAGGACTCTTTGTGAATATCTACTAATTGGTATTGAGAATTTAAGTTTATAATGATCTTGATATTTCAAACATGCATGCAATAATGGTAACCATCTGGCCAAAAGTATGATATGGGTTCATCTAAGTGCTTGTGAGGTTCATGTATACTCTATGTAACTTTATTTTATATTGACATTGATCATGTGGTAGAACTATAATGTTGAAATATTATGAAGAGCCACTAATGTAATTCAACTTTGGTATAGCGGCTCGATATGAGTTGAATTTGGTGTGTAGTAATAATGGGCTTCCTTTCAATGTCATAGGGTTACTTTATGTCATAGGCATAATGTTTAACATTGATTGTAAACACTTAAAGAAAATGAAAGTTAATGCGTTGAAGTAGGAATTCAAGATAATTATGCAGATAATGGGCTTCCTTTCAATGTCATAGGCATAATGTTTAACATTGATTGCATAGGGTTACTTTATGTCATAGGCATAATGTTTAACATTGATTGCAAACACTTAAAGAAAATGAAAGTTTATGTGTCGAAGTAGGAATTCAAAATAATTATGGAGACAACATTTTTCCAATCACAAAATGCAAAAGATTAGAATGGCATGAAATTTGTAATCCAAACTAAAAGGTATGAAATGAGATAAACATTAAATTAATTATTAAATTTAAAGAAAATAGTTAATTGTACACATAAAGTTGATTCTTTTTTTTCCACTCAAGTTCTAGGTAACATGTCCAAGTTATTAGAACATGAAAACACATATATTATCCAGAAGTATGCTCATAATTAGTCCAAGCCTAGAACCTAAGATACAAGTGGGAGCCTTTAAGTAATGTGTATGAGTTATATAATGGAATGCAATATAAATGTAAATGTTATATAAAAAACACCAAAAATAAAATAGAAAGGGTGGCAACACATGACCTATCTTCATTCTAGAAGACATTAGAGACAAAAAAGCAGAAGCATTTTCACAAACACTCCCCCTTGGAAGAACACAATCAACTCATTGATGTATGCTCATAATTAGTTGAAGCCTAGAACCTAAGATACAAGTAGGAGCCTTTAAATAATGTGTATGAGTTATATAATGAAATGCAATATAAATGGAAATGTTATATAAAAAACACCAAAAATAAAATAGAAAGGGTTGCAACACATGACCTATCTTCATTCTAGAAGAGATTAAAGACAAAAAAGTAGAAGCATTTTCACAAACACTCCCCCTTGGAAGAACACAATCACCTCATTGATGAATGCCGACAAATTTCAATTTGAATGGAAAATCCTTTGAATCCTAAGGACTCTTGAAATTATGAGCCTTTAATTCAAAATTTGAACACTCCAAACCAATAATTATAGAGGGAAAACTAAAATATAAATGCTAACCCTCCACCTTCATATTATAACATTCAAATCATGATTGAAATTCTTTGGGATCATAGCATTCAAATCACAATTGAAAATCCTTTGAATCCTAAGGACTCTTGAAATTATGAAGCTTTAATTCAAAATTTGATCACTCCAAACCAAGAATTATAGAGGGAAAACTAAAATATAAATGCTAACCCTCCACCTTCATATTATAACATTCAAATCATGATTGAAATTCTTTGGGATCATAGCATTTAAATCACGATTGAAATTTGGTAATTTGATATATGTGAGTATTTCTTTTAAACAAGGAGACACTTTCCATTGCTTGCTTGTTGAAGTTCAATTAACTCTATCATTAATACTATTTGAAATATGCACCGATCATTATATAACATCACTTTTTATAAGAAGAAAATAAAACAATAGTACACAATTCTACTTATTGGAAGGTGCATAAATTAATAATAATAAAATGCAATTTTTTGAGCTCTTCCTAGACCTTAACATTTAGTCCTAATAAAATTTAAAGCCCTATCTAAAGAAATTATTGATGCCCATTAATAAAAAAAAATTTAGTCCCTATCTAAAAATATTATTGGACAGTGCATAAATTAAGAATAATAAAATGCAATTTTTTGAGCTCTTTCTAGACCTAATAAAATTTAAGGCCCTATCTAAAAAATTATCGATGCCCATTAATAAAATTTGAGGCCCTATCTAAATTTTTTTATTGATGCCCATTAAGGTACTAAGGAAGCCACCTTTCTAAACTTTAATAAGAAAATTGTATTAAAAACCAACATAAATACAAAAAGCTATCTGCTATGGTATGTTGTTCATCATTTGAAATTATTGATGCTCATTAAGGTACTAAGGAAACCACCTTTCTAAACTTTAATAAGAAAACTGTATTAAAAACCATTCCTAAACTTTAATAAGAAAATTGTATTAAAAACTAGCATAAATATGAAAAGTTATTTGCTATTGTATGTTGTTTATCATTTGAAATTATTGATGCCCATTAAGATACTAAGGAAGCGAGCTTTCTAAACTTTAATAAGAAAATTGTATTAAAAACCAATACCAACATAAATAGAAAAAGTTGTTTGCTATTATATGTTCATCATTTAAAGGAAACCCTTAACTATTGTTGAAATAACCATAAAAATAACATCTTACATGCTCTCTCTCTTCCCTTTCATAGGTGTATGTATCTGTTTTTTTGAAATTTGTATTAAAAAATAATTATTTATTATAAAATTTTACATATAAATTATTTTATTAAAAAGTTGTTTTAAAAGAAAATGTTTAATTATTATCTAAGAAATTATCAAAATAATATTTATATGTTTTTTCCTTTTTTATCAAATAATATTTATATGTCTTTTCTTTTTCTATGGTGTAATATATATGATTGAAAACACCATTTCACAATTCATTAATATTTTGTTTTATCTCAATTTAAATTATTACAATTTCTTTATAAAATAATATTATTAATAAATTTATAATTATTTTAATAAAAAATTTAAAATTCACCTTTAAACATTGATCATCTACTTTTTACAGTTATAAAAAGCTTTGTTGTTTGTACTCATTGTTCACCATTGTTCTCTACATAGTCATAACCATCAAACATTTTTTTAAATCCTTTTAATTTAATTAAATATTAATGTTTTTAAATTAAATTGCATAATTTGGATACTAGAGGATAACGAAGCTAGAATCCCATTAAGGACAAAATTGTGAACATACAAAGAACAAAATGTGAACGACCAAGCAAAAATTTAAAATAAGGAAGTTGGATTGGGTAGAGTGCTACCGAAGAAGTTGGGTCTTTAATCAAGCAGCAGCGTTCCCAGTAGCGGCATAAGTTGAACTAGGATTCCCATCATCCCCAGAAGCACTAGTTGAAGGGGCACAATATGAGAAGGAGAATTCCCGACCTCATTTCTAGCATTTATGGCAGCCTAATTTCCAGCAGCTTTATTACCAATAGCATCCCCATGAGTAGTTGAACCAGCATCACCAGCCTCATCATTCAAGAACAAAATGTGAACGACCAAGCAAAAATTTAAAATAAGGAAGCTGGATTGGGTAGAGCACTACCGAAGAAGTTGGGTCTTTAATCAAGAAGACTACTAAGGTAAAAGTTCTCAATTCTCCCAATTTCATTATCATACAAATGGACGTGGTCAGAATTCTTCAGTACTCACGAAGTTGTTCATAATCATGATTTTCCGGTCAATGATTATCTCGGAATAATCATAAGTTTTATTAAATTTTTTCATATATAGTCATTGTTGTTTCCTGTAGAAATTACTTTTCAGGAAGTTGTTCATAATCATGATTTTCCGGTCAATGATTAATCTCAGAATAATCATAAGGTTTATTAAAATTTTTCATATATATTCATTGTTGTTTCCTATAAGAAATTACTTTTCCTGATATGATAAATTCTATTAAATCATTTCATAAATGTTCATTGGGGTTACCTTCCCAGTCCTATCCTTTATGTTCGATAGTCTAAGCCATGGATTGAGTGCATAGAGAGAATAACATCTTGATTGAACGAACGACTGACTGTGTATAAATTCATCTACACTGGCAAGCAGTTTGTGCTCATCACCCAAACACCCTAGGCTTATGCATGGTAAGAACTGCAAGGGAGACATCCTTTGTTTGGGCCTGACCTCACAAAGATAGACAAGCAATTATATCTTGGGCCGGAACCCTAAGTACTAAGTGAGGAACAAGCTCACCTGGATGCAAATCGTGACATTGATCCAGGCATGTCGGATCAGGCTAACAAATTATGGAAGGACAATTACACTTTGATTAAACTGATCCAACAAGTCCAAGGTCGTACAAGAGGTCTTTCCAAATAGGTCTTTCTTACTGTTATCACAATACTAGTGGGCTCGGTCCCCACAGGGAACAACCTATCCAAACTATTTCCTTACCTGTATGAACGATTATTGCCTCTCATAATAAATCTTCTATTCCATATCTATATGCCCTCATTATGTTGGGCTTGACCGTCATTCCTGCTATTTTCTAGGCACATCAACATCAAAGTAAATAAAAAGTAAATAAAGAGAAACCAATTGCCAATTGTTTAAAACTATTTTAATGATATGCCACCCGTCCTATTTTGAAGACGCGACAGCCACGGAAAATGTGTAGCTTGCATCCCCTAGGCCACCATCTGGCACGTACAACAGACATGTATACCAAAATCACTTCATGGTAACAGGTGGAGTTGCATGCAATAGTTAAGTGACTGATCTTACAAGTGCCATGCCATGGCCATGCATATGCCTCACAACCCATAGCAACGAAGAACAAATAGAGTTAATACGAAATAACAAAATGAGATGGATAGAACGTGCACCAGTTAAGCGTGGCAAAGGAGGAGAAAACGGGCATGGAGAACTCCACCTAGGTTCCATCCACATCATTTCTCTGGTGATTAGCAGTGAAACAATTCTTTGAATTCTCTTGTTAAAGACGATTTATTGTCCTTCATCTTAAGCAACTAGTGTACGGGGATGTCCGTTCTTTAATCTCGAAAAAAATTGCTCTTTGTATTATTATCAAAGGGCTGGGCATCATGATCAGAGGTGAAAGCCAAGGGGAACAATGATCGGGGCGGCCATTGAATAATGCCACTAATTGTGCATATTAAGGTAAGGCACACATCGATTTTCTATTATATCTATGTTTTTTTTTGTATATCACTATTCTCTCGGTCAATCGGCTTCCTACATGAATTTTAGAATTTCAGAACCAAAGTCTGTTAATGGACAAGCAATGGAAGCGCCTCTCGGTGTTGGGAAAATAATTGGTTGAATCAGAGCCCAAATTTATTTTGTTAACTTCGTGACTTTCAACCATCAGGCTGCTTAGTAAAAGACTTTTTTCTAGCAATTTCCTTCAGTTTGTTGTTGCACTAGATTGATTGTTGTCCAAATTAATTACAAAAAACAATTGCATATGCATATTTGCTGCAAAATGTTGAATCCCTAACAATGGTAGGATGTTGACCCATCATCAATTTCAATCTATTGGCCTCTTGGCTACGAGATCGACAAAGACTAATATTTGACCTTAGATGGGTTCCATGTAAAAACAAGATTGGTGGTCGACTGTTAGAGATCCCGTTCATGTGTAAGGTTGGGAGCAAGATTTTAAAACCGATTGAAGATAACTACAAATTGTATCCTTCAACATCAATTTTAAGCCCTTGCGACAGTAAACGCCATTACAGCACGACTCATGAATCGTAAACTCGGAGGAAACGAATGTTGTGCTCTGTGGAGGCTATGAAGACTTGGGCTTGAACATGCTAGCAAAGAGTTTTTTTTATAACCTAGGTCTAAGACAAAAGAAAGAAGAAATACATCCAAGGTATATAAGTAATATAATATGGCAGATTGTAGGATTCTCTTTAAATCTTACAAGAGCTTCAGAGAATAATTAAAAAAGGATAACATTAAGCTATCTATATATTCAACATAAGCACACGGTCAATACGGAGTACATAAATAAACTAATTAGAACTGGTTATGGATCATTATATCGGTACCAAAGGAAGTTGTTATAACTTATGAGGCCGCAGATCTTCATCGATCTGGCTGGTAGAAGACTTGGTGTCAAACGAAACTTCTGATAAGAATACAAAATACTGCATATAGTGGTCGGCATTACTGCCAATGGTAATGCTATTCATGAGAGTTACGGCATTTAGAACATAGTAAAAGAAAACTGCACTTGTGGTAGAAATATATATAGTAGAAAGAAAGGCTTGTTAAACTTCAACTTCATAGTCAAAGGAGGCTGACAATAATATCTCAGAGTTTACCTGAGAATACCTCTCAGAGTTCTTCTCAAAATATCAAACCTTAACACTTAAAAGGGTCTTAACTACGATTTGAGGCTGCCACATTTGTATACCATCTCCCAAATCCTATCCTCGAAGCTCTAAGTCCAATGGTCGAGCAAACCACAAGCCAATATGTTGTGCATAATGCATCAACACTTTAAACAGGGTAAACCACTACAATAACTGCTCACTGATTAAGAGCCTCGAAACCCTGTTGTGTATTGGTATCAACACTTGCAAGCCAACATCCAAAAATTTCAATTAATATAATACGTATTTATCACATCGGCTGTCTCATTTTGGTTACATTTTATTCCAATTTCATTACGCAACCATCAAATTCCCTTCCAATTTCATTATATAGTTATCAAATTGAGAAATGGAACCATATATGACTTCTTGATGTGTTTGAACTGCGACAACATAGAAGCATTTTAATCATATCCTAAACTTCTAATACTTGATATTTATGCAGATTGATATTAATGCAGTATAATCATATCCTAAATGTTGATCGAGTATGAGTCCCATTAAGATATTTAATGAATTACAGATTAAAAACAACATTCCTAAATTCATAAGTATCAAATATTTTTGGAATGTAAACTATTTCACCAATTTCTAAAAGTTTGAGGGCGTTTCCAGGTTTCAATTTTTTTTGGAAGCATTGTTAGGAACGCATGTCTTTACTTTGTTAGTATGTTATTGTTGGACGCATATGCTTTGTAAGTCGTCCCGTAGTATTTGTTAATCAATAGTTTGTGTTATTGTTGTTGGCGCATATGCTTTGTAAGCCTCCCGTAGTATTGTTAATCCATAGTTTGTAACGGCCCATGGTTTCGACCCATAGTATTGGCGCCTAGAATTAGTATATAAGTGTGTGTTGAGACCTATGAAGGCACGGTGAAGTTAATTGTATTGAGCTTGCTCAAAGGAGGTTGCCCCCTCGAAGTGGCCTGTGATCAATACAAAAGTGATTCTGAGTTCTGCCATTTCTGCTATTTCGCGTATTCTTGTTAATTAATTGTTGCAGGTGCCTCACATCTGGTATCAGAGCACTTTCTTGGGCTCGCTGGGTGAAATTTCTGCCAAATTTTTTTTCGCATCTGTTGCAGGTTCGGATTTGGGAATAATCCCCATCCGCTTAACTGTGGGAAGTACTTGGGCATAAGCCCTAAAACTCATTGTGAGGAGTACCACAGGAACCCCGAAGTAGCTGGCCCATTGAGAGGACCTGCCAGCGAAAAGGGCAACGACCCCTACCTGATTAACTAGTTCCCACCCGTGAGGTAAACCAAGAGCTGTCGTTTGTGGCAAAGCGGTTATCAGTTTTACCTGAGCCGTGGAGTGAGGGGTATTGCCCCAATACGCAAGCCGTCAGACAGCATTGGTGGCCGAGTGAAACCCCTGAACTATTAGGAAGCCGCACATACCTGGGGTCCATATCTACTTTCAGCTGAACTATTGTCGATCACTGCTGCGCCGTTTCAGATCTATTTTGAAATTCGTTCCAGATTCAGCCGTTTTCAGTCCATTCGGCGTTGTTCCAGATTTCTTTCGAGCCGTAGCCGCTCCAGTCTGAGATTAAAAAAAAAAAAAAAGTATTTTCTCCATATCTCCCTTATTTTTACTCTGTTTCCCTTGAAATTTTCGGGGAACCCCTGTCATCCCATTCTGCATATTTCAGTCCTGAGGACCCTATCTTCAATTCCCCTTTCCAAAGCCCGAAATCCCACATTTGTCTATTTTTAGGGTTTGCCATAACTTCCTCAGATTTCACCCAATCACCTTCAAATTTTACCACAGAGTTCCTTTCTGAATTCTGCTTCTTTGTTCCCCTCTGCCAAATTTTCTCATTCTTTCACCCCGCTTCTGAAATCCTCATTTTTGCTTCCCTATCTATCCAACAGTGTCCAAAATTTCGTCAAACCCCAATTACCCTTCTGATTTTTTCCCAAATCCAAATTTTCTCTTACTGAAGTAGTTCCTGTTTTTGTTTTCCTACCCAGTCAAAAAAAAAAAAAAATCCTGGTTATGGTTGTCACCCGTGCAGGAGCAAAAACCATGGAGGAAGCACTTGCAGCCATCCAAGCTAAACTCCAGGATCTGGATGAAAAATTTCTCGGTCTCCATCTTGAACATTTAGCTATGAACAACAAACGACAGTCCGAGTCTTCAGTAGACAATGGGTTCTCTGCTTCCAGCAATTTCCGTGGTCCGAAGCTTGATTTTCCTCGCTTCAATGGTACCGATCCAACTGGATGGATCTATCGTGCAGAACAGTATTTCAGTCTGCATAATACTTTTGATGTCAACAAAGTTCCATTGGCATCCTTTCATTTGGAACAGGAAGCTCTTCAATGGTACCGTTGGTACATCAAGGCTCATCCAGAGCCCAACTGGCCAGACTTTTGCCAGCTCCTTTTGCAACGATTTGGTCCTAGTGCTTTTGATGACTTCACAGGAGCCCTCACTAAACTTCGCCAAACTGGCACTGTGAGAGAGTATCAAACCAAATTTGAGAATCTAGCCAACCACACCGAAGGATTGTCTGATGAATTTTACCGGAGTTGTTTTATCAGTGGTCTAAAGGATGCCATTCGCTCTGAGGTCAAAATGTTCTGCCCCAACACAATGATGGAAGCACTCGGGTTGGCTAAGTTGGCAGAAGACAAGCTTGCAGCCCAACAACGCTCCAAGCCCACTTTTATTCCCTTCCGAAATATGGGTTCTCAGCGACCACCTATACCGCAGGCTCCTCGACCGACTCCTATCAAGCGTTTGTCTGAAACAGAGATGAAAGCACGCAGAGAAAAGGGGCTTTGCTATAATTGTGATGAAAAATTCACTCGGGGACATAAATGTGTTCAGCAAAAGCTCTATCTCCTGGATGTGGAGTCTCCGCCTGCCTCTGAAATGGGTGACAAAGATCCAGAAACACAACAAAAATGGGTTAGCAAACTCATGGGTTATGACTACGAGATCACTTACAAGAAGGGTAAAGACAATATTGTGGCAGATGCTCTTTCTCGCACATTTGATGCCCAAGGTTCTCTTTCATCTATTTCTATGCCTGTTCCAAATTGGTTGCAATCTGTTCAACAGGGTTACGTCAATGACTCTTCCTTATCTCAGATCATCCAACGCTTGACCAACAATCCTTCTGCTGTCCCACATTACTCTTGGGATGGTGCTTCTCTGCGATACAAGGGTCGTCTGGTGCTTCCCCAGAGCACAGATCTTCAACAGGCTGTCTTCTATGAACTCCATGCTTCTCCATCGGTCGGGCACTCTGGGTTCCTCAAAACATATGAACGAGCACGGCGTAACTTCTTTTGGCAGGGCATGAAAAGGACAATTCAACAGATGGTGGCCAAATGTGATACCTGTCAGCGCAATAAGGGTGAAACAACACTCCTTCCAGGATTGCTTGAACCCTTGCCCATACCTACACGGATTTGGACAGATATTTCTATGGATTTCATTGAAGGGCTCCCTAAATCTACCGGGAAGACAGTGATTCTCGTTGTGGTTGATCGTCTCTCCAAATATAGTCATTTTTGCGCTCTCAGCCATCCCTATACAGCCTCCTCTATCGCTCAAATTTTTATGGACCAGATCTTTCGTCTTCATGGCATCCCTTCTTCCATTGTCTCGGATCGTGATGCGACTTTCACTAGTCATTTTTGGACAGAACTATTTCGCCACACTGGCACCAAACTGAAGATGAGTTCAGGGTATCACCCACAAACAGATGGTCAGACTGAAATTGTCAATAAATGCTTGGAAACTTATCTTCGTTGCTTCACCTCGGAACAACAACATCAGTGGGCAAAGTGGCTCCCTCTTGCTGAATGGTGGTACAATACCTCTTACCATACTGCCTCTAAAATGACCCCATATGAAGCAGTCTACGGTCAGGCACCTCCAGCTCTTCTTCCATACACCCCCACCAGTTCACCAGTTCAGGAAGTTGACAAGGTCCTTCGCAACCGCGATCAGATTCTTCACATTTTGCGGGACAATCTTCACATGGCAAGAAATCGCATGAAGCAACAAGCTGATCAGCACCGTTCGGAGCGCACTTTCCAAGTCGGCGATATGGTTTTTCTTCGTCTCCAGCCGTACAAACAATCCTCCTTGAAACTCAAAGGGCGTCATAAGCTCGCTCTAAAGTTCTATGGGCCATATCGGATTCTTCAGAGGATTGGGTCCGTTGCTTATAAATTGGAACTTCCTCCTTCTTCCCGCATTCATCCAGTCTTTCATGTCTCTTGTCTGAAGAAAGTTCTTGGCACCAACAACAGCGGCCAAACGATTTTACCCGAACTGGATAATGAAGGATCCATCCTTTTGGAGCCAGAGGCCATCCTCAATCGGCGCACGCGTCAGCTTCGCTCTCGTTCTATCACAGAGGTCTTAATTCAGTGGCACGGCATGCAACCAGAGGATGCTACATGGGAACCACTCCTTCAGATTCAACAACAATTTCCACATCTAAAGCTTTGAGGACAAAGCTTTTTTTAAGGGGGAGGGGATGTTAGGAACCCATGTCTTTACTTTGTTAGTATGTTGTTGTTGGACGCATATGCTTTGTAAGTCGTCCCGTAGTATTTGTTAATCAATAGTTTGTGTTGTTGTTGTTGGCGCATATGCTTTGTAAGCCACCCGTAGTATTGTTAATCCATAGTTTGTAACGGCCCATGGTTTCGACCCATAGTATTGGCGCCTAGAATTAGTATATAAGTGTGTTTTGAGACTTGTGAAGGCACGGTGAAGTTAATTGTATTGAGCTTGCTCAAAGGAGGTTGCCCCCTCGAAGTGGCCTGTGATCAATACAAAAGTGATTCTGAGTTCTGTCATTTCTGCTATTTCGCGTATTCTTGTTAATTAATTGTTGCAGGTGCCTCACAAGCATGTTTCGCCCCTCTTATTTTCTGTCTATTAAAGGCAAAGAAATCTCTTCTTTCATCATATATCATTAATTCTGACTTATGGGTGAATTACTCAATTGAATGTTTTGATCATTGTTCATCCAATGGATCACTCTTATAGCATATTGAGAGACTATTTCAATAAAACAATCCGAGACCTCTAGAACTCTGATAGCACATTTGAGACACTCAAGAGGAAACCTGTCACTTTGAAGGTGGACATGTTCCATCTCCGAGGAAATATGCAACCATTGAGCGATAATGAATCAAGCAATAGAGATAGATGGACAGATATGGAAGAAGGTAAAACAAAATTTGGGAAAAGATAAAGTGAAAATAAGGACTTTAATGGAAGCCCATAAGGCTTTTTTGAGAAACTGCATGCCCCAAATTTGGACAAAGCACAACAAAATAAGATAAGAAAGGGAGAGTGAATTATATTATTGCCTGAAATGTAACTTGTAATTGCCATTCCCCAACTCCAAGATAAGCCTTCTCTCTGTGCATTGTGCGGGTAGAAAACCAATACAACTATAAGTGCATAAACACTAGGATAATTTAATGAAAATATTTCATGTATTTACAAAATCGGTGTACAAATAGAATGAAAATATTGTAGCCGCGAAAGCCCAATTTATATGCTAAACCTATTACACAACCCTAAAGGTTTCAGCCAAGCCAACAAAGAATTGGCTATCTACTATCATGCTATATATTCCAAGTTTTCTGGCTATGGGAAACTATGGGACCACCGAGGGGGCATGTATGGTGATTTCACTAAGAATACAACCTTGGAGAAGGCTATCAACATACCCAGGGTTGTGTCCTTGTAAGCGAAAAAATATTGGACCGTCGTCACCTCTGCAAGAGGAACTATGACATGCAGAAAGGATTTACGAAGTTAATTAAACTATGAACCAAACTCTTACATATATGAAAGTAACAAAAAAAAAATGGAAAGAGTAAGACCCTTACTTGAGAGTTTGCCGAGCGACTGAGAATGTAAGGGCCAGAGTGGCTCGAGGACGCAGCTCCTCCAACAAGCATTCCCGACATCAAAGAAATAAGTACATAGTAAAATCAAGTGTATTATTACTATGAATCCTGCTAAAATCATTCAATAAAAGGTCTTATGGCTAACAATTACTTGGATAACCATATTTTGTTGCGAGTCTACTAGCCGAGAATTCAAAGGGTAAAAAGGGTAAGTTTCAACAGCGGAATTATGTGTCTCGTGCAAGGCCTGAGACCCCTCCAAGCCTGATTTGAAGTCTATCAAGTTCGCTTTCCTTTAAAACATCTTGTGCATCAAAACCCTAGTACACCAACATGGAAAAAAACCTGCAATTCGAAAAAAAGTATTAAAGTAGAAACGTAACTATACTTTCAGGATGCTTTCAAATTGTAAGTTATTATTAGAAAACTAATACCTGCACCTATTCGATGGGCTGACTAAGACTCTCTGGATTGATAACTGGTATAAACCTCTGAGCTAAACTGCAACGAATACCCTCTTGGAATGCTTCAGGAGTCGGGTGAAAACCTGTCATCCACAGTTCAGAGCAGAGGCTGATTCCATGGCTGAAAATTTGGTTACAGTGCAAGTGCCATTGAAACCCTACCCATCCTCAGAATGCGGTCCTAGTAAGGATGAAATTTTGACCAACACCGATATGTAAGACAAAAAGCTCTGGAAATTTCGACAACAATCTCCATATAACCTTGCAGTTTGATCTGCTGCCAAGTGTTGCTAATCTGGGAGCTCTGTTTTAATTCCTGCCAATAATTGTTTAGCACTTGGGACCTCGCCATCACTCTTAGGGCACGGAGCCAATAGAAACACTGAAAAAACACAAATATAAAAAAAAAACGAATAATAAAAAAATCCAAACCAAGCCACTACTATGGTGCTCATTGAGTAACATAAACTAAATTCAAATTTTATGGCACATTAAAACTGAAAGGACGGAGTACACGACAAGACAAAATATTTGATAGGTGTCAAATATTTTTTTTTAATTATATATTTATTTATGATAAATAAAATTTAACTTATATAAAATTAATCATTTCAAAATTTTAGTCTAATTAATAAAAATAGAAATTTAAATTTTTATAAATTTTAAAATTATGTTTTAAATTTTACAAAGTTTAGATTAATATACGTTTTTTTTTAACTTTATAAAACTATAAATAAAATAATTTGAAAACAGATTAAACAGGCTTTTATTTTTAATTTGTTTTTCAGTATTAATGAGCATTGTCCTCTAATTACACATGGTAGTTTGTGGATTTTTAACCAATAAAAAATTAGAATACTCAATTTAAAAAATTCAAATAGATATTTTATATTTTTAAAATATTAAATTAAATTTATAAATATTAAAGAACTTTAGAAAACATAGGAAAACATTGTAAAGTATTTTAAGTATTAATAGAGAGTCAAAAAAGTTTGAATATGAATCGATTGCTATATACCTGCCTTGCAGGTATAATAATGCAAATGTAAATTTTATTTTTTGAGGGTTAATTTTGATTTATTTTATAAATTATCAATTTTATATTGTAATTGATGACTCTTATTAAGTTTTAAACTAAATTTAATTTATCATACTTAAAAAAGAAATTAACTATTTTTCTTCAAACTTTTGTTTTTATATGGAAAAAAGCTTTAATAAAAAAACTATAATTTAATGTAATAATAATTTTTTATGATAATGATCAATAATATAATTTAATGATGTTTGTTATTATTTATTTTAAAATCATATTATAACATTAAAAAAAATCATTTTTAATTCTAAACTTTTTAAATGTGAAAACATTTACATGAATTAAAAATATTATTATTTCAAAGTTTAAAGAGAAGCTATGGTGTGATGAAAATTTAGAGAATAAAAAAAATTAAAATATTACAAGGATGTTATTAAGCCTAATATTGAAGTTCAAAATTATCTCTCTATTTTGTAAAGAAGAAGATCCACATAATTAAAATAAGAACTATGAGTGTTGAGGATGAAAAACACTTCCTATAATTTTCTTGTGCAACTTTCTATCTCATCAAAATTATAGTAATTTAAGAACACTCATCTCCAAGTTTTTTAGCACAAAAATAAAACTCTATAGCAAAAGAAGTAGTTCCTTACTTTTTTTTCTTAAGGTCACATAGGACAAAATTGTTTTAAATAGATTATAACTGCCATGATATATCCTTTGAGCATATTTTCAAAGAACAAAATGTTGATGCTGACAAGTTGTCCAAAAAAACACTGGTGGGTTTGGAGGGATCACTCTGTGTTGAAGAATTCATCTAAAACTCCCTCTCTTTTCTGTTTTTTTTTTAATATTTTGGTTTAGTCTTATAGAGTTTTGGTGGGGATGCTATGTTCATGTTTTTGTCATGTGGATGGAGTCTTGTTTCTCTATTTTTGTCTCCATGCTTATGTGTCTTTGACTAACAAAAATACTTGCTTTCATATTAATGAAAATAATGCAATGAAATAAAACTCTAACCCAAATCAAGTAATTCCTTACTTTCATCGAATAAACTAAAATTATCTAACTAACCATCATCACATCATACCAATCACAATAATAAATAAACTTATCATTTTAAATTTAATATATATTTTAAACCCATACCAATCACAAATATACAATGAAGGTATCAAACTAAATTTAAAATATCTTTCCTGATGTATTATATAACATATAACGAGATTATGATATTAAGAGCGTATGTAATACGTAACTAATCTAAAATATGAAAACTTCATATTAACCCAAGATGGGCCCTAAAAGATATTATGGATTCTCCTCTATCTTTTAGATTGCAACCCAAGTCCATAGTCAATGGCGAAGAAGTCCAATCAAGAAATTAATTTCTTGAAACTTATGTTAAGTGATACATACAAATTTTGATTCTTTTATACGTTTCCTCTTGGATCGGATATAGATGGAATATATGTTTAATGCACAGAGACGTGCTCCTTGATACTTTGCAATAATCATCATGCTGGTCACATATTGGCGTTTACTTGGCCAATCTAAAATTTAAAATCCTGTCATTCCTGCACCAGCTATCCATAATTGACAAAGTCATGTATGCATGGATTTCACAACTGTTTTATTTAAGGCCTGCTTGTGAAAATGGAATCTGATACCAGAGTCTTGTAGTTCAGGTGGTGTGAGTTATTTGCATTAATTTGCTTCGAACCCTAAACGCCGCTTCAGTTTGTGGTGATATTGGGTTTGTTGCAGAGGAGAGGAGATGGGTCGTTTCAGCAGTAACATTATTGGGATCATAAATGTCATTACGTTCCTTCTCTCGCTTGTCATCCTGGGAGGCGGGATATGGTTGGCCACAAAGGGAAACTCAGTCTGCGAGAAGTTCCTGCAATGGCCCGTTATAGGCATAGGCTTATTCCTCATGTTGTTGTCTGTGGCGGGATTACTCGGCGTATGCTGTAGGGTAACATTCCTACTGTGGGTCTATCTCTTCTTCATGTTTTTGCTCATAATCCTCATCTTCGCCGTCACGGTCTTTGCCTTCGTTGTGACCAACAAGGGCGCGGGGCAGGCGGTGTCCAACCGGGGATTCAAAGAATACCGGCTGGGAGACTATTCTAACTGGTTGCAGAAGCAAGTTGACAAATCCGGCAACTGGAAGAAGATCCAGAGCTGCCTTCAAGATGCCAAGATCTGCAAGAGCCTCGCCGATCACAGCATAAACGAGGCTGCACAAGAGTTCTATAGCAAGAATTTATCTCCTATTGAGGTGCGTCTTTTTTCCTTTTAGTTTTCAATTGTGCACCCAGAGATATAAAATTATTGGAAGTAACAATCTCAATATTTTCCACACTTCAATCTTTTTCACCCAAAAAAAAATCTATTAAGAAGTGGGATTAATACTAGATTTACGGTTTTCGACGTTGCCTATAAGAATACTGCGGTTCTCTCGGTACAATTAAATAATAATAAGCCCAAAAATACTTTTAAGCAGAGGGATTAATACTAGATTTACCGTTTTCCACTTTGGCTATAAGAATACTGCGGTTCTCTCTGTACTACAATTAAAATTAAACCGTAATAAGCTAATAGAATGAGAGAGACGTTAATAAGTTAATAGAATGATCAAATATATCTCCATTTTGTTTTAATTAGGATAATGAAGAAATTATTGTAATAAGGTTATTTGACAGAGTTTTTGCCATAACTTTCATTGGAGTCTCTATTTTTCTTAATATCTAGGCCGTGTGAAGAGCAATACGCTTTCATTATCAATGATCCACTAATGTAGGGATCCCAAGATTGTTTGAGATTTGATTGATGATGGTACAAGACCTGGGTAAAAGCTATAAAGAGATGCATGCCAGGATTATTATGCTATTAAGATTATGTTGAGTGTTCTCTCTAATTCATAAGTCCATCTTATTAGACTGTTACAGACTAATTGGTGGAGTGCTAAGTTGCAGTAGGTGCTAGTCCACTGGTATTGAAAGTGGTGATCCAGCTGGGGGGTGATGCTAGGCACACATTTTGGCTGCCTTGTCTTCTATGTAGTTGGGAGGAGCTGTCATTTCTCAGTGTTTTCCACTTTCCTTATAGAATTTTAGATTAATGGCATTGTAACTGATTGGAGTAAATGGATTTAAGTTATTGCTTGTTAAGCCCATGATTATGGGGTTGAAAGGAATTTCTATGAATAGTTTTTAATAGATTTGACCATAGAAATTTAGAGATGTGACAATATCAATATATGCTCTCATTCCAATGAGTGGTTGCACATATTATTGATCTGGTTTTTATCAACTAAATAAATATAAGGTTATTCCTTTATATGAGTATCTAACATGGCATTGGTTATTCCTTTATATGAGTATCTAACATGGCATTGTTTGTAGAGAGGATTTTTTAACATGGTATTGTTTGTAGAGATGATTGTTTTTTATGATGGTTTTAGGGTACTTTTCATTCTTCACTTTTGAGTACTGGATTGAGTGCCACTTGTCACCAGAGATGCAACACTACAGATTTGCATCTGTGGATTGTACTACCTTGTTTTGCAGTTTCTTCTAATTTGCAACAACAAACTCTCATTAACACTCCAATTTTTAAAACTGTGAGATGAAAGAATTTATCATCTTTGAGAAGATTAAACATAAAAACCATTTTCCACCATAACACTAAAATTGAAAATATAACTTAGGAATCCAAAACAAGTCTCATACATTCCCACCAAAACAAAGTAGATGTGATAATGAAAAAGAGGTCTGAATTTTTGCAGCTGGATTTTTCTTTGCCTGAATTAAAGCATCGTGGTTTGTGTATCGTGTGTGCAGTCGGGATGTTGCAAGCCGCCGACGTCTTGCAATTTCACGTATGTCAATGCCACCGATTGGACTGTTAATTCATCTTCTGTAAACGAGACGGATGCTGACTGTGGGCTTTGGAGCAACGATCAGGATGAGCTTTGCTATGGCTGTAGCTCATGCAAAGCGGGTGTTTTGGCAATGGCGAAGAAGGATTGGAAGAAGGTGGCCATTGTTCTTATTGTAGTTCTCGTTGCCCTTATTGTTGTCTATTCCGTTGCTTGCTGCGCTTGGAGAAATATCAGGCGAGATGACGGTTATCATAGCCATTGGAAAAGAAATGATCCCAGTTTTTCTCACTGAAGGAAGATCTATTTTATGGGACATCGCTATATCTATTTTTATTTATTTTATGGGAAGATTTATTTTACTGTCAGAGTTACACGGGATGTATTTTACTGTAAATAGTAAAAGAATATTTTTGCTTCATCTTTTATTTACAAGTTTTTAATAGAATTAGATCAAATAGGTGGGACACATGACTGTGTTATGACAGATTGGAGATCTTTTAATATGTTAAAATTATTTTAAAAGGTTTATTTTATATAGAATAGTGAGATGTTTTATAATTTAATATTGAGAAATGTTGTTATGTAATTAAAATGAAGTTAGGTTATGTTATGGTATATATTGATTTAATTTTATTTAAAATTTAGATTTATTTGAATTAAATTTATCTTAAGAAATACATTTTTTTTAACAAGAATATATTCATATAATTTACTTTATTAACAAATATTTTAATTACAGTTGTGAATTACAATTCTTACACATATCATATATCATAAAATTAATGTGAATATTATTTGATAAAAGATTTTAATATATTTATTGATATCATATAATCAATGTTTTTTAATGTTTGGTAGATTAGTTTAAGTGGTTGAGTGTTGTAATTGTAAACATAAGAGGTAGCTATACAAGACCTCACTTATGTCTCCACCCATGATATGTTCCATTGAAAAAATAAAATAACTAATATTTTTTAATATTATTTGATAAAAGATTCTAATATATTTATTGTGGATGGAAACATTATTTGTTTTTAATAAGAAGGGAATTAGAGTTTATTTAAGTTTTAAATTGCTGATTAATTTATTTTTAAAAAAATTATTTATTTTTTAATTCAAATTTATAATTTTTTTATATAAAGTAAAAAATATTTAATATATCAAATTTATCACTAAAACAAATAAACAAATTATATTAAAAATATTGAGCACCACTAAATTTTTTTATTGTTAATTTTTGTTTTTTTTTAATTCAAATTTATAATCTTTTTATATAAAATAAAAATACTTAAAATTTTATTTTAAATATGAAATTAATCACTAAAATAAATAAACAAATTATATTAAAAATATTGAGCACCACTAAATTTTTATATTGTTAACCTAAAAGATAAAACAAATAAAAAAATATATTAAAAATATTAATACCTTGGATACTATCTTCGAAATGAGGGGAGGCATTTTCCATGATGATGTGTTTCATCGAAAAAAAATAACCATAGTTTTTTAATATTATTGATAAAAGATTCTAATATATTTATTGTGGATAGAATCATCATTTGTTTTTAGTAAGAAGGGAATTAAAGCGTATTTGAGTTTATATATATATGTCTTATTTCTTTATCACTCATAAATGATGATGTGAATTATTTCCATTGTTTTAGTTATTAGCTTGATTTTGTTAGGCATCAACATCTTCCATTTACAAACATGTATACCTTTTACAGAGGTACAAACATGTATATCTATATGTTAGTTTTATATAGGGTGTGTGCAAGAAGATGAGGGTCACTTTAGATGCAATGCTACTTTTTTCAAAACTTGTTCCTGATACGTAAAACATAACGCGTTTCTGATATTTAGCACCTGCCATGGTAAGACCCGAGCCTAACATGTCATTGGACAAGTAGGATAGGTAACCATAACGCGTACACGTTATGTAGTTAGAAAACGCGTACGCGTTATGTAGTTACAAAACGCGTACGCATTATGTAAATCTAAAAATGAATTTAAATACACAGTCCCGACGATTGCCGACCACCCGTGGCACTCACGCATCAGAAACGTGAAATAGAGGCGAAATAGACCCTGGACGAGGACGGTTTGTGGCCCACTCAAGTATCAATGTTGCTCGATTTAGCTGGAGGGGAGACAAATTCACCGGTGGATTGTCATCTAATCAGGTAATTCATTCACCCATACCATTTTTTTTTCATTTCTTAACCTAAATTACTATTTTTTTATTGTTTGAAACAACCTAGCTTTGTAATATTGATAAAATTGGGAATAACCCAATCTCTAATTAAATTCACATCTCCCTCAACCAAGATGAGTGAATAATTAAAATGAATCCCTTTTCAAAAACTCAAAAATTCATAATCCAACCAAAAATTGAAAAAAATAAAACTCCCCCCTTTCTACAATGTATTCATCTAAGTCACCCGACACGAAGACACGGGACACGAGTGTCCCCACCAGGCTTCAAATTTGAAGCCTTCAGGCCACTTCAAATTTTACCCACACGTCATAGAAGGCCACTTCAAATTTTACCATGCAAAAAAAATTTAATTTCATGGTAAGCCCTTCAATAATTAAATTAACCACTACTGTTTAAAATTGCAACAGAAGGGTAGCTTCAAATTTCACCCATCAACAATTTTTAGTGGGAAATTGGGAATGCGGCTACTAGCTAGGTGACTTGGGAGTGGGACTCGGTTACTCTCCAATATCCATGTGTTCAATCATCCATGGATCATGGACCATTGGGCCTCTAATAATATCATTGAGCAACTTACGTGGACGGGCTTACACTGAGTAGCCCATGGCTTGAACGCTTCGAAGTTCTCGTGTTTGTAGCGAGCGCTTACGTGTTTAACACATTTAATGGCATCAACAAAATTATTAAACCTAGTAGGTGGCTCATATGTGTTGTTGCTAGCGGGCTTACCAAGTTACAAGTTATCACATACCAATTCGTGAATGCTGACTCCGTGAGTTAATTGAGTATTCAATGTATAATATATTATGTTAATGTGCCCCCGTGAATTTGGCATTTCAGACAAAATCCACAATCCATAAACTTCTTGTAATGTTGCAGGTTGTTGCTCCTACCCGTGGCCCCTACCTATAGCCCTGTGTTTTCTTTGTTGTATCAAGTTAATCCTACCGTCTACGGCTCCCAGCCTCACACCCTGTGTTTTCTTTGTTGTATCAAGTCAATGCTCGAATTCCATGCTTCCATGGCTCCTACCATCAATATATAATATTGCATGAATAGAAACAAGCTTTTTCTTATACCCCTATTCCACTGTGGTTGAGCTACTTCCATGTTCCACCTACCCTATCTACTCCAGTCCTCCAAGAGAGTTTGCGAAATATGGTTGTGTTATATGACATATATAATGTTCAGTGCTGCTATATCCACTGAAAAATAAAGCCTCTCAACTTTACTACGTCAGTAAACATTAAAATTTTGATGTACTATTACATTTTCAAATGAAAAGAATAACTTCTTTTTACATGGCAGCATTGAAGGGTTTAATATCTCATAGCCCTTCATAGTGAAATGGGATCCCACCCTTCAAATTTGATCCCTAGTCCCCACTAGACACAGTGACCCCCGAAATTAGGACACGTAGGACACGGTGACCCCCGGAATTAATATATTTTTAAAATATATTAAAATTTAAAAATATAGACATATAGATCCAATAAAATTTAACATTTACGATTACAAATATTCAATAGAAATTACATTTACAATTACAAATATGAAATATTCAATAGAAATTAGATCATTCACAAATCACAACACATTTGTCATTCACAATCACAAATCACAATGAGACATTGAGACACATAGATGCAAACTCATCACTGCCCTGATCCTCCTCCTCCATGCCTGAATCAACAAACTCATCACTGCCTTGATCCTCCTCCTCCTCCTCCTCCTCCTCTATGCCAATTTGACTAACTTACTTTTTAATTGTCAAATGTTTAATTTTAAGTTTTAAATGTATGTAAGTGAATGCCATTAAATTTCTTACTTGAGTTTGATTTAATACATGTTCAATTTTGAAGAGATGTCATTATATACCATGTATATGTTTCTAATGATTTTCGTATTAATGTCTTTATTGCAGTTGCAGCTATGGATACCAATGCCGAGATATTGATTGAGCTTTCCCACTTGAGGGGCATAAGTGTAGCTTTTAGTGGTGGTGACAGGATTCGCCGTTCACTTGCATCAACCTTGGATGCAATTGTGGACACCATTTCACAATCTACCAATGTACTATATGATATTGCATCTTACAGAGAAAGAAAAAGACAACAATATGCTGATGGGCTAGACTACAATGCAATAAAAAAGTTGAAAATATCCAAAGAGATCATATTTGCATTGTTTAGGGACCCTCGGACGGGGGAAATCCCAAATGCAAATAGGCCGCATATCTCCATTGAGTGGTGCACATTTCAACCATTTGTTGATAACTGGATGGATAGATGGTACATGGTTTTTGATATGCCACCACACAACAATAGGGAAATTCCCTTATATTTCCTTCGAAAGATGTACGCAGAGTTTGTGTTGCATAAACACGTTAACTATTTTGACATCTTGCAGTTTCAGGGGATCGGTGGGGGGATGCCCCAAAACTGACCCAATGCCAGGCTTCGAGACCAGGATCGCCCTATCCCTGCACCTCGCAGGCAGTTGCCTGGGCCAGATGTGCCACCTGCACATCGTATTATTCCGCAGACACGGGATGCATTTTTGAGTTTGGCACAGGCGGTTGTTTGCCATGGCACGATGGTTCAACATATGGGTGAGGAAGGGGACATCTATCCCTGGTGTGGTACATACACCAACTCGTCACCATGCAAGACCATCAACTAGTGCAGGACCATTAGAACCATCCACTAGTGCAGGACCATCAGGACCATCGACACATCCCCATCCTAGTACTGATCCTCACGAGTGCACATCATGTGGTCGTCCTTGCTATGGTATTGCCTCAGATGTTGCCTTCAGTGGGTTTTTGAGAGAGGTATGTTGATGGTTAATTGTAATAAATTCTTCATTTATTTTCGTCTTTGTACACATATATATAGTTTGAGCTAATATATTAATTTTGTGAACTTGCAGTTGATGCTTTATGCCGGCAGTGACGCCCCAGAGCCGGATGTTCCAGACTCTACAGGGGGGCATGATGCTACCCATTTGGTAGGCCCATCTTATATACCACCTATTGCCGTATCTCACATCGAGGTAAACATTTTAAAATTTCAGTTTTTTAATACTTGTTAATTTGTTAATTTCCACATACTTTACATTTTAGTTCATTAATGCTATCTACGGTCTAATATTTACAATTATTAAACTTGCAGATGGCAGATCCTTCACTGGGGCAAGGTAATGTGGAGGTAGTACCCATGGTCATACCGTCCCATGAAACATCTGGGCTCTAGGTAAACAATTAAAAATGACATTTTTTAAATACATGTTTGTTTGTTGAATCATGCATGTCTAACTACATGAACACTTGCTGACTGTAGGCACCATCCGAGACATCTGGACCATTGCCTGGATTTGTATCTCCCTCCAGGCCATTCGTGAACAAGGGTCCTGTGTATGTGAGGCGTTCTACTCCTAGAAAGACTCCAGCTGCCCACGACCATGGGCTTACTCACACCATGGTAATGTATATCCTTCGATGATATTTGTTGTTTAACTTGAAATCCAATGCATAAATCATTTTTATTAATGTTTGAATTGCATGTTTACTGCATCAGGAACCCGAGTTGTCTACTGAGAACCTCGCATCGATGGTTGATGCAGCAGTTAGTGCCGCATCTGCAATGGCAACTGATCACACACAGGTATGTAACTATTTCAACATTATCTTTACATAGTTTATTATTGTTGTCTATTGTTTATTCATGCATTTCTAACTATTTCAACATTTTTTCATTGTAGCCACCACCAACAGGAGCAGTTCCTGGCCCCCCTGGTTCGACCATCCTGGATGTTCAACCAACAGCTCCATCTGCTACACAAGCAACGCAATCTCCTTTGTCAATTGAGGTGGGATGTCCTTCAGTGACCAAGTGTTTCATGCACTTTCCATGCACCAGTTGATAATTGTTGAGCTAATGTATTAGTGTACATAGTTAGTTGAATTTAACAATTGATATTGAATTTGCAGGATCCAGAGATGCACATTGATCCTAGAGATGTGCCTAGAGGATCAACGTCGGGAAAGAACAAGAGGAAGCTTGAGTTTTGATAGTTTTGGATAGTTTTGGACACATGTGCTTTTGGATACTTTTGTATATATATGTACTTTTTGATACATTCAGTTTTGGAGACATGTACATTGACTTCATTGGATACATGTACTTTTGGATACTTTTGGATATACATGTACTTTTGGAGACATGCACTTTTGGATACTTTTGGATATATATGTACTTTTGGATACATGTACTTTTGGAGACATGCACATTGACATTTCACTTATAAATGAATGATACATTTCACTTTGTATTTGTTCTTCGGTTTCCACGTGTTTTTGTGTCAATCTAATGTGTTGATTTGTGTGGATTATCTATTACTCATGAATGCACTATGTCAAAAGAACAAACTATTATATTCAAAGGTTTCAACAAATTCACTACATGCATGCACTAATTGGTATCTAATTAAAATTTGTGATTTTGGATGATCATTACAAGTTATGTCAAATTTCTTGCTCGTGTAATTTAATCAAACTAAATGCAATACAATGTTTTTCAAGGTTTCAACGAACTCACTCATGCACACCCATTGCCATCAACTACCAATGAAAGTCTAACATTATGAGGTTCTTCTTTAAAAATGGGTAATATTTCCTTGATGATCGTAAATTGAGAACCATTTGTAGCCACTCATATAATACCATCTTCACTTATCTTTGTACATGATAATCCATAAAATGTGCTATGTTTTTTAACCTAAACAATCATCAAAAACCTAGAATTATAGGGATATGACAAAGAACCTTATGGGGCACCTTATATATTACCTAATTAGTTCAATATCTATTGATCCCACATTCATGGCATTTTAAATTTGTTGCATGCTATCCATAATATATCATTTGATCATAATTAGGACATGCATCAATTGTTTGATACTCCTTTCTTGTATCTTTCATAAGGGCACACAATTCTCAATATGTGCAAGGTAAAGTATTTGATGGTTATAGGAAAATATGACCTAACAATCTATAAGAAAAAATCAATTTATGTACTAAATAATGGATATCGCAATGTAGTTATTACAATCACAAAAAATATTAAAAACTTATATTTATCATTAGAGTTATTGTGTATACATAGGTGCATCCTCATCCATGCAAACAAAGGTGTCATGGATCAACCTATTATCCCTTTATTCTCAATAATATTAATATCATTATCTTCCATAGGATCAAATTCAACTCCATCACCCCCATTATTGCTACTCTAAATTGCAGCCTTAGGAGTTTTGAGCATGTATTTTTGTCTCTATAGGAGTTTTGAAATATTATACTCTTTCAAAAATAATATGGAAGTTCAAATATTTAAAAGTGGCTTAAATTACAAAATGGACAGAAATTCACCAAGTGTCCCTGAACGACATTTTCATGCGACTTGCAACTCGACATAACTCAGAAACCGGATATCGAACCGACGAACCGTCGACTCCGTTGGTCTCCTGGCATGCAATTACTTCTAGGGGGCCCTCTCCCTCGTCTCCCCATGGCCCAGTGGCTTCATTGTGCATTCATTTCGTAAACTAGGGTTTTGCTCAGTTTAATTGCATGCAATCTCGCATTGGTGGGTCAACTCTGCAAAAACCTCCCCCGAGCCAGTGTTGGCAGTGTTCCCATGTCGGCATTTCCCACACACACTTGCAGGAGCCAACGGCACGCAATCTTCCTGCTTCGTTTGCTTTTTGGCTCACGGACGGAAATTCACCAAGTGTCCCTGAACGGCATTTTCATGCGACTTGCAACTCAACATAACTCGGAAACCGGACGTCGGATCGACGAACCGTCGACTCCATTGGTCTCCTAGCGTGTGATTACCTCTAGGGGGACCTCTCCCTCGTCTCCCCATGGCCCAGTGGCTTCATTATGCATTCATTTCGTAAACTAGGGTTTTGCTCAGTTTAATTGCATGCAATCTCGCATTGGTGGGTCAACTCTGCAAAAACCTCCCCCGAGCCAGTGTTGGCAGTGTTCCCACGTCGGCATTGCCCACACACACTTGCGGGAGCCAACGGCACGCAATCTTCCTGCTCCGTTTGCTTTTTGGCTCCCAGACAGAAATTCACCAAGTGTCCCTGAACGGCATTTTCATGCGACTTGCAACTCGACATAACTCGGAAACCGGACGTCGGATCGACGAACCGTCGACTCCGTTGGTCTCCTAATGTGTGATTACCTCTAGGGGGACCTCTCCCTCGTCTCCCCATGGCCCAGTGGCTTCATTGTGCATTCATTTCATAAACTAGGGTTTTGCTCAGTTTAATTGCATGCAATCTCGCATTGGTGGGTCAACTCTGCAAAAACCTCCCCCGAGCCAGTGTTGGTAGTGTTCCCACGTCGGCATTTCCCACACACACTTGCGGGAGCCAACGGCACGCAATATTCCTACTTCGTTTGCTTTTTGGCTCCCGGACAGAAATTCACCAAGTGTCCCTGAACGGCATTTTCATGCGACTTGCAACTCGACATAACTCGGAAACCAGACGTCAGACCGACGAACCGTCGACTCCGTTGGTCTCCTGGCGTGCGATTACCTCTAGGGGGCCCTCTCCCTCGTCTCCCCATGGCCCAGTGGCTTCATTATGCATTCATTTCATAAACTAGGGTTTTGCTCAGTTTAATTGCATGCAATCTCGCATTGGTGGGTCAACTCTGCAAAAACCTCCCCCGAGCTAGTGTTGGCAGTGTTCCCACATCGGCATTGCCCACACACACTTGCAGGAGCCAACGGCACACAATCTTCTTGCTTTGTTTGCTTTTTGGCTCCCGGACGGAAATTCACCAAGTGTCCCTGAACGACATTTTCATGCGACTTGCAACTCGACATAACTCGGAAACCGGACGTCGGACCGACGAACCGTAGACTCCGTTGGTCTCCTGGCGTGCGATTACCTCTAGGGGGCCCTCTCCCTCGTCTCCCCATGGCCCAGTGGCTTCATTGTACATTCATTTCGTAAACTAGGGTTTTGCTCAGTGTGGGAGTGTGCAATTTTTGCACACGGGGGTCAACTTTGGAAAATCATCCACCGAGCAAGTATGGCTAGTGTTCCTAGCTCGAACCTGTCTAGACACACCTGCAGGACTCCCCGGAACCCGGTTTTGTTGCATGGTTGGAGTTCTATGCCCCCGGTAGGTATCCAGCAGGTGTCCTTGAAGGCCTTCTGGTAGTGAGACGGGACGAGCCATAGAATGAAGACCGTGGCTCGGATCGACGAACCGTCGACTCCGTTGGATTCAGCACACCGGGATAGTGCCAAGGGTGCCCCTCCCCTCCTACCCTGTGGCCCATGTGTCACCTTGCAGGTCCATCTTGGAAACTAGGGTTTTGCTCAGTGTGGGAGTGTGCAATTTTTGCACACGGGGGTCAACTTTGGAAAATCATCCACCGGACGGGTATGGCTAGTGTTCCTAACCCGAACCTGCCTAGACACTTTGGAAACTAGGGTTTTGCATGTCCATGATGATGATGATGGTGATGATGATGAAGATGTTGATGATGATGGCTTGGTCTAAGGTGGTGCTCTCAAATAGCTAATTCATTATGAAATATTTAACAAGACATGAATTAAATTTAATATAAGTGTATTGTTTAATATAGTGAGCATGAATTGAATTAATTTTAGGGTTTATTGATCATATGTAAAAAATGGCATATTCATAAACTTGACATACAAGAGAACTTTTGGCATATTTATAAACAACGTAAACGTAAATTTGGCATATCAAGAATGCAAAATTGACATATTCATATGAAACATACATGTGAAAATTGAGCATATATCGATATTCAATTACAAATAGTATAAATAGTATAGTATTAAAAGTATGTAACGTACCTCATCATGCTAGATCCCACCTATTATCATACAACCAAGCCCTCCGGATCATCTCTTATACTGATGGTCTCCATTAGTCTCTCGTGCTCTGTATCCAGTAAGAAGTTGCGTACCTTCGATGTATTTCGACTAGGCATTGTTCGTACCTGAAGGTTTGTGCCAATGATCAAGTTGGTTTGTAATCCCTGTAAACATATCCACCCTTCTTTCTTCCATTGCTATCCCATGTCAAGTATTCACCTTTAACAACCATAGACCCAGTTGGAAAGTGTTTGTTTTCATCGTCAGTCATGGACACAATGAGGGTTTGCTTTCCATCTATACAGCGTGCCAACCAGTATTCATCACCCCATTTAGTATCTTTTGAGGCAACCACTGCGTATATGTGCCCTGCATTATATGATTGTAGGTATATGATCAAAATATTTTTCGTGCGATACAAGGCCATTAATGTGCATTTGAAGACTACGTAAACAAACAAAAAATGTTAAGGAAATGCATCATACCGGGTTGTACAAGGTCTGAGACATGATCAAAATCTGCAGAAATAGATGATTGGTCTTCTTCCAACGGAGTTAACTCAACAATTGCACGCTGATCAAGTGGAAGTGATATGCGATCCCATCTATCAACCCAATCCAATGATTCACACCCATCCCAGTCACCATCACAACAAGGCGGGCAAAAACAAGCGAGTTTTCTGGTCCAAATTTCAAATACTGGGTTATCAGAGCTTCGAACCGAATGAAAGCCATGAGTCCTAGGCACAGTCTTGCATTCCCATGCATGTGAACGATCTATGACTACCACCTCCTAAAAAAATCTCTCCACATGTCTCTTTCTTGTGGATTCTACTCGCATAGTTGATTCCTCTCCCATTACTGACGTGCACCACCTGACTATAGATTGAGCATTTAGAATAGTAGATTCTGTAGATACTTTCAATTACTCTCTTCATAGGGCTGTTTTGACACATGCTCCGGCTCCATCATGCTCTCCTTTACCATGCCCAGTCTCAAAATAGTTCCACATATGTGGCACTTTGTAGTTTTTATGCAATGAACACAACCACTGAAATATGCGTGCATTTTTTAACTGACCAGCACACCCATCAGACCAAATCCAGTGTCGATCCATCTGTATGTTCCTTCCCTTCAAGTGATCATAGAACATGATGAAGCAATGACGTACATAGTGGAAGTCGTGGCACCTATCATCACTTATGTAGAAGCACGGGGAGTTCACTAGCAAGGCAATATCATATCACGTCCATTCATATTGGGGGTTTGAATTCTCTTAAAAATATAAAAAATATATTGTCTCATATTAAGGGGTCAAGGGGGGGTTTTAAATTTGACATAGTGATATAAATATTGGGGGTTATTTTATTCGGGTGGGTTTAGGAATAACCTCCAAATCGTGGGATGGATTCATACCTCCAAATCATGGGCTCAATTCATACCCACCTAAAACATAAGGACCCTCCATTTTTATTTGATATTGCTTATGATCCTAAGTTTTGCATAAATTTGATAATAGTGTACCAATGATAATATCAATGGAAGTCTGTTTAGATTACTGGCCCTGAGAAATCCTCATTTAATAACTTATTTAGGCTTGGTTTGAATTCATGCTATATTGGTTTTCATCTATAAGTTAAGAGCTGTACGCAATTGAGATTTTTGGAGTTGAACAATTGTATTGTATTTTTTGTAGGCATTCGAGAAAAAGATCTAACTCTTCATTTTTTAGGTTGGGGTTTAGGTTGGTATTGAGATTCAATCAAACCTTTATCCACGACAGCCAAGAAAAGTGAGATCAATATTTCTTGGCTCATTGAAACCAAGAAAAGTTAGATCAATCTTTCTTGACTAAATATTTCTTTCAACTTTTGTATTCTTCTTTAACATTTTCACATTGCTAGTTAGGAATGGTTGTTAGATTGAGTTATATTTGGCACATTCATAATTGTAATTTCAATTCTTATATTCAAGGAATTATTTTAGTATTGTGTTGGAATTGACATGAACATAGGTGAAAATCTAAACCCTTATTTAAATACCCTATGTGTTATCGTTACCATGAAATGGTATCGTATAAGTTTCACCATCTATGTATCTTTATAACTATTGCATGCTTGAAACCTAACAATGGATATTTTCCCCTCTCCTATAAAGATAAAAAAAATAGATATAACCCAAGAAAATGTAACTAGGAGGAAATTCATTGCATCTTGTGAATGACCCAAATCCAGGATATGCACATGATAATATGGTGTTATTGGAAAGTAAGATAAATTTTTCTATGTTTATTTGGGTTCAAACATCAATGATGTTTGTTTTGATAGGAAGGTATGGGAGTCCATCCACGAAAGAGTTTCAATTTTTCAATTTTATAGAGTTTAATTTATTAAGCTTATATAAAACATGAGCTTTTTATGGCTATACTTATATTTACATGATATAAAATTAGTAGATTGGCAGGCTGTGGTGTGAAACATTTGCAATTCTCATATTTTCTGAGCATTGCACTAACAATTGGACTATCATCCTTTTAAATTCTTTGTTATGTTGATATCTTGACCGGATTTCCTTTTATGCATATTTCCTTCACCAGTACTATTTCGTTGCGTCTTCCACTATCTAAAGCTACAAATTGATCAATCACCCCTGCAATTATGGTGGTATCATTATTAGCATTATACTATTATTTTATTAGCATAACGTTTGCTTATATTTCTATGTGTTAGGGATCCTATTTGTTACAACTTCATAATATGATATAAAGGGGGTATTAAAAATGGGTTGATAAAAATGGATACATACAATATTTGGTGAAACTAGGGGTTTTATTAATTGGAAATGCATATTGGGAGGGGGGTTTAACAATAAAAATTTAGGGGGAATTTTCCAATATTTATTGAAATTAGAGATATTGTTTAATATCATGCGAACGATCGTGCTATGTAACAAGTTCACTGAGTGAACCCCCCCTGTGTAGAAGTGATATTCCTTCAGAATTTCTCTTTGCTCTTCAGTGCTATTTGGGCCATGCCTATATGTGATATGGACCATCAAGGAAACCTGCTCAGAGTGATAATACTGACTTTGGATCTCATTTTGAGGTTGCAGAGTGTAGTTCTCGGCAAAATCAACAACTGAAAGTATAGTACCAAGGGGAAATGTATCTCTGCATATTCTAAACTTCTTATCCTGCCATCGTGCCACGTGGACATGCTGAACATATTGATGTGTCTTTTCAATAAATTCCTTGATGAAGTCACTAACTTGTACCTGGTGACACAAAATGATCTCAATGTCAGTTTTTTGTTGTAAGTAAGGATTGAAATGTAACCGTTACAACATAATTTTATAGATATAAATGCATACCTGAGATGTCACCAATTGTATTTTTTTGCTTTCTTTCCCTGGGACTATTTCATAGTTGATATATTTGAAACTTTTCATGTCTGTAACCATTTTCCCAAATTCACTGTCTCCATTCTCGTGCATACATTGGCTCAATAATGTCATTCCAGCACAGTTGGAACATGTTCCATCCAAACAAGATTTTGCATAGTATGTTTGCCCCTCGGGCCTATTGCACATGATGCTATGAATGAATTCTCTTGATGAAGTCGGTGGTATTGTCATGGAGCAATCCTGCACAATGTTAGTATGCAACACACGACGAATGTACAAAAATGTTTCATAGTAATATTCATATTCTACATGGTATCTACAACAAAAAGTGTTACTAAGAGTATTTATTCTAACATACCATGGCTTACATTTCTCAAAATATCTTTGCCCCAAGTTCAATTGTCTATGCTCAATCTTAAATTTCTCGTAAAGCTCTGTCTGTGTTATATCAAGAAGATGCTTAGTATGTGGTTCACGATCCTTTGAACCCCTTCTTAGTTTTATTACATCCTTTCGGTTTGAAGAAGGCCTTGTGTGATCATGCCAAAAACTGTGCACTAGTCGCTTTACTGCATCAACTAGCTTCATGTCACGACGTGGCAACCGACCAACAAAGGCCCAAAAATATGTCTGATCGGTTGTGTCAAGATGTTCTCTTCTAATAGAATACCTATGGAGGGTTTTTACATTCAAATTAACTAGTTCGGATGTAGGCCTGAGAATACGAAGGGCCCTGGTGTTCTTATTTGCAATTGATTGTGACAACACACGACGAGCAGCATTGCGGTCCTTTGAACGTGTGTTCTTACCAATTTTACCAAATGCATCTACTAGGCTTTTAACTATATGAGAACTTGGTTCAGAATTCTTTATCATCTTTATCCCTAACTTTTTCCTAACAACATTCATGCTCCTAGATTTTAACAATGATAAAAATAATCTACATTTATATCCATCACATTTAGAAACAAAATATTTATCAAGTATCTATTGAGTTTGATAAGCAATACTACGTTTAGATAGCGTACCTTCAATGGAATTCAAAAGTCTTTCATCAACTTGTATACGCTTCGGAGTTCTTCGATGTGTGCTTGCTAATGGAGGTAAGGGGGTTGGAATTGTACAATGTAGCGCATCACCAAGATGCTATGGCGTTTCAGTAGTAGATTGGTGTCCTTCATTCTCTTCCTGGTAGTTGGATGGTGGAAGTCCAACATCCTCATCGATGGTCTGTGGAAGTCCAACATCCCCTTGTGGAAGTCCAACATCCTCATTGATGGTGTGGTTAACATTCTCTTCTTCAACAGTAGGAAAAATGTCCAACGCCTCTCTGACTTCATCGCTTGTATAACCACATCCGGATAGCAAATTGGGTGTTTCTTCGTGAGCTTCATCTTGAGATGGTAACTTATCACTTTGACTTGAAGTGGGAATTGAAACATCCCCTAATGAGCACCTACGTTTTGCTTCTTGATTACTTCCATGGAGTGCTTGTTCAACAACCATTGTGGAAATTGAAGGTCCCTCTTGTCTTGGATTAATAGGATGAACCGTGGTATCCTCTACAATTGGATTTGGATTAGTTTCCAAAGAAAGCCTCCGATTCATCATGTATATTCTTTTCTTTTCTTTCTCTTCTTCAATGACTTCTTGAGGTCTCTTCTTCCTTGTTGATTTGTTTACTCGGTTACGTGCATTCCCCATCACCACAATGATCAATTCAATATAGTTTGTTTTTGTTGCTCCTCAATTACAAGCTCTTCAATAATAAGCAAATGGAAGTTCTTCCTTGTTGGTCTTGAAGCTTGATATCTTATCTTGTGTGCTCCTCAAATATAGGCAAAATGAATCTTTCAAAGGCCTTATCTTTGGTGTTATTCAATTGGAGATTCTTCAAGCTTGCTGATTATTTTCTTCAAATATGGCCATATAACCCAACACCACACTGAGCAACCATGAAAGATGTCCTCAATGCTGCACCTGCATAAAAAAAAAATGATGGAGTTGGTGTAGAATGTGAAAATTTCCGGTGGCGGGCTTGTGCTGTTCGAAAAATCGCGGGACTATTGTTTTCGTTCGAACAGAGTGAAGTTGCTCTCGGACAGCAACAGTCCACTATTTCTGGAGTTACAAAACGTGCACGCGTTATATAAATACAAAATGCATGCGCAATATGCAGTGAAAAAATGCGAACGCGATATAGTCAAGCACAATAAATAGGTTAGGTGCACGGCTAGGGCAACGAACAAAATCAAAAGAAAACTAATAATTTATATGGTTACATACAAAACAAATGTTTTGTATGGTTTAATACCCCCTAGCTCTCTCCCAATAATCCCTAAATACCCCCTATCTCTTTCTAAATATCTGTCCCTCATTCTCCCTACATGTTTCTTTCATGTTTCTTTCTCTCCCTTACTCCAACCATGTCTCTACCACCCCACTCTCCATCTCTCTACCTTCTCTTTATCTTCGTCATTATCCCTCCCTATAGCACTCTCTCCCTTCTTCTCCCTTAATCACTAACCCTCTACGCCTTTATCCCCCCCCCCCCTGCCCTCTCTGTCTTACCTTGTTCCTAGAGCCCCTCCCCCATAAAGGCCTTTAGACCCTCTTCTAAACATTAATCCCTAAGTGCATAAGTGCACAAGATGATGAGGAGGAGGAGGGTGATGACAATGAAGATGATCATGATGTAGATGAAGATGATAAAGATGATGATGAGGAGGAGGGTGATGACAATGAAGATGATCATGATGCAGATGAAGATGATAAAGATGATAATGTTGATGAAGATGATGGTGATGATGATAAAGATGTTGATGATGATGGTGATGGTGATGTTCAGATGATGATGATGATGATGATGATGAAGATGATGGTGACATGATGGAGATGTTGATTTGATGAGGAAGATGATGATGATGATGGTGATGATGGTGATGACGATGAAGATGTTGATGAGGATGATGATGGAGATGAAGATGATGATGATGAAGAAGATGATGATGATGGAGATGTTGTGTTGATGGGGAACCTAGAGATGACAATGATGATGAAGATGGTGATGGTGATGGTGATGGTGATGGTGATGACGATGAAGATTTTGATGATGATGCTGATGGCGATGATGATGAAGATGTTGACGATGATGGTGATGGTGATGTTTAGATGATGATCATGATGATGTTCAAAAGATCATGATGGTGATGATGGTGATGATGATGGAGAAAATGACGATGATGGATATGTTGATGAGGAACCTGCAGATGCCAATGATGATGATGATGGAGATGTTGATGAGGAACCTACAGATGCCAATGATGATGGTGATGACGATGAAGATGTTGATGATGATGGTGCTGGTAATGATGATGATGATGATGATGATGATGATGAAGATGAAGATGATGGTGACATGATGGAGATGTTGATCTGATGAGGAAGATGATGATGATGATGATGATGATGATGGTGATGATGATGAAGATGTTGATGACGATGATGACGGTGATGAAGATGATGATGATGAAGAAGATGATAATGATGGAGATGTGTTGATGGGGAACCTAGAGATGACAATGATGATGAAGATGGTGATGGTGATGACGATGAAGATTTTGATGATGATGCTGATGGTGATGATGATGAAGATGTTGACGATGATGGTGATGGTGATGTTTAGATGATGATCATGATGATGTTCAGAAGATCATGATGGTGATGATGGTGATGATGACGGAGAAAATGACGATGATGGATATGTTGATGAGAAACCTGCAGATGCCAATGATGATGATGATGGAGATGTTGATGAGGAACCTACAGATGCCAATGATGATAGTGATGACGATGAAGATGTTGATGATGATGGTGCTGGTAATGATGATGATGATGATGATGATGATGAAGATGAAGATGATGGTGACATGATGGAGATGTTGATCTGATGAGGAAGATGATGATGATGATGATGATGATGGTGATGATGATGAAGATGTTGATGACGATGATGACGGTGATGAAGATGATGATGATGAAGAAGATGATGATGATGGAGATGTGTTGATGGGGAACCTAGAGATGACAATGATGATGAAGATGGTGATGGTGATGACGATGAAGATTTTGATGATGATGCTGATGGCGATGATGATGAAGATGTTGACGATGATGGTGATGGTGATGTTTAGATGATGATCATGATGATGTTCAGAAGATCATGATGGTGATGATGGTGATGATGATGGAGAAAATGGCGATGATGGATATGTTGATGAGGAACCTGCAGATGCCAATGATGATGATGATGGAGATGTTGATGAGGAACCTACAGATGCCAATGATGATGGTGATGACGATGAAGATGTTGATGATGATGGTGCTGGTAATGATGATGATGATGATGATGATGATGATGAAGATGAAGATGATGGTGACATGATGGAGATGTTGATCTGATGAGGAAGATGATGATGATGATGATGGTGATGATGATGGTGATGATGATGAATATGTTGATGACGATGATGATGGTGATGAAGATGATGATGATGAAGAAGATGACGATGATGGAGATGTGTTGATGGGGAACCTAGAGATGACAATGATGATGAAGATGGTGATGGTGATGACGATGAAGATTTTGATGATGATGCTGATGTTGATGCTGATGATGATGATGATGATGATGAAGATGTTGACGATGATGGTGATGGTGATGTTCATATGGTGATGATGATGATGATGATGATGATGATGATGGAGATGTTGATGAGGAAGGGGGAGATGACAATGATGATGAAGATGTTTATGGTCATGAAGATGATGATGATGGTGATGGTGATGATGATGGAGATGTTGAAGATGATGGAGATGGCGATGAAGATGATGATGATGATGATGATGGTGAAGATGATAAAGAAGATGATGATGATGGAGATGTTGACCTGATGACGATGAAGATGATGATTATGGTGATGATGATGAAGATGTTGATGTTGATGATGATGGTGATGAAGATGATGATGATGGAGAAGATGATGATGATGGAGATGTTGATGAGGAACCTACAAATGCTAATGATGATGATGATGATGGTGATGACGATGAAGATGTTGATGATGATGGTGATGTTAATGATGATGAAGATGATGATGATGATGGTGATGGTGATGGTGATGTTTAGATGATGATGATGATGATGAAGAAGATGATGGTGACATGATGGAGATGTTGATCTGTTTCAAGGAAGATGATGATGATGATGATGATGGTGATGATGATGAAGATGTTGATGATGATGATGATGGTGATGAAGATGATGATGATGAAGAAGATGATGATGATGGAGATGTTGATGTTGATGGGGAACCTAGAGATGACAATGATGATGAATATGGTGATGGTGATGGTGATGGTGATGACGATGAAGATGTTGATGATGATGGTGATGTTGATGATGATGAAGATGTTGATGATGATGGTGATGGTGATGTTTAGATGATGATCATGATGATGTTCAGAAGATGATGATAATGATGATGGAGATGTTGATTTGATGAGGAATATGATGATGATGATGAAGATGTTGATGATGACGAAGATGTTGATGATGACGATGATGGTCATGAAGATGATGATGATGAAGAATATGATGCTGATGGAGAATATGGTGCTCACAACTCCCTCTAGTCTCTCTCTCCCCAACCATCAATCTCTCTCTCTCTCTCTCTCTCTCTCAAACACACACACATACACACACATTATGTCACTTTCCATTTTCAAACCCATCCCCCCTCCATCCATATCTATATCCAACTTTCTCCTTCCATCCCTCACCCTACCTTCTCTCCCTCCCTCTCTCATCGCCTGTCTCTCACCTTCTATCCCTCCCTCATGTTATTTTTCCCTCAACCTATCCCAATCTCTCCATCACTCCCTCTCTCTCACACACTTTATGTCCCTTCCCCCTCCTCTCATATTCTCTCTCTCTCTCCATCGCCACCACTCCCTGCATGTCTCCCACCAACACTTTCTGTCCCTCCCTTCCTATCTCTTATTTCATTCTATCCCCATCTATCTCTCACTCCCTCCAAATCCATTCCTCCCCATTGTCCCTCTCCCTCCCTCGCTCTATGTCTCTCCCCCCCTTGTATTCTTTATTTCTCTCTCACATCCCCCTTGCCTCCATCCATTCCCCCTTGTCACTCAAGTCTCACTTTCAACTTCTAACCCTATACCTCTTCAGAACCTATTCTACTCCTAATAGTGCTCTCAAGCTCCACTTCCCTTCACCCCCTGTAGCCCATCATGTTCTCATTCCCTTCATCTCTCCCCACTCAAGTTTCCAACATCCTTCTAAGCCCTTGACCCTTTCCCACCCCTATTAAATATTAACCATATATATTCCCTTGACCCTTCCCCACCCCTTCTCAAATATTAAACAAAAATTCCCTTGAGTCTTCCACACCCCCTCTTTCTCAAGTATTAAACATGTATTTTATGATTTGAATAACACGAGCGCGTTTTGTAACTATATAACGCGTACGTGTTATGTAGTTATATAACGCGTACGCGTTAAGTAGTTATATAACGCGCACGCATTATGTAGTTATATAACACGTACGCGTTATTTACATCTAAAAGCGCGGCAATATTTTTGAATTTAAACAGGCCGAGTCACATGCTCACATGTCAACAATAATCCTATGTGTATGCTTTGGAGTTTGTGTCGGTAATTCCAAACCTGTGCTATGTTAATGAAAAACCAAAGCTAATTGGGTATTTCTTTCAGTTTCTGGAGAAGCCTGTGCTTAGCCACTCGTTACAATATGCTACACAGAGTCATTTTTGACGAAATCTTAGACACAAATAGCATTTTTTCTGCAGATTCCAAATATGTAACTTTTATTTTGAAATATTAGTTTTTCTTATTTTCTTTCAATTTCTTTTCTGTCCTACCTCCTTAACTCGTGAAACACACTGTTAGTGTTTCTTCCATAACTTTTTCAATTCTCAATCATTTCAAAAAAAAATTGTATGGGGCACAAGAGGACACTAACCTCCACGTTCTATGAAAAACCCATTTCAAGATTTTTGCATTAAGACCTTCAAAGGCTCTACCCACAAAAGAGGTACTATTTTCGAGGTTTGATCACTTAGATAATTATAAAAAAATTATAAAATTACTAATTTAATTTTCGAAAAATAATGGCGCACAAGTGCTATGTGTTCTCTACATGCATGCCGATTTTTGTAGCTTGATTCCATCATTTAGGCCCTCAAAGGCTCTACCCACAAAAACATATACCTTATCATTTTCTTGAAAAATAAAAAGTGTCTGTTAGGAAAAATGAAACTTGACATAGCTATGCAAATTTTCAATACATAAAAGTTATATATTCAGAAACGTGATTCAATTTCCTACATTTCATCTTTTTTACTCAATGCAAGATATTTTGCGTAAGTAGATCAAAAAATTCAAGTAAGTTGAGGGATGCCTACTTTTTCAGTTTTCTATTGCATCTAATGCGCCAAAAGTGACCCTCATTAACTTGCACTGACCCTATAATATTTTACAAAACTAAAAGAAATAATAATAATAATAATAATAACACCAACAACTTTGAAAAATAATAATGTTTGAATCTAAAATCAAATCTTTTGAGATGCAAACTTTTTTTACTTTACAAATATTGAGGAATATATTAGAAATTAAGATGGATCTAAATTAATTTATTTTATTATAATAATTAAAAAAAAAACATTTTTAAAAAACTCTGTACACCTATCTACTTCATGTACAATACTCCATGCAAATACAAATTTCATTGACTAAAGACAACAAATAAAAATATAAATGAGATTCCATCATTATTATTATTAATTTCAAATAAACAATCTAAATGGACTTTGTTAATATATTATTATTAATTTTTATTTAATATATATGGTTATAACAAATTTTTTATTTTTTTATTTTTTTTAAAATGAATCAATAAAAAAAATTGCATAAAATAAACATAATTGGAATGATATCATGTTTTCTCTACTATTTAATTTAAAAAAATTTGAAAATCTAAAATACCTTTTGAAGAGATAGATCTGTTAATTTTTTTTAATATTTTTAGTTTTGTATTTTTGAAGATATTGAGTTATATATATATATATATAATCAATCATAGTCGAGTTTTTTTAATATTTTTAGTTTTAATTTAAAAAATGATTTAAAATTTTGAAATATTTTTTGAAGAGATGGATTTGCTAATTTTTTAATTATTTTTAATTTTGTATTTTTAAAAACAAAAAATTATATATATATATAATCAATCATAACTAAGTTTTTTTAATAATTATTTTTAATTTTGTATTTTTAAAAACATTAAATTATATATATATATATATATATATATATATATATATATATATATATAATCAATCATAACTAAGTTTTTTTAATATTTTTAGTTTTGTATTTTTGAAAACATTGAATTTTTATTTCATATATATATATATAAAATCAACCATAACAAGTTTAAGAAAAATCGTATGTATTCAAAATAGATTCGAAATATAATAATATCAAATTAAGACCGAAAAAATAAGTTGGCGTTTTCAAATTAATATAATTGATGCTTTTTTGAAATTCTCGAATTTTCTTCCAACATCTTATATCATCTCGTTTTTTAAATATAATTTAAAATTTACTTAATCATGCACAATAATGTTACTATACAACTTGAAATCAAATCAATTTATAATATGTTAAATATATTTTCTAAATTCTATATATTTTAACGAATCTTACATATATATATATATACTTAGTTACATTGAAACTTGTTATTACTTACTAAATATAATTTTACTAAAAGATAAGGTAACACCAATTCATAATCTCCCCATGAAGAGGCAAATAAACTAATGAGAAGGTTGCGTATTGACTACATATGATATCACTCTCGTCTTAGGTTCCTATACATATGATATTATTCATTTGATAAAAGTTGTTGTATAGTTTTACAATGGATCCACTTTTCGAGTTGAAAAATGCAATTAATTTAATAATTCTTAACTAAAATTTTATTTGATGAAAGTGCCATATAAAGAGTGCACCTTCATGGATGGAAGAGCTATTTTATATTAATAATGAATTTAAATAATAATTATTTAAGTGTTTTTAATTTTAGCAAAATCATAAATATTTTTTCAATTATATATATTAATAATTTTTTTAATAAATTTTTAAAAATTTTAATTAACATAATTATTTATGAAAATAGAAATAATAATATTACAAATAAATTAATATTAAAATACGTCAATATATATGAAAAATTTACATTTTGTAAAGAACATCTTCACTTTTTGCATAACCATCACCACCAAGTGTGATTGCAACATTGAAATAAGAAAGTAGAGCATTGAAAACCCTTCATATGGAATGTTAACAAACAAGAGAATCTATACTTATAGATTAAAATTAATTGAGAAAATCCATTTTATTTCAATCTTAAGAATGAAGTGTGGCTCTTTAGACAAATCAAAGCATATAATAGATCAATCCTGTAAAGTTCATCACCAAAATGTATATTGAAATATGTATAAATTTAAATATGAAAGTGATCAAGCAATGAAATATAAATTTGATATATTCATTACTGATAGCTTGGGTAGTTGAGAAGAATGATTTTTTCCTAACTTTTTAATAAACACTGTACCACTATTTTAAAAAAATATATAAATTTGATATTACAATTACCAATTATTTTTATACAAACATATTTATAAAATAGAGTCTTAAAATTAAACAAAAAACACTTATCCACATACTTTACCATAAGCTACTCTCCTTACAAAAGTGATCGCAATACAGATATTTCATTACTACAAGTTTATTCATGACCCTTCAATGCTTATATAATATTATTGAATATGGAGAAACCGTTATAATTCCATCTGCAAAAGTGAAAAGCTCACAAAAGTTAAGTTAACTTTCAAGGTTAGTAATAACATTACAAGAAAGGAATTGGAGGTAACTTAATTAAAACTTAATATTTTAGAATACAAACAATTATGAAATGTACAATTTACATAAATTTAATTCAATGTTTTATAATTATATTTAATATTATTCAAAGCATTATAAAAAAGTTATTTTTATCTTTTACACATAATACTTCTTCTTGTATTTAAGAAACTTGAGCTGTTGTTTCAAATTCATATATAACAATTAATTATAAACACTAGCATAATTATAATTATAGTGGAATGTTGATAGGTCCAACTAGCCACTTAGTTTTGTGGAGATGGCTGGAACAAAAAATTCACTCTTAAACCTCACCTCTACCATTATTGTTACCCCTTTCTTTAACCAATGCTTAACTGAAGTTTATTTAAATCTTAATCAAGATGCATTTAAGTATAACAAGATATGGCCATGAAATGAATCCTCGCTGTTACACTCAGGTTAATCTTGTTGATCTACTCAAAAAAACCCAAAAACTGAGATAATATCTAAACATCTAGATAATAACCACAATAATTTAAAAACCATACAAAAAGACAAACAAGTTATTATCAGTCTATAATATAGACTTTACAATCCTAGTTTGGTGTAGTTCCAAAAGTAAACTACCATAATGTGGTAGTGCAGTGTTGCATTAAAAATGTCTTGGTGCGGTTATCCTTATCTCAATTGCTGATTCCCTCCATCTAATGGGTATGGATCAAAATGAATGGTTGACCTTGCCCGTTGGATAGAGAAAATCAGCAATCGAGATAGCAATTCATAATTTAACATGAAAAAATAAGAAGAAGGTAAAAATCTAAATTTGCATTACTCACACCAGTGTAAGATTATTGCTCTCTCACAGTTTTGGAAAAAGGTAGAAAGCTGATTACAGAGGCTAAACCTTAACCCAAGCAATTTTAGCGTTTACCTGGCTCATCTTGCATTTTATAATTTGATGTCAACTTCACTGCCTACCATGATTAATAAAGTCAGAATGCCTGCTTCTGAAAATGGATTCTAACATAAAAGTCCCTTTGAAAATGGATTCTAACAGAAGATTCCTGTATGGATGATTTATAGTATGGTAGTTCTGATGGGGTGAGCAGTTTGGCATATTTTGAATCAAATCCCAGAGGTTTCATTTTGTGGTTATATCGGTTATGTTGCAGAGGAGAGGAGATGGGTCGTTGGAGCAATAATTTTATTGGGATCGTCAGTGCCCTTACATTCTTAGGCTCAATTGTCATCCTCGGAGGCGGGATATGGCTGGCCGCAAAGGGGGATTCAGTCTGCGCGAGGCTCCTGCAATGGCCTGTGATTGGCATAGGCGCATTCCTCATGGTGTTGTCCATAGCGGGATTCCTGGGGGGATGCTTCAGGGTCACACGGCTGCGGCTGGTGTATCTGTTCTTCATGTTTTTACTCATAATCCTGCTCTTGTGCTTCATGGTCATTGCCTTCGTGGTAACCAGCAAGGGCGCGGGAGAGGTGGTGCCGAACCGGGGATTCAAAGAATACCGGCTAGGGAACTATTCCAACTGGCTGCGGAAGCGCGTTGACCAATCCGACAACTGGAAGAAGATCAAGATCTGCATTCAAGGTGCCAAGATCTGCAAGAGCCTCGCCGATCACAGCATAAACGAGACTGCACAAGAGTTTTATAGCAATAATTTATCTCCTATTGAGGTGCCTCTTTTATCCCTTCTGGTTTCAATTGGTTTTCAATTCCCTGCAATGAGAGAGAGATTGAGAATGAGAGAGATTGAGAGATGAAGCCGTCTAGAAGTTTGACAATTTCGCTAGATTGATCAAAATTTGGTCGAAATCTGATGATATCAAATCTAAAAATCTGGTGATTTGTGTTCATTAAATAGTTTTTCTGAACATTTAGATGAATTCAGAACCCTGGAAAATCTCAGGGCATCCAAATTATACAAGATTAATACTGTTATTTGAGATTCTAAAAATTCTATCACGAATTTTAGTAAATTGGTATCTGAAAAAACAATTTTCTCCAAAACGAAATAGTAGAAGTTTTAGACAACTCATTTATAAAACTGTTGAAAATAATAATCTCAATATTTTCTACACATAAATCTATTTCAACCCCAAACAAATCTTTAGGCAGAGAGAATAATCCCAAATTCATGCTTCCTATGGGTTATAAGAATATTCCACTTCTTGCTGTGCAATTAAATATCTATAACCTAATGGAATGATCGACATTGCTGAAGATAATGGATACTGTGATGAAGACCAGGCTGTAAGAGTAGCTCAGACTTTTTGTAAATTGAGTTGTACTCAGGAGTAAACAATTCCAATTTTCTTTGACTTCGGGCTGTAAGAGTAGCTTGGAGCTTTTGTAAATTGAGTTGTCCTCAGGAGTTAAAAATTGAAAGTTTCCTGACCTAATTCTGTAAGAGTAGCTTGGAGCTTTTGTAAATTGAGTTGCACTCAGGATTAAACAATTGAAACTTTCCTGACCTCACTCTGTAAGAGTAGCTTGGAGCTTTTGTAAGTTGAGTTGTTCTCAGGAGTAAAAAAATTTGAAAGTTCCCTGACCTAAGGCTGTAAGAGTAGCATTGAGTTTTTGGAGTAGACAATTGAAAGTTTCCTGACCTAAGCACCTGTAAGAGTAGCATGGAGCTGTATAGGAAGAAAAAATCCAAATCCTAATTTTTGGAATAAAAGATTGAGATTTGTGTTTTGTTGGTGCATTCTGAGTTGTTGGTTAGAATTGAGCAATTTGTTCAATAAATCTGAAATTTATGTTATTTAAATTGTTTTTTTCTAAATATATAGATAAATTCAGCTCCCTACAAAATCCAGAACATCCAAATTATATAAATTTAACATTGTTATGTGAGATTTTAAAACTTCTTACCATATTTCATGGAATTCGTACAGAAAAATATGTCCTCGAACTTTTAGCCCTACACAACGCTCCCCTACTCACGGCAATTTGGAGTGCTCAGATCACCTACAATTTAGGTGATTTGGATAGTTTCAAAATTAGACAATTAATCTAGAACAGGCAATCCTAATTGCGAAAATTACAATTGGTCTGTGTTTTGTGTGCGAGCCTGCTCTGAATTTTTTTGTGTGAATTGAAACATTGGGGTTTGTGTTTTGTGTGTGCAGTCGGGATGTTGCAAGCCGGCGACGTCTTGCGGCTTCACGTTTGTCAATGCCACCGTGTGGGCTGTTAATGCGTCTTCTTCTGCAAACAATACGAACTCCGACTGTGAGCTTTGGAGCAACGATCAGGACCAGCTTTGCTATGGCTGTAGTGCATGCAAAGCGGGTGTGTTGGCAACGTTGATGCACGTTTGGAAGAAAGTGGCCGTTGTTTTTGTTATATTGCTCGTTGCCCTCGTTGTTGTCTACTCCGTTGCTTGCTACGCGTGGATAAACATCAAGGGAGGTGCCAAATTAATTGTTCCTTAGTTACCATGTTGACCAAAACGATGGTTTTGCTGCAACCTTGTGATTCTTTATTATTATTTATATGAAAGGATAATTAGGAAAACCGTAAGAGTGCATTATGGTTATGGGTCTCATTATGTTTGTTGTGTCTTTATTGTTTTTATATGTAAAAATTAAAAAAATAGTCATTATAGGTATTTATATTTCCAATTTAGAACTGAAAATTTAGATTTTTCAGACATGATTTTGAAATATTCTGTAAAATTTTTTATAAAAATCATGGTTACAATTTGTTAAAATTATGGTTAAATAATGTCGAAGGATTTTTTTGATGATGTTAAATTCATGTCTACACAAGAAATGTTCATTAAAATACAGTTTAATTCATATTTTACAAAATAAAAAATATCAAATTTAAATAAAAATTCACTGTCCAAACTAAATTATCAAATATATATAGAAAACTTTTTATATTTTACATCATATTCTTCCTAAATTCCAAAAAATTAAACAAATATTTTATAAAAATTATTTTATTATAATCATAAATTCGGATTGATTTTACATCTCCATACACAACGAATTTTTGAACTTCCGAAAAACTTGTTGATCCATTTTGACATCTTCCTAGATCCACCAAGAAATTGAAGTGCGACAACACATTCCTTAATTGCTCACCCATTATTTTAATGCCAATTTTTCATAATATTTTTAAAATACAACAAAGCAATAAAAATATACCATATCTCAAGGAAGTGTGGTAAGCATGAGCGCAATTAAGGATGTGAACCAAGTGAATTATCAATTACACTATATGATTAAAATTGATAGGTAGGATAATGAATAACACATCTTTGAAATTCTCTTTTGCAAGGATGTTTGGTACTCACTCCAATACATAGGACTCCACAAAATTTGACTTCACAAAATTTGAGGGTTTTTCCTATGTCAACAAATTTTAAGTATTTCATAAATAAAATAAATTTAAATAAAATTAGACAAAAGTTTGTAGAGATGACTTATGCATTTATAAGTAACATACAACTCATACGTGCAAGATAGATAAATAATGCATTGAGACACATAAGCAACACATACTAACATAGGTGACATATGTTGAGATTTTAATAAGTTTCAAGTTTTGGAAAACTTGGGGACTCTCTTTTCTTTGATTTGAATGAGCTATCTTTTAGTTTTCATTTTGATTTTTTCATTCATAAGTTTTGTTTTAATTTTTTTTTATTGTTATTTATTTTTTTATCAAACTTTGTTCTCTTTTTATTATGATTTTTATTATGATCCAAGGAGGGGCATATATAAAGATAAATGTACATGATATGATATATATGTTATATATTCACTCATTGCATATGTGGGTCCTTCATTAAGTAGACCTTATTACATATACGAGTTGTCTAAAACTACTACGATTTCGTTCGGAGAAAATTGTTTTTTCAAACACGAATTTGCCAGAATCCGGGATAAATTTTTAAAATCTCAAATAACAGTATTAATCCTACATAATTTGGATGCCCTAGGGGTTTTCCAGGGTGTTTAATTCATCTAGATGTTCAGAAAAACGATTTAATCAACACAAATCGCCGGATTTTTAGATTTCATATCGCCAGATTCCGACCAAGTTTTGGCGGACGGGCAAAATCGTCGCACTTTTAGACAGCTTCATTACATATACATTTATTTCATTGCATATACATTTAATCTCATATATTCCCCCTTTAGGTCACAACATTTTCTCTTTCGATTTGTGAGATTCATTTTCAAATTGATCCTTACCTTTGTCTTTCAGCTTTTGCTCTCTTGAATTTCTAGCTATTTTTAGTCATGTTCCCTTCCTTGAGTGGGATTGATGGTAGGGGACGTGACACTTATTTTGTACATGACATACATTTTTTGGGTCGATATATATATATATATATACCATTTTTGGCGGTAGATGTATGATCTCTTATATGTATATGATGTTTTGATTATGATGTACATTATGATGATGTTTATATGAATGTTAGATGTTCTCTATGTGTAATTGTAGGTACTTGCACATGATTTGTATGATGATCAACACACATATATACATGCTTTGTTTTTTGGATGCAAGGTCAAACAGATGGTTGATGTATCAGATGCCAATCCAACACCTCGTTTGCGATGTGGTTAGCGAATGCATTGGTTTTCTTGGGGACATGCGTGAATTGATGGTTTCGAACTGTCATACTAGGGTGCACTCTCAAATATTTACGAAAGAGGATCGGGTTAAGGACACTGAATACATTATTGAGTTGGGAGACAACTAATTGGGAATCTAGGTGTACTTGTATATGGTGTATGCCAAGGTGGATAACATCACTTAAAAGACCAATAACGGCATTGTATTCTGCTTGGTTGTTTGTAAGTTCCCCTAGGAAAACACCTCCAGTGTGGTAGAGAGTTTGGGAGGGGGTAAAAATGACTAAACCAGTCGATGCTATATTCTTTTACGAACCACTTGCATCATCTATGAAGTTGTCATAGCTATATGAGCAGTGGATCATCTACATAAACAAAAACTGGTCTTATTCTCAATCAAAGGGATCGAAAATACTAAGAATAAAATACTACATTGTGTGAATCGACAATGTAAAGGGTAATAGACGGTTTCACCCTTCTACTGGTGGGGACCTTTTAATGTTGGAACCTTGAGCTATATCGAGGTGGTAGTATGATCATAAGGATTTGACAGGTATCCAACACTTAAAAGGATATCCCCTAGTGTTTTAGGAACTAAGTGACGACTATGGAGGATCCAGGTCTTCCTCAGAAGAGGATGATTCATCACTAGTAAGTAAAATGGCTAAGGAGGATGTGCTATCGATGGTATGCAGTGCAGGGGGAACAACTTCCTTAGCATGTAAGCCTTGTGGGATTGTGTTGAGGTGGGAGATTTGATCGTGTAGCCTCATAAGTTCAAGGTGGGCTTCTTGTTCGGTGCATAAAATGGGACACTGAAACAAGAAGTGGGAAGTATTGCCACACGATTGGCATGGGCGTGTAACCCTGGAACAAGTAGGTATCCATGTCAAAGGTGGGTTGGCACGATCAAGTATGGATGTGATGGCCTTGGTGGGAATCATGTGAGTATGATGCCAAAAAGATGTGGGTCCATCATGTTGTGCGGTCGGCATAAGATCCATAGATGGGGGGTCTTGTGACATCGTAGTATCAATAGAGGGAACTTTCGTGATGGCTAGTTCCGAGGTAGGCATAACAGGTGTTGTATCCCATGTAGTGACAACATTTATGGAAGTTCTTTCCTAGGGTTGAGGTGAAGAAATATCAACCAAAGGTTGGGTGAGGCGAATGGTTTCCAAAGAGTCCTGAAATCGAGGGAGGTAGAGACAATGGTGTGTGTAATGCCCAAACCAAGAGAAAATCGAACACACGTGATTGGTAAGCAATGATTTGGACTTAGGTGTCATATTGGGTGAAGAAGAGGTGCCCCCTTCTACCATAGGTGGTGCATTGGTCACACTCACAAGGGTGTTAAGAAGATTCTTGAGCTCTAGTAAGGTGGGCCATAGGTTGGTCGCATGGCCTTGTTTCCCTTAGAGGGAACATGATGGAGTGACCCTTGTAGCAGGAGTAGTGGTTTTCATTAATGTGGCTTTTAACCATTGTTGGGTTATGCCCCCTGCTTTAGGATTGGCGATCATCGATGATGATTTGGGAGTAGGGTTGGTTATGAGGGGGTATTTCAACTTACGTTGTCTCATACCCCCATTGGTGGGTTTGAGAACTGTCGACGATGATTTAGTCATAGGTGTCATAGTCTCGACTTGTGGTACTAATGGTGTGACCAGCCTAGATGGCGTAATAGTCGAGACAAGGACAAACTCATAATGTGATACACATTTAGTAGCCATTGCTGGGTAGGGTGGCGTAAGGTAGCACGCAAGTGTACCCAAGGTGAGCCCATAACCGATGTTCCTTGAACTCATGTGGGGGGTACAAGAATGGTATCTGGAATATGGGAGGCACTGATGGACTCAAAATCTGTTCTATTCCATGTCTCATCGGAGGTTCTAATGATGATGCCGGGGGGTAGGTGCATTTTCAGAGGTGAAAATTTTGCACATAAGGCCATTAGTCGATGTATGGATTTCAGGTGGCAGACCCAAATAGAACCCTAGCAAGTTGGAGTACTTGTACACTCCTGGGATGATATCACCATAAGGGGGTTGACTGGTCTCGACAAGAGTGGGTAGCACGTTGTCCGAATTGGTGTTGGTATGGGGGTTGAAGTAATCCAGTTGGTTGAGGGTGATTATTTTCCCATTAAAGGGAAACATCATGATGCAGAAGACTAAAGAAGACACCACCTTCATGGTGTACATATAACTATGACCCAACGGGATATTGCAGTCAATTTGTGCATCGACTACTTCGATATCAATCATGACTATTCCCCCCCCCCAGTTTGATGGGAACATTTTGATACAATCCCCTAGGTTGTGAGGGTCTCCCATCATATGGGCGAAGGGAAATAGATGAGGGGACTAATTCAGGGGACCCCAATCGTTTCCAAACATTAGAGGACATTATACATGTGGATGCGCCTTCATCAATGATACATCGATGAATCATAATGTTCTTCACTGTAACGGGAACTTGGAATGCGCCTGGCGACCGTAGCTGCAGTTAACCTTTTCAAGATAAATTGTCATCAGGCATGAGTTGGAAGGGCCACACGGCGCCAAGTGCATTAATTAATGCCTTTAGTTGGGTTGTTCAAGACTATAGCACCTCTAACGTGGATGGCAGTTGGTGATTGAGCCAAGTCATCCACAATACTATAATTGTGAGCGGATTTCATATGGGGGTTGTGGGTGGTGTGTCAAAGTGGTAGTTTTTGGATCCGTGGGATCTGTTGACCACTTGGGCGTGGTATTTGCAAAGCCCCCCCCAAGGGGGTAGGTACATCTTCCACTTGGGCAGGTTCAATCCCATCATAGCCTTTGTCTTGAGTTTGGAGTTTTAGGTCTATCGTGTTCATGTAGATATTTTGGAAGGATCCATCATTGGAGGGGTAGGGCTCCTGCTATTGAGTAATGACCCCTTGATTGGAAAAGGTTTGTTGCAAGACAGTTGTCTTCTTCATGGATTCCACCAACTATTGGCAGTCAAGGAGGATTGTTGAATGGTGAGTGTAGTGACCATACTCTCCACAAATGGAGAAGAATAATTTGTCCTTGGGTTTGCATTCTTCCCTTGCTTGGGGGGGTTATTAGCCCCTACATTTTGGTTCCCCTGATTCTGGTTCTACTAGGGAGGGGGGTTGCCCCCTTTCCCCTTTTACTGGTTCTGCTTCTTCTTACCTTTCTTCTTCCCCTGATTTCGAGAATTATGGGGATTTGCAGTGTTCAACTGCTCAAATTGTTGAGCTTGTTATGCGAAAGAAGGTTGAACTAAACTAACCCCCAAATGCGGCATGGGGGTAGGACTAGGAGGACATGGGAACGGGTAATAAGGATTATACCCCGATGGTGGGATATATGCAGTTTGTGCTCCATATGATGTGGAAGTAGGAGCATCTTGCACCATTTGCGGTGGAGGTATCGTCGATGCTTGGATTTCATTGGGATAAGTAGGTCTGTAAGATCCATACTATAGCTGACTAAATGGAGGATTTGGTGCAGGAGTGGGGGTTGCCAACACGTGAGGGATGCCTGGGTACCACAGTGCCATGTTAATGGCATAGGAATAGGAGGACAAGGAACCTTTCCTTGTTGGGAAATGGACCCAATAAGCCTATCCGATGAATGTGATGAACCCGCAGGTGTTAGATCCAAATATCGATGACAAGGAGCATCGGGTAGATGGTGTACAAGTATCCAGATTGTGCATAGATAAGAACGAAATGTTGGGCCTTTAGGATGGCCTTTTCCTTAGTTTGGGGCATGGAGGTTGCCACATCTTTTGCAATGTTTAGTTGGAGTGACTTGATGAACCAACCCAACAAGAACTAAGGTTGTATTTTGATTTTACATAATGTTTGGCATCTACCCCACTCATGGATGTGGTCTCCTATGTGTATAGAGGTATTTTGTCAAAATTTGGTGAGAATTTCAAGGCCAAGTTCGTGACGAATAAGAAGATGAAAGTATGTGATAAATGCAGTGGTCAATGTCCCAAAGGTGACATAGGTCGTTCCTTGTAAGTTCACATTCCATTTCATTGTTGTTCTAATAAGTGTTTGTTGAATACAGTTGTGTTTGAATGCCATGCTTGTCCCACATTCGCATTTTTATTCGGAATCTTACATTTTAAAAAAATCATGTCAAATCCCCCCGTACCCAAGTTTGACAAAGTGGAATCAAATTTTATAAAAACCAGGTCAAATACCCCTGTACTCAAAACTGACAAAGTCTTTTGAATTGTTTGAAGCTTGTTGGCGGCTGCATGAGACTTGTTGGATTTTAATATTGGAATTGGTTTAAATTATTTAAACATGTTGGATTTTGATATTGGAATCTAGTTTGAATTATTTAAATTCCAGTAGTTCTCATTAGTCTTGCATCGGTCTGAAGCGAGTCCTGAAACGTTTCAATTTTGTGTTTGCGTCGGGTTTGTTGCAGAGGAGAGGAGAAAACAGGAGATGGCTCGTGTTAGTAATAAAATTATTGCGACCATAAATGGCGTTACGTTCTTGCTCTCGATTGCCATCCTGGGAGGAGGGATATGGCTGGCCACGAAGAGCGGCTCAAGCTGCTCCAAGTTCCTGCAATGGCCAGTGATAGCCATAGGTGTGTTCCTGCTGGTGGTGTCCATTGCTGGATTCCTGGGAGCTTGCTTCGGGGTTGCATGGCTGCTGGGGTTTTACATGTTTGTCATGTTTTTACTCATAATCCTGCTCTTCTGCTTCACGGTCTTTGCCTTCGTGGTGACCTATAATCCAACGGGGGGGGCGTTGTCGAACCAGGGATTTAAAGAAGGAGAAGATTACCAGCTGAGTGACTATTCCGACTGGATGCAGAAACGCGTTAACAACTCAGACAACTGGAGGACGATAGAGATATGCATTAAAGATGCCAAGACCTGCAAGAGCGTCGCCGATCGCAGCATAAACAAGACAGCACAACAGTTTTATAGCCAGAAATTTTCTTCTATTGAGGTTCCTGCTTTCTCCTATTCTCCTTTGAATTGGATTTGACTGCTGTGCACTGAAAGAAATCAAACAATTTGATAGAGGCAACCATTTCAAAACGGTTTTTCTTTGATAATTTGCATAATCATAGTATGAAATAGGGTGTTTAGGATTGGTGAGCTTATCTCCTGATTCCCTCCATCCAAGCAAGGTCAAAGGTTGTTGGATGGAGGGAGTCAGCAATCGAGATAAGGATAAGGATGGCCAGCTTAGATCCATCAAATTGTTAGAAATGTGATGGCATCATCTTTTAGATGAGTATAGAGCAGTGAGCGACTATTTGGGCTGATCTTAGACCCATCAAATTGCTAGAGACAACAATCTCAATGTCTGTAATGGTTTCCCCTTTATTTGCATAGTTTACTCGATTACCCATAACCTCATCTTAATCCACGATATGCATCTAGGTGAAAAGTCCATCTTCCTATGATTTAGTGGTAACTTGAAGTAGCATTGTGTAATTTTAACTTTCTATCTTTACCAAGCATTTAAGCTTGGCAGCCATCCTTCTAACCTTATCTTAGAGTTCAAATAGAAATCCTTCTTATGATTTAGTGGTAACTTGAAGTAGCATTGTGTAATTTTAACTTTCTAGTTTTACCAAGCATTTAAGCTTGGCAGCCATCCTTCTAACCTAATCTTAAAGTTCATTTATTTGAAGCAAATCTCTTTAAGTTTGTTTATGCTATCCAAAAGAGTCTTTTCAAGCAATGACTTCATTTGTTAATATACAATAATATTAGCTTTAACATATTTGGTATCACAAGCACGATAAGTGCTCACTTCAGGGATCCATGGCTCCATCTCTTAGTGCATATCATTATCCTTCATCATCACCTGCTCCTGCTTCACCCATTACTCTGCAACCTCAATTTCCTGTTGAATCCGTGTTGGGGTGTGCCTCCTATACTACGTGGCGAAGGTCTCAACCTCCTAAATAACTCTAGGCATATGGCTACAATATTTGTTTCTACTCCCTTTGTGTTCTTGTCCTCTGCTATATTACCCATGACCTCATCTTAATCTAGGATATGCATCTAGGTGAAAAGTCCATCTTTCTCTGATTTAGTGGTAACTTGAAGTAGCACTGTGTAATTTTAACTTTCTAGCTTTACCAAGCTTAGAGCATTGGGGTTGATCCTGGCCTAGACCCATCAAATTGTTAGAGACAACAATCTCAATGTCTTTAATAGTTTCCCCTTAATTTGCATAGTTTGTTGGATTACCCATGACCTTGAATCTTAATCCAGGATATGCATCTAGGTGAAAAGTCCATCTTCCTATGAGATATGCATCTAGGTGAAAATTCTATGATTTAGTGGTAACTTGAAGTAGCATTGTGTAATTTTAACTTTCTAGTTTTACCAAGCATTTAAGCTTGGTGGCCATCCTTCTAACTTGATCTTAGAGTTCATCTATTTGAAGCAAATCTCTTTGAGTTTGTTTATGCTATCTAAAAGAGTCTTCTCAAGCAATGACTTCATTTGTTAATATAGAATAATAGCTTTAACATATTTGGTATCACAAGCACAATAAGTGCTTACTTCAGGGATCCATGGCTCCATCTCTTACTGCATATCATTATCCCTCGTCATCACCTGCTCCTGCTTCACCCATTACTCTGCAACCTCAATTTCCTATTGAATCTTTGCTGGGGTGTGCCTCCTATACTGCGTAGTGAAGGTCTCAACCTCCTAAATAACTCTAGGCATATGGCTATGATATTTGCTTATGCTCCCTTTGTGTTCTTGTCCTCTACTCACCATGTTGCAAGGGTCGAACCAAACCTAATTACAAAGGATGGGCAACTACAGCTACAAAAGAAATTGGTTGATGGTCTAAAACCCTCATTAAGGAGAAACCACCAGAGCTCTACGCACCAAAGAACTAACCCACTAACCTCTAACTTAGTTTCCTTCAGCCTTAAAGCAATGCCGACATAACCGATCATGTCTTAACTCGCGAGAGTTGTAGTTTCTTTTTTGCAAAAACCCCATCAAAGGAAAGGCAGGTTGGCTTCTTGGCATGATTTCCATTATTCGTATACCTCCAAGTCTCATGTTCCATCATCATTCTCCTCTTGTCCTTCGTCGACACAAGTGGAGAAGCCATCAAAGCTACGAAGATGTTGAGGGCTATGATCATTAGAGTTACCCTGCTCTACCCAAAGTTCTGCATTAACTTGAAGGCAAAGGACACGTCCCATCCTACATTGTCATCCTTGCCCGTAGCCACCTGTCGCATCCTCATGATTTTGATGCTTGGGGGCACATGCGACCACCCCTCACGCCCCTCCCACCCGATGCAAGGGTAAAAAAACCATTTTTAAAACACTTTATCTAGAGATTTTAGTACATTGATTTATTTTCTTTAAAAACAATAAGTTAAAATGAATTTATTTTGCATAAAATTGATTAGAGAAGCAAGGTGCTCTCAGCCAAGTATGGGGGGAGATGTTGTCACATTAAGTTATGTAACTTAAAGTTCCCAAAAATAAAAATTAATTTAAAAAATTCATGTACGCTCATAAAAAAAAAAAAAAAAAAAAATTTCGGTTGAAAAAAAACTCATCAAAAATAAAAAGTAATTTAAAAATGTATGCCAACTCATCATATAAAAAAATTTCTTGTGTAAATTTTTAATCTTAAATTTTACACATTAAGAAAAAATTACACCTCAAGAAATTGTATCCCTATAATACTTAATAAATCAAGTTTAAGATAGATTTATAATGGTTTTAAAATAATAAATGAAATTGAAAAAAATTAAATGTTTAATTATAAAAAAAATTAAATCAATAAAATATATCAAATAGATTAAGAAATATTGTATTATTGATAATGTTAAAATTAAAAGCAAATGCTTTAGTTTATCCTCCTCGCATATGACTAGATATCTAGTTTACAAGTATTTAAGACAATTAACATGAAACACAATAAACTTAAGATTGCTTTAAACCTTAATCATAATTAATATTAGAACTATAACTCAAGAGGTAAACTTAAAGGTTGCTTTAAACCTTAATTATAATTAATAATTGAACTATAACTCAAGAGGGGTTGGCATATAAATGCTAAAACTTGGATAAATTAATGAAGAATATAGAAGTTTGCTTTAAATATTACCATATTTAAATTTGAAAAGAAATTATACTATAAAAAAGAAAAAAGAAAATATTATAAAATAAAAATATTTTTAACTTTAATTTAAAAATAAAAAATGTATTTATATTTATTTAATTTTAAAAAAAATAATATTAATAAAATAAACATATAATAGAAAAAAACTTATAATTAATATTAAATATATACTAATTTGTTATTTTATCTTTATAATTTTTAATTAAACCTTAAAGTAAAAATAATTAAACATGAGATCTATCAATTTTTATGACCACATAAAAGGTATTTCATGTACAACTAAATTAGAAAGATAAAAGGAAGGGAAACCAAGTCATTACAAAAATGAGTTTGATTTTGTTTATGGAGTTTAAATTACTTAGTTCATCACTACTCAACTAAAATCAAAGTAGCTAGCGTATCTAACATGTAGAAGAAAAGAGACAACTTTGGTATTTATTTAAATTCACAAAGTTTTAGTTCTAAAAGTGCATGTGCGTTATTTTTACATAAAATAATAGCTATGTAAAGCTTCATCACCTTGATATGTTTCAAAAGAAAAATCTTTAACACCAACAACTTATGTTAAGGGCATAAGACCAATTTTATGCCCCTAGCCATATTCAAATCCCTTAGACCTGTTCCCTTTGCATAAAACCTCTTAATGGAATCTACGATACAACTTGAAGGTGAAAGAACCTATAGAGATAACCTCTCTTGATGCTTGAGGGCTATAAGCTTCATTTTCCTACATAAGGCGCTTGTTTTCATTTTTTACCATGGTCTAGGGCCCTAGACCCATCATCGTTGCCCAAAAAAATAATGAAGGGCATGTCCCACTTAGAGGTAAAAGATTCCATAGAAAGGTCCTATGTGGTGTTTTGATGCAACTTTTATGATGCTTGAGCCCAAGAAGCTTTGTTAAATGCCTAAGGCTCTTAGTATCCTATCCTTATCATATTAAGACCTAAAAACACATGAGTGTTATTGAAAACATCATAATGTCCCTTGGTAAACCACTCATAATCAAAAGATCCCCAAATGAAGGAACTTTTTGTGGTTTGTATGTGTTTTTAATGGTGATTGAGCCCAAGAAGCTTCAATTAGGACACAAGGCCCTTTTTGTCCTCCCTTGACTTTCATTACACCTCGACACCCATTCTTGGTTCACAACCAACCTAGTCATGGTACCCACACCCCACTTGGAGGTGATTAATACCATGCAAAGTTCATATGTGGTGGTTCAAGGACGCATCCATGGAACTTGAGCTTGAAAACCAAGGTTTAAGGCCAAAGGCTCTTATTTCCTTCCCCTAACTATGTTCAAGGACAAGAGACCCATCCATGTTTCCAAAGTCCTCATAACGGCACCCATATTCAAGTCAGATGTTAAAGACTACCTAAAGAGACTCGCTTGTGTCATGGTTTCTAGGTGTTGTTCATCGTGCTTGAGCTTAAGAAGGTTTAGCTAAGGCATAAGGCCATTGCTTCCCTCCTACCCATGTTTATGTGTCAACATTGGTTTCCAATGCAGAAAACCTACTCATTGTGCATGTATCCCACTCAAAGGCCAAAGACCTCTACAAAGTTCCCATTTGTTCATTCAAGGATTTCAAAAATACCCTAATGCACTTGTTTTCATTCTTTGATGATGATCAAGGCCTCGCAATCCATCCATGGTTCATAAAACCTTCTAATGACATCCATATCCAAGTCAACTACTAAAGACCCCCTAGAGAGGTGTGATTCCATGTTGTTTTTCATGGGTACTTGATTCCAAGAAGCTTTGTTCAGGGCCTAGGGCCTTGTTCTCCTCCCTTGACATTGCTTAGATCTCGAGAACAATTCTTAGTGCTCAAAACCTAGATTTAGTATGCCCATATCCCTGTGGTAGCCTAAAGAGACCCAACAAGGATCTTCGGTGGTGGTTCAAAGACATACATTTACACCACTTGAGCCTAAGAAGTTATGTTTAGGGCCTAATGTTGTTGTTTTCCTACCTTGACCGTGGTCAAGGGCTTGAAGTTGTTGTTTCCCTACCACAACAATGCTTAAGGCCCTGTGATCCATCTTTGGTGCAAAAAACATCTCAATTACACCCATATCCATTGCTTATGCCAAAGAAGCCATCGTGAGGGATCATGTCACAATTTCTAGGTGTTGTTCATGGCACTTGAACTTGAGAAGGTTCAATTAGAGCTTAAGGCCCTTGTTTCCCCTTTTACCATGTTTAGGCCTCAAGACCCATTACTACTGCACAAAACCTACTCATGGTGCCCATATCCACTCAAACGCCTAGAAAGAACCTTCACAAAGGATTCAAGTGTTGGTTTAAGGACTTGTTTAAGGCTCTTGAGGCTGAGAAAATTCAACAATATCCCAAGGCACTTTTTTCCTTCCTTGACTATGGTGTAGGCCCCACAATCCATTTGCAGTGCACAAAACCTCCTAATGACATCTATATCCAACTTTTATGCCAAACACCCCCCTAAATAGTGCCTATGTTGTGGTTTACAAGTGTTGTTCCTAGCAATCAAGCCTAAGAGGCTATGTTTAGGGCTTAAGTCCCAAGCATTTTCTTCCTCTAATAATAGCACTTGAGCTCAAGAAGGTTCATTTAGGGCTTAATCCCCTTACTTCCCACCCTAACCATGTTTAGACCTTGAGACCCATTTCCAATACACAAAACCTACTTATGGCACCTATATCCCACTTGGATGTTAAAGAACCACAACCATGGCCCTAAGAACCATTCCTAGTGTGGGCTTGAGCAAAAATCTTGTTTAGTGCATGTGTTAGTGATGTGTTATAGTTTAATCATGGCAATTGTGTTCCTCTAGTAGGTCAGATACCCTACAAGGCCCCATGTTGTGGTTCAAGAATGCATTCATGGCACTAAATCTTGAGAATCTTTGTCCCTTGCAGGTGTTGTTCATGGTGCTTGAACTAAGAAGTTTCATTTAGGGAAAAATGCTTTTTATTGGCATCCTCTGACCTTGTTTAGACTTCGAGACCCATTCTTGGTTTACAAATAACCTAACCATGTTGCCCATATCCCACTTGGAGATGAATGATACCCTACAAAGGTCCTATGTGGTGGTTTAAAGACTCTTCCATGGTGCTTGAGCCTAAGAAGCAAGGTTTAGGGCCAAAGGCTCTTGTTTTCCTCCTCTGCACTTGAGTCATGAACAACTTTTACGTGTCGTGCATGGTGCGTGAGCTTAAGAAGGTTCAAATAGGGCTTAAGGACAAAACTATGTTGTGGTGATTGTGATGTATTTTTTTTTATGAAAGATCCATTACCAAGTTTCAAGTGTTTTTCTGAGTTGAAGTGTTGGCTTTTGAATTTTGTGTATGCAGTGGGCATGTTGCAACCCGCCGACGTCTTGCAATTTCACGTATGTGAATGCCACCCATTGGACTGTTAACGCGACTTCTTCTGCAAACAATATGAGCACCGACTGTGGGCTTTGGAGCAACAATCAGAACCAGCTTTGTTACAAGTGTAGCACATGCAAAGCAGGTGTTTTGGCAGAGCTGGATCACGACTGGCGAGAGGTGGCCATTATTAACGTTATAGCGCTCACAGTCCTTATCGGTGTCTACTCCACTGCTTGCTCTGCCTGGAAAAACAACAAGAACAAGCAAGCTTTCCCAACCTACCGGAATGGTTATAATCGCTCCCCGAAATGAAATCATCGCAGGCAAGATTTGTAAGGAAAGTTGTAGACATTGCTATAGTTCCTTTTTGTATTTTATTGCAGAATTTATTTTGCTGTAAGAGTTCCGGGACATGCTTTTAGTTCTAAATGTCTTGGTGTTTGACACACTGTCAAAGAAAGCTATTGGTCTTGATGAAGGCTTCATAGTTGGAAAATGTAGTTGTTTTTAGTGGTTCTGTTCCATTATTTTTAAGAAAATAGTTTTTCGTTATTATATGTTGGTTATGTATATATTTCAGTTGTTATTTTATTATTGTATAGTTTTATAAATCAGTACTGAGGTGATGATGCAGTATGTATTTAATGATCAGTATTGAGACAGTTCTGTAACAGTTGTAAGCTGTTTTTTGTTCTCTTTCTGTTTGTTACTAAATAGTGAAAAGAAACATCATGTTTTGCAGTATGTTTTTTATATCAATGATAATGTTTTTTTTCAGATGTCGAAAAGAAAATCAAATTAATGGTTAAATCCAAATAAGTAACCTGTTTTGGAAACCATATATTGTTCATAACAAATAAATCAAATAAGATGGAATTTAAAAAGATAAAGTTTTTATTAGGATATCAACATTCAAGTAATATGTAAAAAAATATACACAAATAAATTGGTTAGTCTCCCTAAATTAAACAAAAACTAACAATTTATAAAGGAAATAAGCAATTATAGCTTTCAAGATAAATCTATTTTTTTCTTCAAAAAATTCTTGAACTTGGCAACTCTTGCATGAACAACTTCATCATAAGTCATAACAATAAATGGAGAATTTCTTCAATTTTTTCGGGAATGAACATGGCAACTCAACTAATAGAATCATTATAGCATTCAATCCAACAATCTTCTCCCCGCAGTTTGGGTAGTGAGTTCTAAATTTGCTTAATGACCTAGATGCAAGATAGGTGTCAAAGGTGATCTAGACATTGAGCATAAAACATGTTTTAGAAATTATTATTTTATAAGCTCCCTCAGAAATGGAGAACACTATTAGTTGATGGTCAAAGAGGGTGAGCTATCTTATCTCTTGCACTAGCATACTCTCTTCATAGTCAAAAGAAAGATTTTTTTTCTTCGACAACATTGTTCTAACTAGTGGTTTCATAGCTCTTTCTAAGGTTGGTTTTAAATTAGACCAAGTAAACCAAAGCTAAAAAGACTATTTTCATCGATAAATATTAGGGTTATGAAGGACGAGGATGGATTTGAGAGCACTACGGGCCATTTATTCCATTAGAGGCATGTGAACATGATTGACACCCACCTTATATTATTATATTCTTCGCGTTCAACATTATTAAAGTCCCTATAAATAAGGTAGTTTATTTATAGGAGGTGCTCACTAGCTAATCCCAAAAGGTTTCACTCTTGTATACGTAAATAAAAGCATAAATATTGTCGAAACCAAGAACTTGACTATTAAATAAGGGCAACAACAACACCATACGATGTGAAGAATTAAACCCATAATCAGTTACATGCATGGTAAATTTGGGTGATACTATAAGTATGGTCAAATTGAAACCTCAACATTGAAAATTTTGCTCAAATTCACCTTTAGAATATGTTTGTTAATAATTCATTTACATGGTTGTTGTGAGCCTAACTTATGGTAGGATGTTTTAAGTCATGGAAGTATATCTTAATATGCTTTGAATTCTATAATGTTATACATTTGTCTTTCCCACGAATAACACCAAACTCTCAAGCCAATACCAAATATTTCAAACTATCGTAAACCAAATTAAAAATATCATCACTTAATGTAAACACTTACTTAATAGAAAAATTCCATCTAATCAAAAGTGTTTTCAGCATTATAAACTTTACCACATCCAAAGGCAACTTGAATGAAAAAAAAATCAAACCCTCATCAACTCCACTATAGTACTAATTAATCATAACATCAATAATAAAAATATGAGCATTGGTTTTGATTAATGCAAATATGGAACTTGAAAATATGTTCACTAATAATCTACCAACAAAAAAGTCAATCTATTGGGATGAAATTCATTCCCACAAGGTCACATGGAAGAGCTTCACATACAAATTCTCAACATTTAAATACAGGCCACATTGGCAACAAAAAAAATGATATCCATTGATATCATACATGTAGAAAAAGCATGCAAGGTCAGAGTGGAGGCCTTCATCTCTTGAAATGAGCTCATTGGATAAATTTAGACTAGAAATCAATGCCCTTTTAGTGAAAAGATTGCACAAAAACTATAAAAGGACAACATTAAATTAGGAAATTTCCAAACCCAAAAAAACATAAATTAAAATAGCAAGTTAGCTAACATACATAATTCATCAGCATATCATTAACACCAACATATAATTTCAGTCGACTAGTATTGGTGAGAGCCTAGTGAAGATCCTTTTTAACCCCGATACCTAAATCAAAAAAACCTAAACACTCACTACTTAAAATATCAAAATTTCAAACAACTAAACTAGTATTAGTTAGAGCTTAGCATGGATCCACTCTAACCCCAATACCTAGTTGAAAAAACTTAAACATATTCCTCACTACTTAAAAATCCAAGATCAAACTTCATTGCTACATGTACCATTGCCTCATTAAAACGAATGGGAACTTTCTGCAAGGACCTTGATTTTCTAGATTGCCAAGGGAGCAAGACTTTCCACTAAAACATATTCATCTAATGAATCTTGAGTGCTCCAAATCCAACATCTTTATGTACTTATTTGGATACTTTTTCATGAAATATGAACTGACCTTAATTTTTATTTGAATGTCATCACTACATAAGACTGCAAGGTGGTTGTCCAATTCTTATGAACCATACCTACCAAGAAGAAAGACCAAATCCATACAAAGCCATATTTATGCCCCAAACAAGAAGATCAAAAAATGTCATCTCTTCTTATTTATTTGAATCTAATTTTACATATATTCATATTGTAGAAGGAAAAAATAACATTTTCTGAGAAAAAATCACTATTCATTCACAACAACTACAAAAACATTATAATTATTGACTCAAACCCATCACAAGGAGTAAATTACAAAAATAATAAACTACAAAAACATTGTAATTATTAACTCAAAACCATCACAAGGAGTAAATTAGAAAAGAATAAATTATGATATCTCATCCTCTGCCACATAAGGTTGGTTTAGCAACTTCGTTTAATGCTTTTGCAATTGTTCTATATCCTTTCAATGCAATGTATTGAATGGTTTTTTTAGTGATATTTTTCATGGACACAGACACCATAACTTGAGATCTCAAATTATTTATACCAACTACAACCAATTTTCATTCTATAACTTATTTTTACAAGTACCACCACAAGTTTAAAAACATGCATCACTAGTCTCACACCAATCTTGTTATTCACAAAATGCCTAGGGTTGATAGACCTTATGTACCCTCTATTAAGAAGTTAAGGTGGTTGTCTAATTCTTTTGAATCGTACCTACCAAGAACAAATACCAAAGTCATACAAAGCCATGTAAATTATAAGTAATTTTTAGTCCCTGCTGTAGGCAGAGACTATATGTTCTGCTTTTCTCCATTAATTTGTTCAAATACTTTGAACACATTTGAAATCTATAATGTTAATTTAATTATTTTATTTAATTATAATTATTTAATAAAATATATTCATACTTGTTGAAGTTTTATTGAACCAAAGTCTTTGATTAGACTAATATTATCACTGGCAAGGATTAAAAAAATTAAAAAATTAAATAAAAATACAACTTACTTTAGCTATACTTTTACATATAAAAATATTTTTTCTTTAGTGGACTGTCAACTTTACCCAACTTGTACACACTGACACACTAACAAGGCTGCAATAATCGACCTCTATTTGATGTGGGCACTGGGCTTCCCTAGGTGAGAGCTTTACGAGGAAGAAAACCAAGCTTCGAATCCCGGGGCTTCACCAACTTTTGTCTAGATGCAGGCTTCTATGGTTTGTTTGAAGTTGCAATTTTAGAAGGCTAATCTGCTATTACAGAGCGTATAAAATTCAACGACACACCATGATTTTTAATCTTTTGTTATTATTATGTACAGAATATTGTAATGGCAGTTGCCCTAGCTCCAAGTCCTCGCCCTCCTCCTTGCCCTCAAGATGAATTAGATTTAGTTTTGGAGAAAACAGCTAACCAAAACAGGATAGTAATAATGATGGCCTTGAATTGGGCTTGGGTTGACCCGAATACCATGATCGATCTCTTCCTGAAGAGCTTCCATGTGGGTGAAGGGACACATGAATTAGTGAACAATCTGCTTATCGTTTCTTTGGATGGCAACACATACAACCGCTGTCTCCAAATTCATTCACATTGCTACTCTTTGAAGACGAGGGATGTTGATTTCTTTGCAAAGAAGTTGTTCATGACTGAAGATTACTTGAAGAAGATGTGGAGGAGGCTGGGTTTCTTGGCAGAAATTGGTTACATTATTGTTTTTTCGGTAAGTAATTAAAGAATTCATGGAATTTTGCATCCTTCTTTATGGGTTTTTTTTATTATAGTGTACAAGACTCAGCGAATTTGGTTGCAGGGTTCTAAGCATCTTTTTATTTTCTTTTGCTTTTGTTTTTTTCTTATTAGGATCTTTGTAGATTAGGGTAGGGTCTTTGTAGATTAGGGTATATTGTTATGAGTGATAGCTACATCCTGTGTGAGTCACTGGTTGTTGGAGGTGCAAGTTGCTTAAATTGTGATAGAGGAAAGAACATTAGGTTTATTGTGTCCCCAGTGCAACAGCCAGCCACCAATGAGATCTCATTTCCAATTTTTCTTCGACTTTATATCCTAGATTTGGTGAGATGGAGTCGTGCTTCTGCAAATCGCTAAGATAAAATGGTGCAGCGTGTGGGAATGGAGGTCTAGCTTATGTTTTATAAATTTAAGCAGCAAGTAGATGGAGAGATTGTATGCGTCTGGATCATAGACCTCGTGCATAGGAGGAGGTCGGTATGGTAGATTTATTGAGTGTGGGATCGATCGTATAGGGAGGTGTAAATTCAATGGTTCTTCCTACTCATTGTTCCATAATTTTCCAGTCAACCAATCACAACCATAACTTTAACGCACTAATTTCAATGTTGAATTTAAAGACAATTGCATATTACGGTTTAACTTATGAATCTGGGTTCCTTATTCTTTTGGATGTAAACAATTCAGAAGAGAAGTAATTATTTAGCAATACAAAATTGCATATTATAGTTTAACTTATGAATCTGGGTTCCTTATTCTTTTGGATATGAACAATTCAGAAGAGAAGCTACTATTTATTTGCATTGTAAACTTTCCAGATAGCAAGTTTTGTAAACCTTAACTCAGCGTTTATTCTTAATATATTTTGGATTGCAGAGACCAAGATAATATATGAATATGTGGCCTTTAAAGCAGGGGAATGTACATTAGAATGACATTCCAGTAATTGTAGGAGACGTGAATAGCATAGTTTCTCAGATGATTTAGTCAACCTAATAAACTTTCAATACAGTTGTACCCTGAGGTGCACCGATGATGTCATATGTTTCTCATTTATGTTTTCTTTTTACTGGTATAATTTATTTTGTTTTTTGTTACAAGTTACAAGGAATGTTTTCAGATTTGATGGCATTTGAAATTTATTTAAGATATTGTTTTCATTTTATGTCCAACCTTCACCTTTACCCAATTTCAAGGGCACAGAATTTTGGCAAAATGGAACACACACGGAATGCTAGACATACAGGTTAATGGTGACTGGTTTCAACTCTGCTTTTAGAGAATCATCACAGTGCCATACTACTACCATCATCAAGACATTTCATATTCTTCATCATATTGTTTTTAGTTCTTAGTATCTAAAAGCTTTTAGCCATATCTAAGCTTCTTCAACTCAATGAAAAATAAGACATTCCAGTCGAATTTGTTTTTCCCCAACATGTCCATGGCACATCGAAGGTGAGTTCAGAGTGGAAATTCAGTTGCCAAATCCATAAGAAGGTATGCTAATATTCTAGGTCGTGGGATTAAGATATTTCTCAATGGATTTGGGATGTATGTTTGTCAAATTCAAGTAGATAAGAAAAGAAAAAGGTAGCCTTACTTTGTCCAATCCAAAGCCAGGTGTTTCTGAAGCTGTTTGTTTATTGTTTTGTCATTAGATAACCAACAAACCGGATAAATGATCCTTTTATTGGTGAGGGACTAGCAACGCACAGTAGAGAAGCTAGTGAAATATTCGGTTGTGTTAAAAGCGTTAATTATATATTGCAGTTGTAACATTCTGAGTCTGTACGCTTCTGAATAGACGACATTGCAGTTTTGGTTTGGTGATATTGTTGGAATTGCATTTTATGGTAAAAATAAGAGTAAAATAGAAAAAAATAGAAAATTGTGGGAAAAAGGAGTGTTTTAGTTTTTTAGTTTGGAAGAAGGTTAAATTTTGATGGTTTCACTTTTCAGGTTGTTTTTTATTGTTGGAAATTGGTTTTAAAAAAATTCTAAATTTGATTTTTTTTAAATTTAAATAGTTTGTTTGAATGTAGTTCTTATGTCTATCATAAAACAGTGATTATGTCCATATCATTCATTTTTTCTGCAGCAGCCTCTGCTTGAATTATAAACATTTGTTGCGTTAGATTCGAAGAATAATTTGCAGCCAGTCACTATTTGTACTCATCATTTTATAAAATATTCGACAATCAATTGGTATAATAGTTATAAATGGTTCAATTTTTTTAAACAGAAACGGGATTTTCTACTAATATGTACAAACACTTATAGAGCGATACCTGCCATACTTGTAGGGTTCTCATCACTACTCTAGGCTTGAGATATTTTCAGAGGGAAAATTTCGTAAATAGGGCTGGATTATCATAATTCTTTTTCACTTTTGCTAGCTCTCATTGTATTATTTCATTATTTAATTTGGGTGCAACATCTTTGAGTAGAAATTTTAATTTTTATCATTTTTAATATATATATATATATATATCATTGTATTATTTCATTGTTTAATTTGGTGCAACATTTTTAGGTACAAATTTTAATTTTTATCATTTTTAATATATATATATATATATATATATATATAATGGTAATTTCGTTGAATATATATATATATATATATATATATATATATATATATATTATTGTATTATTTCATTGTTTAATTTTGGTGCAACATCTTTGAGTAAAATTTTAATTTTATCGTTTTTAATATATATCTATATATTAATTCATTGTTTAATTTGGGTGCAACATCTTTGAGTAAAAAATTTAATTTTTATCATTTTTAATATATATATATATATATATATATATATAATTGATAAGGTGAGCTGGTTGTATATCAGACTCATGCTTACCCACCTAGGTTTTGAGATTGGTTTTATTCGCTGGATAATGAGTTGTATCACCACTGTCTCTTTCTCTGTCTTACTGAATGGAGCAGCAACCCAGTTCTTTCACTCTGGCCGTGGATTAAGACAGGGATGTCCTCTCTCTCCTCTCTTATTCTTACTGGTGGCTGAGAGTTTGAGTAGAGCCATCAAGGAAGCCAAACAGATTGGCGGTTTCGAAGGGATTTTGGTAGCCCCTGGACTTTCTCTAACACACTTGCTTTTTGTGGACGATATTCTGATCTTCTGCTCTGGCTCTAGTTTGGACGCTGTTAGGCTTAAAGAGATTCTGCAACTCTTCTCAACTGCTACTGGAATGGAGATTAATGAAGGAAAATCCACCCTTACTGTCTCTCTTCTGAGGGAGGAGGATTTTATTTTATACTCCACTTCATTTCCTTTCATGATCCTCAATCTTTCGGATGGGCTAAAATACTTGGGTTTCAATTTAAAGCCTAATAATTACTTAAAAAAGGATTGGACCTGGTTGCTGGATAAATTGGAAAAGAGGTTGAAGTGCTGGAGTTTCAGGTGGCTCTCGCGTGCTGGGAGGCTTGTTCTTGTTAAGTCGGTGTTGGAAGCCATTCCGGTTTACTGGATGTAACTTGCCTAGATACCTAAAGGGACTCTGGAAGCAGCAAGGAAGATTTGTTTTAATTTTCTGTGGAATGGAAAGGATGATGTTCATGTCACCCCATGGGTGAGGTGGGACAGAATTGCAGCTCCAAAAGCTCTGGGAGGTTGGGGCCTCAAGAATATTTTTTATTTCTCTAAGGCTCTGGCTGCCAAGTGTGGCTGGCGTTTAATTAAGTCTGAAGGTTTCTGGGCTAAGGTTATGCTGAAGAAATATGTGGAACCTGACACGGTGGAAGATTGGATAAGATCTCCAAACAAGAGACATTATGGTGGCTCTGTCATCTGGAAAGCCCTGGTAAAATCTTTCGATATCATTGAGCACAATCTCGCTTGGGATGTTGGTAATGGTCACAGGTTTCGGATCGGTCGCGACCCCTGGGTCAGCTGCATTGGCCAGCACATCCTGTTTGATGATTTAATGGAAGCACTGAGGCAACGAGGTATAATAACACTCTGTCATTTAGCGGATATGGAAAATATTTGGATGGGCAGACCTCTTTGGAGGAGCCCTGATTCATTCGGTTTAAGAGTGGAGCTTGTGGATGAATTAAGACTTTACTTTAGAGCCCTTAGTAGGGAACAGGTTTTTCTGAACGATGCTGAAGATACTCTAATCTGGGATGGAGATCCATCGGGAAACTACACTCCTAAAAGTGGTTATCTGTGGATTTGTGAAAACCATGAGCAACGAGAATTGGCTTGGTGGTGGAAAACGGTTTGGAAGCTCCATTGCCCTCCCAAAGCCAGACTTTTCTTGTGGTGTACCTTGGCTAATCGGATTCCGACGTGGGAAATCTTGCAGAAGCGCAGTTTACATGGGCCTAGTCGTTGTTATTTGTGCAATCTGTGCGAGGAAACTACTCCACACCTGTTCCTTCAATGCCATTTCACCAAGGAGGTTTGGAACATTACTTCTCGCATCTTAAAAACACCTCTCCCCTGGGCCGGTAACTCTATTGACGAAGCATGGAGGAGTTGGACTGACAATGTAGCACTGAAATCTTTTAAAGCTCTCCCTCCAGTGGTGAACTGGGGAATCTGGCTCATGCGCAACAGTGGTTTGTTTAAAGACAAACTGGGAACTCCGGCTCAAGTTGCAATAAACAGCTGTGGGATCTTTCTCACTCTCCTGCGGGTCCGACAGCCATCCTCTCCCCGTAATATTCTACCTGTTGATATTGATAGATCTCAGCCTTGGGGCTTCTTCGATGGGGCCTGTCAAAATGATTCTTGTGGGGGAGGGGTTGTTCTATACATCTCCCCTGTTCACTTCTATGTGATGGCTTTCGGTTTCGGAAGAGGAACCAACAATTGGGCTGAGATACTAAGCCTCAAGCTGTTGCTTTCTTATGCTTTGGAACTTTCTATCCTGAAATTGAACGTCTTTGGGGACTCAATGAATGTGGTTAATTGGGTTAATGACACATATCTCTGCAGCAATCGGAGGATTGCCTCTGTTTTGGATCAAATTCAGAATGCCACTCTCACACTGGATACTTTTACTTGCAGGCACATCTACCGTGAGAACAATGCTGAGGCGGATGCGGCCTCCAAGGAGGGACTCACCTTGGGGGTCGGCACTTGGAAGATTGCTGAATCTTTGAATGGGAATGTGCAGGTCTTCTATCACCGACCATTTATAGAATGAACGGGACTTTGGGTTCATGGCACCAGATTCAGTCACTGGTGTTATCCTCTTGTGGAGACTGAACTGAACTTTTTGCTACTTTTGTTGTTTTGTATATAGAAATAGAAACATTCTGTAATCAACATTACCTGTTTATATGGCACCGACAAAGTATATACTTCGAGTTTTGTAATAGATGTTATTGCCCACACAGTGAGAACATCGTAGTTTTTCTTGGGAACATTATAGGGTGACTGTCACTGCAGTACTACACTCCACTCTAGATGAGTGAGCTGATCAATGTAATTGCGTACTCCTTGGATGAAATGAAATTACGCTTTTTTTTCGGGGAAAAAAAAATATATATATATATATAATTAGGGGACTTATGATTTTGGGATTAAAAAAAATTATTTTTGAGATTTTTGTCACTCTTATTATTTTATATAGATGTGAAATTTAGGGCTACAACACATGGAAAGAATCATGGAGAAAAATAGGGCAGATCCAAAAGTGTTTCATAACTTATAATCTCAAATTTAAAGAGAATATCCTATCTCTTTCATAAAAGCAAGTCTCTCACCCATTGATAGTATGGCATGACTAGTTACCCAAGGTACAAGAATAAGATAACATAAAAGAGTGATATTTTTGGTTAAATAGCTTAGTCCCTGCCTTTTAAATTAAAAAAATATAATAAAAAAAGGAAAACACGTTGTTCAAAATTATTTTTAAGTCAAATTCAATTTTAAATAATTAAAAAATAACTACTAAGCTTATACATCATTAGAGGGAAATATTATTTTTCAATATTGACTCCCTAACATTAAATGATATGATAGTTTAATACGAGATGTTACATCGTTCATCATTACATTATATTCCATCATTGTTGAAGCATAGGTTTACTTAGATTTTGAGCTCTACAAAATATTAATATGGTAATTAAATTATCACTTTATAATTAAATTTAATCTTAGTTTATGAACAAAAATTAAAATTAAATCCCTAATTTAAATGACTTTATGCATGCTTATTTCTACTTAGATAGTTTAATGCTTACATATATAAATTCAAATAATTTTAATAAATTCAATTTTCAATGAAGAATTTTACATTTAGATGATGTAACTTTGTAAATTGAACAATCATTTAATCAAGAATTTTATACTTAGATGATATATCTTTGTAAACAATCTTTTTCTAGAGCAGTGGCCTACATAAAATGCTACATGACCAGGATGGTTTGGGAGTCTGTTAATACTGGGAATGCTGTCTTGGAAGCACCGATCCTTGATCAAAATAAACCAACTAGTTTTTTTGATGGTGCTGCCCAGGGGGGGCAATGTGGTGTTGGATGCTACATCAAGTGGGAAAATGACAGGTGGGATGAATTATGTTTTGGCTATGGATTGGGTAGTAATTCCATATCTGAACTTATTGCTTTATGGGGTGTTCTTCTTCTGGCTCTTTATCTGAATATTAAAATTATTGATATATTTGGAGATTCCAGAGTGATTGTGGACTGGGTATCTAGGAGGCATAAACTTCAGATCCCGGTGCTTGATACATTGAAAGGAAAGATTCTGGATTTTATCCAACAGTTTGATGCTACTTCTATCTGTCATGTGAAGAGAGTCTTCAATCAACGGACTGATCAGCTATCAAAAAGGGGACTTTTACTAGAAGAAGGCAGGGCCATCCTAAAGATATATTGCGGCAGACAGCTTGTGGAAGAAAAGCATTACTTCATTTACTAAATTCCATATTCATGTTTTGCTTATGGTAGTAAGATCTGAGACATATGAAGAAAAATCTTTTTGTCTTCTATAGGTCAAGGGACTATATGCTTTCTAGAGGCAAGTTTTTGAATAAGTTATAGTAGAGTAGTCGAACTATTATATGGGTGCACATGTTGATATGAGACACTCCAATCTTGTTTTTATTTTTGGGAAAGAATGTCTACTCGAACAATGCAGGACCAGTTTATATATGTAATTTTCTATATGAAGGAGCTCTGGTAGTTTCCTTGATTCACTGATGAATAGCAGGGAACTCTTTTTCTTTTGGAAAAACAATCATTTGAAAGAGATTGATACATATTAAAGAAAAAATGGACTGAAAATGTAGATAGGTAAATAGAAAGACCAAAATTAGACAAAACTATTATCCATGCTTATCCATGCTTAAAGGGTAGTTGGCATGATGGTTGAAAGCTAACTCTCAAAAAGGGGATGTATAATTTCGTTGTCCATAAACTCAAAGCACCATATATGTTTTAATTTACACCTATTTAGATTTATAATTTTTTAAAAATATATGTTTTACTTTATGAATGGCTAGAAAATATACTTATGTTTAAAAAAAAAAAACATTTATAAATACTAGAAAAAAATTAACTCTTTCACAAAATTCCATAACATTTCCAAGTACTAGCAAAATGAACTCCTATGTACAAATAGTTCTAATAGTTCCATATGGAATAGCAAAATGAACTCTTGTACAAATAGTTCCATATTTTTATATATTATTGTAACAAATGAAACAACTCACAATTTCCCTCATTGAGCTTAGTTTCGCTTTATGAATTGTTTGCTTGTCTACAAATAGTTCTAATAGTTCCATATTGAGTAGCAAAATGAACTCGTGTACAAATAGTTCCATATTTTTAGATATTATTGTAACAAATGAAACAACTGGCAATTTCCTTCATTAAGCTTAGTTTTGCTTTATGAATTGTTTGCTTGTCTACAAATATTTCTAATAGTTCCATATTGAGTAGCAAAATGAACTCTTGTACAAATAGTTCCATATTTTTAGATATTATTGTCACAAATTAAACAACTCACAATTTCCATCATTAAGCTTAGTTTTGCTTTATGAATTGTTTGCTTGTCTATGTTATAAAGAGAGTATTGTAACAAATGAGATAGATGGCATTTTTCCATGACTAAACTTAGTTTTCATAAGCAATATTTTTTTTTTTTCATAGTCAATGTTGCATATAATTTGATACATGAAACAAACTTTCTTTATGGTTGGAAGTGTGATATTCATCTCTCTTTTGAAGCTAAATCATATGCAATCATTTCCATCATATATAATAACAAATTTTCCTTGTTGTGTTAAACATATATTTCACCTATCTTATGAAGCCAAACCATATGTAAAAATTTCACTCAAATGCAATAACTGTCAGTAAAATACAATAGCTAAAAACATGGCTAACGTAATTTATGTTTCAAGTTCTCACATTTGCAATATGATAAGTAGAAACTTGGAATGGAATAACATGAAATTGATATTAGACAGCTGATGAAAAAAGTGTGGCTAATGTAATTTATGTTTCAAGTTCTCACAGTTGCAATATGGTAAGCAAAAACTTGAAATGGGCATGGCAGTAGTTTCAAAATGGTCCCTCAATAATAGATGAATATATTTTCTACAATTTAAACCCCGGGCCAAGCCTCACACTAGTGCCTATTTCATACATTTGAAATTGAGTTAACTAGATTTAACACTGGTGTCCTCACACCACTAATGAAATCAGATTGTTCAAATTCGTCATTTGGTGGCAATTCCATCAACAATAGATATAACATGATAATCACTAGAGATGTTATTGCATTAAGAGTTGCCACATATGTTACTCATATTCATTGACTAAATGTGAGCAATATATATAGGGCATACTTGATTATGGACCGGTATAATAGAATATACGTTCAAAACCATGAATATTTGGATAATATTTATGAAGCATGTGAATGAGAAATTAATAAACATTAAATAATAAACCAAAAACAAAAATTGAATCCATTGGGTATGAAACTATCTAATAAAATCTGGTCAATAAGTTAGCCAATCTTGTTTCTAAGATTTGTTTTCTTATTCTAAACATTATTTTTGTTAGGTTCAAGCATCAACGAAATTTCTCGACCTTTATGTAATCAAAATAATTCGTAGATGTTAACTTGGCATGCATGTTCTAGCCGTAATGTAATTTTGTTGAATAAATTGTTTTTTCTTATTTCCCTTTTTTTATAAAAATCTTAAAGGTAGGGACTAAGTTGCACGCAACTCTTGTTTATTATGACAATGCTAATTTTAGATGAAGAGCATGCCATGCCATGAATACGAGAATGTGGCATCTATATATGATATTTTAACAAGTGCTTTAAAAAGGTAATAACATCTCTAAATCATAAAGACCAAACTTTTGATGTTCTCCTTAAAAAAAATGGAGAAGATGAAGAGACCACCATCGAGATCCTTTCGAGAAGTCGATGCTAGATAGTCTTTGGGGAATGATATTTGAAAGAGAATACTAAAAAGTATAACGGGGGGCACAAGCAAGGTAAAGGATTCGAAGGACTTGGATTAACAAAGAGTTAGTAACATCAACTCCAACATCAACTCCCTTAATTAGAGCATAGTAAAAATATGATTGGTCCTTCTCCTAAAACACTAGTTAAAAGGTAGGAAAATATTAAAAATATGATTGGTACTTCTTCTACAACACTACTAACAAAGCAGGAAAGGATTAAAAGAAAAGGAAGATGGTGGAAGGTTGTTCAAAATTTATGTAATTTAGAAATGAATGACAAGTTGGGGGCAATTATCATTCAACTTGGTGGGATTAAGAAGGTCACATTTTCTATCCCAAAAGGGTTGGTAACTAAAAGTGAATCAATAATTCACTCCATGAGGTAAATTGCATAACACATATTCATGCTACTAAAATGTCTCAAGGTTTGGGAAGTGGATCACATGCTTAACAGTGGAGAAATAATTCTTGATACACTTAAGAACAATTTGGTTTTGGCTCAAAATAGAATGAAACAACAAGTTGGTCAGCATTGCTCCAAGCACCTTTTTTTGAAGAAGGGAATCAAGTGTTTCTTCATCTCTAAACCTATAAACAAATATATTTGCACCAAGAGTAACGAGGTGCTTACAACACAGTATGGGGAGATGTTGTAATGCGTAATGTTGTGTAACATTATGTAACATGACATTCCTATAAAAAATAAATAAAAATGCAAATGATGTCGGCTTAAACAAAAAATAAATAAATTATATTGATTTGATCTTAAACCTAGATGTATCAAGAATCGAGGGGGATCAAATATCTTGAGGTGTAATTTTTTCTTAATGTGTAACAAAATTAAGCTAGAAATATTTTACATCTTAAGAAAAATTAGATTCTTCCCAATGCTTCATAAATATGGTTTAAGATGGATCTATGTTGGTTTAAATACAAGAACTGTCGAAAACTAGTGCCAAAGTTATATGAACCCCTATAATATCCTCCAGCACATTGGATGAGTTACCTATAGCTTGGCTCTTACAACCCACTCTAAGATCCACCAAGTCTTTCACATGTCGTGTTTGAAGAAGCTCGTGGGGTTAAATTGTTGAGTTTAGATCAACCTTCTTGAACTTGATGAAGAAAGCTCCATTTGGTTACAACCATATGCAATACTAGGCACACAAAAGCATCAACTATGCCAACACACTATTCAAAAAGTCATAATGCAATGGAAGGATACACAACCTAAATATAATATTTGGGAACTATCAACAATTTTACGTTAGTTTCGACACCTCCGTCCTTGAGGACAATGATGCTTTGGAAGGGGGAGGTACCCTAGCCTCCCTAATTTGGGGTACTTAGGAGTTAGTCAATTAATGCATGAGGTCATCTTCTTTGAATAAGGTATTTTACGTGGCTAGTGTGTCGTCTTTATTAAATAAGGCCTAGTAGGTTGGTAGTAATCATTAATGATAGGGCCACAAGTAGTTAGGGTTTTGCTAGTAAAAAAACTATCACAAGTATAAGGCTATGTAATGCTTTATCAAATAATTTCTCGCAATGGAGCTCCACTCATTTGGTGTTTGCCCCATTGAAGAGGCCCTTAGACATTGATCTCTTTATGGAATTATCAATATAAAGGTTTATTTTCTATAGGTTCAATACTCTTATTTCTCCTATTCTACTTTCTACAATTTACAGTGCTTTTGATATTGCTCATAATTTGTTTTTCTATTGATGAAGTACACTACAAAATCATAATGATATTTTTGTTGAAATGTTGTTAATTGATAAATCACTAGAAGTGACAAACAACAAATGTTCCATCGACACCAAAATCAAGACACGAGATAGAAGAATGCTTTATGGTCATTTAAATTACAAGAGTCATTTTAACAAACAACAAAATCAATATGAATATAAATAATATTATTCATACATTCAAAATAATAACAATTCCAAAATAAAGTGGGGACGAAATGAACACCTTACCTGGAAACATAAGGCGAGAAGTTTTATCCAAATAATCGACAAACAAAAAGCTCCAATGAAGATTGAGATCAGATGGATCAATCCATATACAATGCAGTAGTTCTATTCGACACTTAAAATATTGTACCATTTAGTTTCTTCAACCATGACAATGTTGGGGACAAAACATCAAGTGAAGGCATTATATGCAAGGATGAAGAGGTATCTTTTCCAAATTATGCTTTGAGGACAAAGCATCTTTGAAGGGGGAGGCAATGTAACAAACACAAAGTACATATAATAATAATAATAATGATAAAAGTGCACATGTATATTCAAGCACGTGACCATTCAGTATATACTTATACTCAACATCACCTGATATTGTTTTAATTCACTTAGTTATTGTCAATTTTATATTTTTTTCCCAAGAAAAAAACCTCATATATTGCATTTTTCATATGCTTTTTAAGCATAAAAACTTACATATGATCTAGATCATAAAAAAAACAAGTTAAGACATTCACGTCAAATGCCTCAAGGCTAAAAAGAACATAATTACAATATCTTGCATGATTCTTCAAATAATTATTTACCCTTTGTTCTTCAAAAGCTTCTTATGGCTCTCAGCCACTATCTCTTCAAAAGAAAATATAGCTTCATGTAAAATAAGTATGGACAACATGAAGTTACTTTTGCATCCTACTGGTAAGTGGCTCTCAGCCACTATCTCTCCAGAAAAAAGTACATACATAGTGAAAAACATCGTGACCAACAAAAAGCTTCCCTATTGAATCCTACAGATATGTCTCGCTGCTTCAGAAATCCGCTTCGAACTCTGTTTATCTATTCCTTCCATTGTCCAATTGATGCATCATTTTTTCACATGAGAGACTCCAACAAATCCTACCATTATTGATTCTTACCGATAGACATATTCTCTTTTACTGTCATTCACCTCTTCTTTTAATAGGCATCTATTTGGAATCAAATCTAATCCTTCCTTTGATAAACTATCTGCTAAGTCATTCCTTTGCTTGTAAATGTGATTAAAAGAATAATCCTCTAAGAGATTATTCAGTCTTATCACTTCAATTATGACTTGATTTAGAATAACATTATGACATAATTTCCCCCCCTGAACCCATTGGATTATGTTCATTGCATCGCCAAAAACCTGCAAACCTCTAAGATTTTTTATCTACTGCTAGTACCAACAAGAATCTTAGAGCATTTAATTCTGTGAAATTGTTTGTACCCTGTCCTATACAGGATTTGAACTTCAATAAATGATTTTTCGAAAAGAATATTATCTCTCCAACCCCACAGAATGAAGGATTACCTTGTGCAGCTTCATCGAAATAGGCCCACGGTCTATCTTTGTTGATAGTTTTTGGATTGATTATCCCGAATGCTTCTTTTGGATAAGATAGTGGAAATATTTTTAGAATGGAAATACTTTTGTATGCATAGAATGTTTGAGGCATCGGCAAATTTTCAAAGATACTACAATGCCTTGCCAACCAAATTTGCCAAATCGCTATCAATGGGAGTGCTTTAAAATCTAGAAATTCATGTTTAAGGCACCATTTTCTCAAACTATCTGAAACTGAATTACCACTCCATTGACAACTTACTTTAAGGGTTGACTGAACCTCTTTGCACACTTGTGAAGTGAATGCACATTCCATTATAAGATGGTAGATTGTTTCCTCATTTGAGTTACACAATGTACAAACGTCTAGTCCTATTTTTCCTCATTGCTTAAGCTAGTCCCATTTTAGGTCCTTGTTACTTAAAAAAAAACATTAGAATTTTTGCCTTGAGAGGGCATTTACACTTCCAAATCAACTTCCACCATCCTTCTGGATTGTCTTCTAAGTCCCTTTTCATCAACACTTTGTATCCAACTTTTGGATTATATTTACCAATGTGGGTCACTCAGCCAAACCAATGAATCAATATCTAAAGACAAGCATATATGGCTTTGTGAGAGTGATGATATATAATGTTCCCAACTAGCTTTATCGTCTCCTCTAAACCCCGGGGATCCTGCCTTCTTCCATGCTTGTCCAAAAAAAGAATTTTTGTTTTCATCAACAATCTGATTTAGATTTAAAAATCCTTTTGATCTAATATGAAGCTTCATATGCTGCGGCATTGAATGTGTTGCATTGCTTCCTATCCATGCATCTTCTTCTATTCTGACAAGCTTCATGTTTCCCACCTTCCACCCAAGACTCTTTTCAATCAAAATGAAAGAAAGAACCGCTGCCTTCCAAAAAACTGATACATTTTGAATGGATTTTGAAGGGATTCGTATCCATTCCAGTATAGTCTTTGGGTTTATGTATTTTTGAAAGACTGCTTGTTTCCATTGACCATTCCCTTGAATTAGAATCCATACTAATTTTATTGTTAGCACCTTTGAAAACTTATATATTTTTTTTACTCCCCATCCTCCCTTACTTTTGGGCATTGATATTCTTTTCTAGCTTACCCATACTATTCCGGAGCTCTCTTTCTTTCCTAACCAATAAAACTGGAACGAAAGTTTCCTTAGCTTTTCCATAGTACCTCTTGGGATCCAAGCCATACTAGTCCAGTATATTGGCGTAGCTTCTAAAACCATCGTAAGTAGGATAAGTCTTCCTCCTTTCAAAATCCATCTCATGCACTAGATTGAGATGTGTTTCTCACATTTTGACACCGGCCATTACAAATCTTCAATTCCATAAGAGACGAGCTTTAAAATAAACCCTAAATATTTCATACCTTCATCTAGCAAAGATACTGTATAAGGTAAAACTCTGAAATGGTTTCCTATTGACTCGTAATCAAAGCCTTCATTATATAAAAAGGATTTTTTATTATTTATCTTCATTCATGTACCTTTGCAGAAAAGGTCCAGGCATTGAGCCATAGTTTGTGAGTCTTTTAGAGTTCCATTACAGAATAATGGGATATCGTCAACAATAAAATATGAGTGAGATAAAAATTGCCCCCCTATACAAACTCTTGTGAATTTCCTTGAATCTTTTGATGTTATTAATATTCTGCTCAATCTATCTGCCACGAGTAGAAATAAAAGAGGTGCCAATGAACATCCTTGGAGAACACCCATCATTTCCCTAAAGAACGGATATTTTGCTATGTTTATCAATAAAGCAAAGGAAACATAATTCATACAACACATAACCCATCTTATGAACGAAACATAGAAGCCCATCTGTGTCAAAACTAGTCTCAAATAAACCCAACTTGCTCGATCGTAAGCTTTTGCTAGATCGATCTTAATAACTAATGCTTTTAATTTTTTTTTACCTGATTGAGTGTATACCTTCTTGGGAAACTCATACTGCCTCATGGATTTTCTTGTTTGGAAAAAAATCGTGTTGGTTACTTGAGATAAACTCTGCTGGGAAAGGTTTTATCCTACCAACAATTATCTTTACAATTATCTTAGAGATTGTGCTACAGAGAGATATAGGTCTAAAATTGGAAAATATAACCGACTTATCTAACTTTGGAATTAGAGTTAAAAAAGTGGAATTAAAGACTGCTAGAATCTTACCATTTTTCTGAGAGTCTTCAACTATGCGCAGAAGATCATATTTTAGTACTTCAAAAAGGCTGATAAGGACTTCCACCAAGATTCGATCTCGACCTGGGCTTTTTTATTTTTTTAGTTGATGAAGCACTTGTTCCAACTCTTTTAGAGAGACTTCCTCCATCAATGACAAATTATCTTCTTCCTTTATAAATTTTGGCACCAACTGGCATATTCTAACTGCTTCTTCTAAATAATTATTTTCTTCTGCTTTGAAAGCTTTCTCAAAAAAATTAATACCAACCAAGGAAATTTCTTTGAAACTACTTACCTCCTCCCCTTCATCATTCACAATTATCCATATTAAATTTATGCTTTTCCTATGATTTTCATAATGGTGGAAGAATTTAGTATTGTCATCTCCCTTTTCTAGCCAAATCGCTCTGCTTTTTAGCCTCAGGCCTGCTTCTTTGTATTCCATGATCTTCTTCTTTTGGTCTTCCATGTCAATTAGTTCCTTTTTTTATTCTTCTGATAAGAAGGAACTATCCCTCCTTCATCGTTATAAAACGTCAATTTTCTTTCAATATCTTTTAACTTTTTATCCTTCTGAATTCTCATTTCAATGGCCCATTTAGGAGCTAGTGCTTTGATTTTCTTCGGGTTTTCCTGAAATTGAATCAAAGTTGATTCAATCATTTTACTATCATAAGGTCCCCAGGCTTCTAAAAGCATATTTACAAAAGAAACATCATTCAACCATTGAGAATTAAACTTAAAAGGTGATCTTGGCTTATTACCTGAACCTTCCATCTCTAAGGATACAAGTTGATGGTCTAGATCTATATCTTATACGGAAACTTTATGTTGAATATTTTCTCTTAAATGAACAAACTATTGTTCATTACATTATGTTGATGTTTATTTTCAAAGTGCAACATGCACCTGAGGGATGTATTCTATATTTCAATATGAATGAATAGAATATGACTTTTTCTATGGAAAAAAAGAGTACATACCAATGATATAAATTTCTTGTTTCAATATCTAATAGAAATCGTGAAAACATCCTTGTGACAATATTTTTTTTTGGCATTAAGAGTGTCAAATTGCCTCATCATTGATTTCAAATGTTATATGTCAAACGTAAAAATGTGCAACTATGATGTATATATTTTAACTTTATTTATTTGTTGCAATCAAACTAAAGAATCTATCGTTTTTATATGAGGTGGTTGACATAAAACAAGATACATGAAGACAAGGAGATGGCATTGCACAAAAATTTTGTAATTTTAAGAAGGATAACATGCAAGCTTCGAAAACACACAAGTGCATCTAATTAAAATGGTTGGGTTTGTGCCTACATGGTGGATGTTCTTCTTGGATAAGTAGGTGAAAATAATGAAAAGATTTGTGAAGGAATGAACATGTCTAGAAGGTGTCATTGCTCAAGGATATATGATTCACAAATCAATTCCTCGAGCATATATGATTTATAAATCAACCTCAAAAAGTATATTATAATGTTGTATAATGTATATGAGATGTTGATTATGGAATATAAAGAAATGAAGAGACCCTTTGAAGAAAATGGCCTTGTAGAAAGCTCAGTATGTGATCCTAATAAGATAATATTACAAAATTTGTTTTAAAATTTAAGTCTACTTATGTCAATTTATATATGTGATTCCATTAATCATGTGAAATACATTTATAGCATACATGGAAGAAGAGGATGAAATCAATGTTTGTGATCTTTAATATTAACACAATAAGTAAGTGGCTCAAAATGTATGAAAAAAGAGAGGTGAAGTGCTTGAAATAATAACAAAAGTTATGAGAAACCCTTGACATAACATTAATCTGTCTTTACATTTAACATAAAATCATTAATAACCCAAAACAAATCCAATGGATTAGTTAAAAAATCAATAAGAATAACTTTGCTATGAACACAACAAAAAAATGTGCGATAACTTAATCAAAGCACATCCAAACTATATTTGAAAATCCAACAAATTATTAAATTAAATTGCTTGTGAATTGATAACTTCCAAATATAAATAATTCAAAACATATAATAAGAAATTGAGAAGACTAATAGTTTGTATGCCTTATATTCCATATAGTTATTATTGAAGAACAAAATGTCTTCCATTTCCATACACCATTTTGAGCATGCTTCTTTATGTATTATTGTTATAATTTATTGTTAAAAGTAGATTATATATATTTAAATAAAATAAAAAACGTCATTTTTTAATGTTATTTTGTATTTATTTTTCTATCTAAACATTTTAAAAATTGAGAAAATGGTTTGTCCTACATTGCCAACCAAAATCAAGACATGAGGTTAATAACTATGGAATGGGAGTCGAGAAAGATCAAGGTGATGAACCAACACACAATGAGAGTGAAAGCCAAAATCAAATAACCCTTATATCTAAATGACATTTCTTGAAGATGACAATATTGTTAAAAGGGAATCTATCACATTTGCCACGACCATGTATTAACTAAGGTTTTCCACGATGATGATGCAGAAACGAGTAAATGATTTTAATTATTAAATATTTTAATATAACATTGTGCTTAGTATAATCAATATTCTTAATATATTATTTGATGTGATTTTTAGAAAAAACAAGTGAAATTAGCAGCAAAGCTGCTTATTACCTACCCTTAAAAAAGAAAAAAATAGGAATAAAATTAACTTACAAATAAATTAAATTATCTACATTGATAATAAAAACAATTATTAAAAAAACTAGTTGTATGGTAAAAATGTGTAGCTCAAAATTATAGCTATTTGTAGGTTGTTAATAAATTGTTATTATAACGATTAAAACATACAAATAAATAATCACTTTAGATATTGCAAAATACATGAGATTAACATATGACCCAATTTTCAATTTTTTAGTCTTGTATAGAAAACACAATTTACTCTAGGCACAATAAATTAAAATTGGCAATAAGCACAAATATGAAAAATTAAATACTAATAAAAAAATTAGTTTATAAATAAATTACATTAACCCAAAAATCATTTATATTAATAATAAATTAGTAAATAAAAATATGATCTAGAAGTGGAAAAAAAAAAAAAGATATTTTTTTTCTCAAATTATTATTGTTTCACTTTTTTTTTTCCAAATCTATTTATAATGTCAAATATTTTACACCAAATTTAGTTCTACTTTTAAATTTAATATAAATTTATATTTTAATATATATGCTCTTAATTTATATAAAATAAAAAATATGTAATAAGTTATTTTTAACATTTTTACATATGATTTCAACATGTTTATCTTTCATTGTTTGGGAAGCTAAATTAAAATTAATTATGATTAATAAAAGGTAAAAATAATAATTTAATAAAGAAAAAAAAACAATTATGTGAAATAGAGATATCCGTGCAAAATGGGAGTAGCATAGGAGAGGAGATACGATTTTCAAAATTGAAAGGTGTCAGCATGGAGTTGCATTGGGAACGTGTATTTACACGTGGCAGCATTTCATTTGGAAATATTTACAAACGGTACTCTTGCCAGCCTGGTAGAAAGGTGGAGTTCAAAGCTCAATAAGTAGAAATGAAATATGCGTGTTAATTGCCATATTTAGCTCGGAGAGGAGCCTCGGTGACTTCGTTGGAGAATTAAAACGAGAGTAGAGTTGACAGAATGGATGTTTGAGGGTTTGGAAAGGAGTTTGATATTGGCCATTAAAGTGAAACATTAAATGCTAGCTCGTACTGAAGGATGTACTGCTCCATGCACACTGGAGGCCAACCAAATGGCAAGCAAATGCTTTTTTTGAATTTTAAATTTTAAAATTATTTTTTATTTTTCAAAATTCATATCCCAGGCAGGGATATTTAGTCAATTCGTTGTCAAATCATGGTTTTAACCAATCAATAAATAAGAAATTTAATTTTAAAATATTTAAAAAATATTTTTCATTTTCAAAATATTAAATTTAATATATAATTATTGAAAAACATTTGAAAACATAATAGTTTTTGAAATTATTAATACAAAAACTTAAACTAATAGTTTTGCAATTGCTGTATTACTCGGCAGGTAATAATAAATACGAAATATTATGTATTATCAGTCTTGGCTGGAGGTAGAGCCTATTGTTTTTGTCTATTTTCATTATTATTCTTAAACATTTCTTAAGTAAAGTAAAAGTAAAGGTTTAGTTTATTTTCTTATTTATTTATTTATTTATTTTCATTTCTATGACAATGTCTTTAGTGCTATACCATGAAAATCAGGATTAAAAAAATTGACCAAAAAAAATCATAACATTAATGTATTTTAACATCCATTAATGTAAATGTAGGAATGGAAGGTTTCTTGTTTTTTTGTCTTATTTCTTTTTCTTTTTTTTGGCTTACTCCTTCCCAATAGTAGTTTCCAAATTTTTTAGACTCCCTTCCAAAATTGAAAATAGGGAGTTTCCGCTTTTTTCCTTCAGTGACTTTTGAAAATAACAATTAGTTTCCATTAAAGAAAAAGGCACACATTTCTATACGGAATGCTTGAACTACAACACTTCTATCAAACATATGTAAAAAAACTATATCTGGTAGTTCTGTAATCAAATGCAAAACAAGAATGTACTAAAGGCTTGGGGTGCATGATTTCAATTATTGATGCAGATGAAAATACAATGATTTTGTTGTTGTTTAGATGTTGGGCCACTGGCGAATCCTTGATCTTCACCATGGGTTCGTCTGAATATGTGGCAAGAAAAGGTTTGATGTGGAACAATGTTCTCATGTTCTGGTGAGACTCTCACTATTCTCGGTTTTTCATAGCATCTTAGAGGACAACAAAAGACTAGAAGTGACAGAAATGGCAACTTAGTATGATCACACAAATTCACTAAACACTGCACATTTCTACAATATGTTTTGGAAGTTAAGTCAAAACTGCAAGCTCTCCAATCACAATAGTTGATGATATATTATCTTCAATGTATTATCTTCACTATCTTTTTGGTGCATAACTAATTAAAGATTCTTTAGCTTTAGTGCTTCTTGTTGTTTAGTTGCATAAATATTATGCATCTTAAATGTAATTTGGGTAGCTCACTGCAGTTTTAAATAATGAGAATATCGGTGGCTCGCTATAGCTTTTAAATTACACGCTATTTTCATATTTGTTCCATGCATTTCTCACATTAGTAAATGCCACTTTCAAACATATACTATTTTAGATACAACTTAACTAAGAAAACTAAAAACATATGCTTTTACAAAAGCTTTTAATCTTCTGCCAAATTTTTAGTTCAATATTTTTCAAAAGCAAGGGCTTTGCTGCTCATAACCCTTATTTCTTTTAAACTCAAATGTTAAGAAAAGTAACCAGTGTAATAATTGCTCCAAACAAAATAACTTATCAAATTTCAAACTTTGAAGTAATATTTAAGAAAAAATTGCTATTTAATTTAATAGCTTAACAAATTTATTAAAATATTTCACAATCATTAAGATAATTTTTAATTTTAGATAATTAAATTTGGAAAGACACTGTAATATATGTTATTTATATTCATATGTTGGAATAATTAACATTTTAAAAAACATTATTATTTGTGAAAAACAATGATCAAATTTTATATTGATATTTTAAGCACTTTTGGATGTATTTATGGACTCTAAGTCAACCAAATGGATACCGTTTTGGGAAGTGAGGCATATTGGACATTATTTTGATCTTTAATTAGGTCAGACTATTTTTTATATTAATATCAAAAGTATGTTCGTAATAAAAGACGCTAATAAATATGTTAAAGAGGATGTTATCATTGTTATGGACATTAAATAGGACATTTCTAAAGATGTAATAACATTTCAATTTGGATGCTAGAATGGCCATAACTACATTTATAGTTAATAATGCAAAAATGTTTACAACCTTTACTAATAGTTGTAATAGTGAACATTTCAATGAGCTAATGGGGAAAAGTTTATGTTTAGATGTTTCCGGGATGGTATTTCCTCCACAACTTCATAAGGTCTCTACATAAGTAGATCAAGCTCAAGCAAATGAGGAACTTACTTATTTTCTTGTATAAGGACCTTACTTGTTTTCTTGTAGCCCAAGATTGATGCAACAATGCCCTACCTCTTGAAGTTACCAACATAGTATAATTGAGGACTAGGACCTTACATGAGTAGATCCAACTCAAGACTAATATCTCACTACAACATGACTAGCTCATGTAATACCTTGCATGACCTTACTTAAGTAGATCAAGCTCAAGTAGAAGTGGCCCTTACTTATTTTCTTGTAGCAACAAATTAATGTCCTACCACTGGAAGTTATCACCCTTAATAAAATTGAGGACTAAAATTTTACTTGAGTAGAGCCTAGGACTAAGATCTTACCTTATTAAACTAGCTAGGAACCATGACCTTATTTGAGTAGAGCTAACTCGACTAAGGCATTTTAGAACCTCACTTAAGTAGAGCAAGGTCAAGTGAGGTGGGGACCTTTCTTGTTTTCTTTTAGCACCAAGTTTGATGACAAATAAACTGACAATACCATGCCTCTTGAAGTTATCTTTTTTTTCCAAGGAAAACCTCATAAGGAAACCCAAGGGATGCTTCTCCACATTAGTGAATGTCATCCCTAATAAACGCATCAGCGTAGACTTGTGTGCCTCATCCAAGGTGATTAGAATCGAGAATCTACTAACATAGAACTAGCCAAATACCTAGCATGAGCTAATCCCCTAGGCTCAAAATTTTTTAGAAACATCTCGTCCCACCTTCAAGCACTTAAGCAAGAGTAAGCTTGATGGTATCTTTCTAGCCCCAATTAACCTATAAGGGGAAAACATGTTACAAACTATATTTGAACCTTGGTGGGGAGGATAACAACTTCTCCTCTTAACCACATAAGCTAGACCTAATTAACATCCTCTTGAAGTTATAAACCTTAACATAATTGAGAATTAATATCTTGAACAAAAATTGAGGGCAAGACATTACACGAGTAGAGCACACTAAACCAAGACCTCACATAATTAAAACCAATCCAAGTAAAAGCTTTCAAGACCTTGCAAAGTAAAGTACCTAAAATAAGACAAGGAACATACTTGCTTTTTCTATCTTCAAGTTTGATAATAAATGACAATGCCCTACCTCTTGAAGTTCCTTGCGTAGATTGAAGACTAAACTATACTTGTTTTCTTGTAATGTCAAGTCTCATGCAAAATATAATGCTAATGCCATAACTTTTGAAGTTACTTAACTTAAGATATTTGGAAAATGGACAATTAGAGCTTGGGACCAAGAATTTATGTAAATGGAGCTAGCTTAAGATTAGGATGTTACTTGAACAAAGTCAAAGCCAATTTAGGTAAGATTTTTTTAGGACTTTATGTAAATAGAGTTAAGGAGAATTTTGCTTAAGGTGATATTGAAGATTTCAAACCCAAGATACATATATATAACATAACATAAATAACATATACAAGTCAAAGACAACTTATTAAACATGAAATTGAAATGAGTAGTTAAAATAAAGAAGGATGTTATGTTATGACATCTATTAATATTTACATTTCAAAACTAACCTTTAAATGAAAAACTCTTTGGAGAAATAATACCTTGTAAATCATTTATAAATATTATAGTTTTTTTTTAAAGATGACAAAATATATCATAACTCGATCATCATATGCTAATTGAATAGTGACATGTAAAGGGGAGACTTTCACTCCTACTAGATGCCTATTAAAATTGAATAGTGATATGTAAAGGGGAAACTTTCACTCCTACTAGATGCCTATTATTAATATTGATGCCTATTGATATTGAGTAGTTAACGTGTTTAGTTACATAAAATGACTTAAAATTTTGTTTTTAAAATATAACCTCATAATTTGCAAATATATCTCTTTATTTCATTTTATTAAACCATTGAAGAACTTCCTTTTGACCGCATTCTTAATTAATCATGTGAAAAATGAATAAATCGATTTGTTTATTCATAAATCACGAAAAGGAAAGGTAGGAGCTTCGAAGCGAATATACAGGTAGGGGATCGGTTAATTCCAGGCCAATTGTGCCTTACGATCAGGTTTCATTCTCGGCTTTGAAAACATTTTTCCCATTTTCGGCATGGCGGAAGTTGAGGGACGAGCCATTATTCAGGTTTCTATCTGCTTTCCATTACATAATTTAGTTAAATGTATATGAGTTAGACAATTCGTGAATTAGAGATGATTTACAATATTTTCCTTTCTTCATTTGTTCAGAACGGAAACCCTTCGTATGAGATTGCAGCTTATAAAACCCTTATGTCTTTTTATTCCTGCAGTGTCTTTTTTGGAAAAGGTCTGTGATTTTCCAGTGCAAGTTTTGTTGATCTTTTCAAAACCATTGCCTGGATCTTACAATGTATGCGGGGCTGGTGTGCATATCTGTCTCAGTTGTTTTAAAGTCATCCATGTCGCCCTGTGAGGCTTTATAGGGTTTAGTTATCGACGGTTTACGCCTCTTGAAATTTTTTCACCCTTCTAGACATTTTTTTTCAAAAATGTAGATTCCTTTAGATTGCGGCACTCCACAAATTCGTAATCTTTGAAGGAAAATGCTTTTATTTAACTATTCATTACAAAAATATATACATGAGGGTATTTTATTCTGGTCTTTTTTAATAAGAATAAAGCTGTGCTGCTGCTTACCTGTTTTGAGGATATTAAATGCCTCAAAATCGAATTGTTGCATTTACCATATCAAGGCAAAAATATCATACTGCCACGCAAGTCCAAGAGTCCAAAATTTAGTGATGCCAACCTAGGGAATACAAAGATCATAGAAAATATCAACAACCTCATAAAGCAGAATATCATGTGGCTGTAGGGATCAGTCCAGTAGCAGGGCGACCATCCGTGTCATTATTTTCCTGCCCTCCCTGTCCTTGGATTGGTAATTCAGGGTCTGGTACATCAACTTCCCAACTATCATTCCTGGGACTTCTCAGCTTTGGAAATAATCAGGACCAGCATAGAAACCTTCTTTTTCAGATGCCAACTTTGATGCCTTCCCTCATGGCCTGTCATGCTCTGTGTCAAGGCCAGCCTCCATTCCCCTGTGACAGCTGAGAATGGGCCGAGGTGGGGCGCACCCTTTTGTATTGCAACAGATAAGCCATTGGAACATATCACATTGCTTCAAGTCGGAGGCACTCATAATAATCTCCAACACTGATGCTTGAGATTGCGAGCCCATTCCCTATTTAATTCTTTATTGAATTGTTTTAACTTCGCATTCATCTTTAAAGTTTATACGAAGGAAGTCTGCTTAACTCCCTTGAAATTTACTCCACGTATTATGGTTTGAAGTGTAAACCCACTTTTATTTGTTTCTATGTGATTTATTTATTCTTTTCTTTTTGGGAGGAGATGCCCTAGGAACTGTTTATGTTGTTGTTGTTACTTGTATTTAGGAATCCCGTTGACCTATTCTAGTCAGTAGTGGGCAGTAATATAATTTAATTTTATTCTGAATTCTTTTTTGCCTGTCAATGCTATTCTGTGCCGTGCATAAGAAGTTGATGCTTGACCATGCGGATTTGAGAATGCATATGTGACTGTCTGTTGCAAATCTAATGATTGAAAAATGCCCTTTCACTTGCAAATTTATAATGCAAAGATTATTCTTTCTTGCTGATGACGACCAAAAAAATGTATTGAAGGTGATGATGCAGTCTTTCAATTTTTGGGTTTGTAATCTGCACCATAGTTCTGTAATAAAAGTTTAATTGTTAAGACCAATGATTGTAAATGTTTGAGAATTCCTGAATGTTTCTTTAGTAGGCTTTGCTGTGACATGGGTCTTCCATCTATAACTCCAAAAATTTCTTGCCAAATATAGATGTTTATATTGGACAAGGTAGAAAGTTTCGAATAAGTAATGCAGCTTTCTGTTTTCCAAAGTATATCTATATTTCTGTGTTTTAGCCTTTAGAGTGCTTGATGCAGTTATTGTGTTGTTGAGGTACTAGCCAGTGGGAATGTGGAGGCATCTGACATACCTTAGAAATCAGTCAATCAAACAATCAGTACCATGTAGAACTAATTTACCTCTAAGGTATATAATACAGGTAAACATATAGGAAATTTAATAGACTTCATTCTTGTGGAAAGGAGTGCTGATTTTATCTGGGATAAAAATTGTAGTATGGTGCTGATGTTGCTCAAAGCTGGATAGCATTACAAGGAAACACTTCTCTTGAGTGATTTGATTCTATGTTCTGCAATTTTGTTGACAGTATTGACCAAATGTCATTATGCATTTGCCATTATCTTTATTGCCTTATTAATTACTGTGCGGCAATGTTCCACCAAGTTTTGGGGACGTAGGGACATCTTGGGAATGTGTGGAGAGAACCCTTCAATTTCAGGGAATGTCACAGAAAATAATAGAGTTGTGTTAAATATGCATAGTCAAGAAGAAATTTGAAATTTAAATTTTTGTAGAATTAATGCAACAACATTCATGAGCCAATTGGCCATTACACAATTCTGACATTGGTTTTCATTGGTTAAAAATAGAAGATAAGATAAGATGATTTTATTAATGTTCAACGAATGACCACTAAAGTAGGTCAAAGGGACTGTTGCGTACAAAATGATGTCCATACAAAGCGGGAGCACAAAGCAACTCCTATGAAAAGTACGATGTGGAAAGTAAAGTATGAATCTAATATAAATCCCGTAAAGCCAACTCAGAAGATGGAGAGTTGATCCGAGAGAAAGATGTTCCAAGAGAATGGATCTTGAATCTGTGATATGAATGGTACAAGCCTGTTATGGTCCGCTGGAACCATCTCTCCTGACAATGGAGGAATCTCAACATACAAGTCTGTCTAGGAAGAAATGGAAGAGGAGCTGGACCGTGTAAATCTACACTGCCTGGAGGAGGGGGTCCGTCATTGTGATCTGGAGGATATTGGCTGACTGCTGGTATGGGACCAGTGCTGGCCATGCCACTGGGGTCTCACAGAAGTAGGGGTGGTCCTCCGAGTTCGCACAGATATGGGGTTGGAAACAGGATCGCCATCTGTCTGCCTCTTGATGCCCTTAGTGGATGGGAGCACCTTGAAAAAGGAAGTGATCCACTGAATTGAAGCAGTTCCAGGATGTGAATGTGGCTAGAGGATGAGGTGTTGAATTTTTCTATTTTCCAGATCTGATAATTATTACCTTATGATTTCAAACAGTAATTTCCATCCCACAGTTATCATAGAATAATTATACACTGGAAATTTCAACTTAAATTGCAGTGGAACAAAAGATCATAGAAGGACAGCCATGCACAATAGACACAAAAGTTTTACTGTGTGAAACCCAAACTTGGGAGAAAACCCAACAACTTTTCCTAAGAAGATCTTTTCCAATAATAAGAGTACACCAACAACATGAAGAACCCTAATCACAAGGGTATGTCAACATCACTAGTTACAGAGAGAGTGCGAACTTGATGGAGGAAAGACAGCGAACCCAAGAGAGAGATAAGAACACTTCAAAAGTTGCTTTCTTGAATCTTCACTTGCCCTACTAGATATGCGCACCAGAGAAGAAGAGATGTCTTGGACAAGTTGTGTGAGTGAAGTGAGGAATCTCTCCTCTTATTTATACACATCAAATCACTTGAAATTCATCTATGGGGCTGACTTGTCTTCTTGTTGGGGCTGACTTGCTCGTTTGACCACTTCAATGTTGATTCACATGTTGACCACTTTATTATTGGAGTTTCCTTCTTTCTTAAGAAAAGTTTGTCCACGATGATGATGTTATTCTTCTCCTCACATGCACGTCTATTCACGCATAGAGCTCTAATGTTGAATAGACCCACTAAGAAGTCCCGGACACTTTTTAGTATTTCAATTCAACAGTAGACTAGACTTGTATATTCCACAAGGGGATGAAGGCCCCTATCAAATAAACAAGTCAAACACTCTAATATAGAATAGATCACTCCCTCATGGAGCACTCCCTCACAGAGTATGCAATGTGACATCGAGCCTTATTCACACTTAGCCAAATCACATGACTAAGCAAGGCTGTGCAAGCACCTCAAGCCTTATTCACACCTAGCCAAATCACATGGCTAAGCAAGGCTATGCCAGGGCCATTCACCACTAGCCAAATCACATGGCCATTTCTCGTGAGTGAACATATCATTCTCCTTGGTCAAATCACATGATCAATCTGGTAGAATGTCTACCCGATGCTGCACCCTGGAGAAACATCAACATGAAGGAGCGGAGCTGGAGGGCCTTCTGCAAGTATATAAGGCCATACATCTCTAGTCGGGGTACTTGAAGAAATTGGCCAGAGTTTGATAAGAAGCTCCTTGAAAAGACAATGGAACCACCCTCTGATCTCGTTGTAAACAGTGCAGCAGAAAATGAAGTGCTCCTCAGTCTCAACCTCCTGAAGATGGCAGAGCTGGCAGATCTTGTCAGATCATTTTTCAAAAATGGAGAATCTGTGTTAGATGGTGAGTTTATCTCAATGTTTTGAACCTCAAACCAGGTTCAACTTCGCAAGAACTTAAAAAGATTACGGTTTTCCTCAACATGGATCAATGAACCTCAAAGCAGGTTCATCTTCCGGAGAACTTCAAAAGATTATGATTTTCCTCAACATGGATCAATGAACTAATACCACTTTTAATTCAATCAATGGTGAATGTTTTCAAAGGATAAGGTTGACTGTGAATCTAGCGCCGAGAATTTTCAAGAGGAAACTTCTCATTATAAAAGTATCGGGGTCCAAATCAAAATCAAATACACTATAACATTATCATTTAAATAGAGTCTAGACTACCAGTAAAAACTCAGAGTCAAGACTGTCCTACCAAAAAATACCAATTAATCTTAACTTAATTTTAAATAAATGCCAGATTGCATCTAAACATTTGTCATGCATGAAATGGCCCCGAGGCACAAAAATAGCATTAACTTCCAATGAAATTGGTATTTCATGTGAACTATGCTTTTGCAGATGATGTTTAGAATACCTCTTTCTCTTCATGACTTCTAAATTTCTAATCATTTGACAAAAAAATTGCTTTCTCGGAAACCTTGTTACCGTAGCCCTGCCCTTTGTACTGTCCGCATTTGTTTTCATCAAGTAAAGATAGTATAGACTATAGAGATCCTGCAACTGACACTGGCCCAGTTTCTCCATCTTGTTCTGGTATGCTGCTTCAAAATGGTTGATGTAAATGTGTTAAAACTTGCAAACTGTACTTATACAATTCTTTGTCTTCAAATAATATGAAACTTGGCAATGCACAAGCACAAGTAAGAAATGAAAAGCAGAATTTGTCCTTGTATCTTGTTCTGGTATACTGTTTCAAAATGGATGAAGCAAATGTGTTAAATTTTGTCGACTGTAAATATGCAGTTCCCTCTCTTTAAAGTTTAAATAATACTGAAATTTATTAATGCACAATTAAGAAATGAAAATCAGAATTTCTCTCTATACTATTTGCTGCAGACCCTGAGATGTAATGTTGCAAATGCATTCAACACATTTGAAAAAGATTAATAGGATGGCCAATCTGAGGATCTCCGGACAATTCTGTAATAAAAGCAAAGAACTGCATTCTTCGAGACTCTTAATGTATAGTTTTTTTTCCAAGGAAATTTCTGTGGTGAAACCCAAGGGTTCGAACTTGGCTCTTGTTGGCACATAACCAACTCTTAATGTAGTCTTTACTTTATTGCTCTGATAGATAGTATTTTTTTGGAATGAAAAATGACTACCATGATGATGCATATATCATCCTTCTCATCTGGACACACTTTCCCGTTCCTTGTTTGTGGAGGTTTCTTTTAGCCTTCACACTTTACATACGCAGGTGGTCCTTTATTATCTTATATTGGAGTTCAAGTTGTAATATATGTGGTGATATCTGTGTGATTGAGAAGTTTAGCATGGAAAAACAATTCAATTTATACATTAAGTTTTAATGATGCAATCTCTGAGATCTGGACTTTAGGACTTCAATGTTGCAGGAATGGTGTACTTTATGTTTCATTGTTCTTAAATATGGAAATTGTTTTTGAATGGTGATATTATGAATTTCGAAAAGCTACGTATAATATATTACTTTTAGTTTCTGAGATAAGCCTTTACCATGGAATCGTATGCATGTCAGTCAGGAGATACCAAAAAACATTGTACTTTTTACAGAACTTTTCCTGCCATTTGGCAAGCAACTCATAATGGAAAATTAATCCTTACAGGAAGTTAATAGTCAAGATTACCACTGTATAAGGGGAAATTTTAAATTTAAGGGAAGGAAAAACGCAAACGCATCTTTCTTGACCAATAGTAATTATTGTGCAATGTGCTTACTGCAAAGTAGAAAATTGTAGGTTCCTGACTAGAGTATTTGGATTCACAACCAATATGGTAACCTTTTATTCAGTGTAGGAATGTTAGATTTTTTAGTGTGTTGGGGTCATTTCATGCATGCTTAGAACATTAGTTAACTACCCCGGTGGGTTAGCTCGAGTGGTTTAGTGCTGTGAATTGCAAGTAAGAGGTCATGGGGTCAAGTCCCCGGGCTGGCTGCTTCTGATTGTATGCCTCACTTGATTTCTCTGCTGAGTCTGGTTGCTATAACTGCAATTGAATGGTTTATCCTGGGTACCATCCTTGAAATGAGGGGAGTTACTTGGAGGGTTTTCCGTGATTCATTCCATCAGAAAAAAAACTGAAGTTAACTATGATAAACTATTGTACAGACAAGAATATTCCTTAAATTACTTATACTCAACAAATTTAGAAATAGATGTCCATGTGATATACAACAAAACTGTGGGTTACCTTATCATAATTAACTGCTGAGATGGCATTTAGAGGGTTAAACTCTAGTCATTTATTTATTTTCTTTAGCATTCATTATCCCATTGAAAATGGAAACAATAATCTCATGTTGATGACTGATATCAGATTGATACCTTAAAGACAGCACCGGCAGATTTTCGTTTCCCCACAACAAATCAAACAAGGCACTGCTTTACTCGTTACATTGAGTACCACAAGTATGGCCATTTTTTCTTATACATGTATATATTTTTTCTTTATGTAGTTGCAGTGCAATTTGATAATATAGTAGAAGAATTAGCACAAACCATGCTAACATCCCCTGAAAATAGAAAGGGCAGATAGTCTCAGGGCAAATGGTGCATGCCTAAGTGAGGGCATGCAATTATTTTGTCTTCTATTTTATTGGTGTGGATAGGGATGGTGGAGTGTGGATAGGGATGGTAGGGACAGAGGGCATAAGATTGTTTGCAATGGGGTTGATTGGACAAGTGGAAGGTGGGGTGGGTTTGGATGGATTGACTTTTTCTTTTTTCTTTTCCTATTTTATTTTTCAGTGGGGTGTGCGTAGTTTGGGTGTGTGGCTGCAGCAGGGTTGGGAGTTATGAAAGGGGTTAATTTGGGTGGCTGTAGGAAAGGGGTTGATATGAATGGAATGTTATGATGAGATGATACAATATTGATTATACAGAACTTTATATGGCTATATGCACTGTGCAGATGTGCAGCAGCAAAAGGTGAAGGTGCTACTGAATGTGAAAAATTTGCCAAGTATTATCGTTCTCTTTGCCCTGGTGAATGGGTAAGAATTCTGTGCTTTATCCTGCTTTAATTAATAAAACATAGCAGTGTAGTTCTAATTCTCTGTTTCAAAATTGTTGTATATCGGCCCTGGTGAATAAGGATTTTGTTTTGTCCTGATTTAATTAATAAAATATAGGGGTGTAGTTCTAATTTTATGTTTTGAAATCCTTCTATGTTAATGCTTGAAACTCATGATTATTCTATATTACACAATCATAAATCATTTATACCATTTACATAACTAGCAGTTGCCCCTAATGGTTCAAAGTGATGCCATAAGAGGATCACCATTATCAAAAGTGACCGGCTCTAGCACTGGATCATTAAAATCCATGTTGGCTAATGCCAACTCAACACTACTATCCAAACCCATATCATCAGGAAACACATCCTACATCTTTGTCCTTCCCTTTGACCACTCCTCCCTCTGCCTATAAATAAGATGAAGGTTGGTGTGCACATACACCATTGTCTCTACCCTAGATTGCTCTTTTTCAGACTATACAGGTTCCCATTTGTGCTCCAATTCCTCTCGCAACAAGAGGATGAAGTGACCTGAGAGAGGACCCTCATGGCTAACTCCTGTAGAATAGGGCATGTTGCCCCAAGTGTTGCCCACCAAGCATAAGGCTTCTTAAGTCCCCTGTCTTTGAGCACATCATAACCTCCAAATATCCCAGTGCTAGTGGAAAACTCTACGAAGCCCTCCTCCACCTCATCAAGGGATGCTCTATCTTGATATATCCTTCTAAAAGCTGCCTTCCTCCCTTGTGAAATCTCTCCATCCACATAAGGAGGGAATTTGCATGAGGACCCACCATTGAGCTACTCATGATTGTAGAACTTGGGATTCAATGAGTGAGCCAAGCAATGCAAAGGTGTGCAATTCTTATCCCAACCGAGGATAAGAATATCGTGTATGGTGGTGAATAGGTTGTCTGCTGATGTTCCATACTCGGGTCACTCATTTTGTAAAATAATGGTCCTCATAGACTAAATCATGGAATCCCACCCCTCATAAACATCTCCTGAGATGAGTGTGTCTGTGTTTACAAACCGCAACAAGGAAATGATTGGGTCCATGATCTTAATGATAAGATCTACCCTCTCCCACCAACTATCATCTAACACTGTGTCTTTGACCCTTCTTATGTTAAAGAAATGTAATTGCGGAAGATATTCTAATTGTATTTGTTTATTGTATTATTATTATTCCTCCTTCGAGAGATGTCATTGATTTAATTGGTCAAGTAAGAGTCATTGAAAGAGTCAATGTAAACCTTAGAAGTTATGTCGGCCTAGAAGAATCCAAAAAAGATTATTTTATTATGTAATTGACAAGTTGGCCCAATCAGTTAGGAGAAGTCAGCCCTATTGGGAAAATGTCACCCCAACTGAAGAATATAAATAGAGTGGTCGAGTTGCTCATTTGCAATTTTGCACCATTCACTCACTCACTCAAGTTCGCATAAGAGAGAGAGAGAGAGATAAGTTCACTGGTGAAGGAGAAGTAGTTGTTTTGTCTTGGGTTTTTATCTTGTCTTGGTGAATTCTATATTGAGGAAGTTTTGTCGGGGTTCTCCCTTGTGGTTTCCCCGAGAGAAATTTTGTGTTCTTTGTGTTGTTGTGCTTGTCTTTCTTTCAGTGATCCTATTGTTTAATGTTATTATGTTAAACAAGTAAAAACTTAACATGGTATCAGAGATGGCCTGAAAGAAAACATTGTGCAGCTGGTGCAACTGCAAAATCTAGGGTTTCCATTTTCGGGAGCTCTTTCTACAGATCAATTGAAAAAGAGGGTGGAGTGAATTCGCCTCACTAGGGCACATCTTTTTGTCGAAGCAGAATTCAATTTCGAGAATTTTCGTTTTTGGGTCCACCACTACAGCCCAGAGAACTAGGGCATCAAGTTTTTGGAAGATCTGCTCACAGATTTGGGAGAAAGAGTACATTGCTCAACTTGCCTTAGGGAGGCACATCTTTTCATCCAATCAGTTTCCCAAGATCCCGAAGTTGAAAAATTAGGGTTTCTCTGTCAAACCCTAGGTCAAGCCAGAAGCAGTTCTTGGAGAAGAAATTTCTCTGGTAAGTACTATCTCTCTTCTATTTCGATTTGAGGTTCTCAGATTATCAAAATGACAAACAATACCAAGCTTGATGAGAAGCTTGAGGGAGCTGAGAATTTTAGAGCATGGAAATATAGAGTCATGCTCATTCTTGAAGAACATGACCTAAAAGGCTTCATAAAAGAGAAAGTTGCGGAACCAAAAGGAGATGAGGCCAAAGAAAAACACAAGAAGAATATGATCAAGGCCAAGAGAATCATAGTTGACTCTATTAAAGATCACTTGATTCCTCAAGTGTCTTCAAAGAAGACTCCAAAGGAAATGTTTGATGCATTGTCCAATCTATTTGAAGGAAAGAACATCAACATGAAGATGACCTTGAGAAATCAACTCAAGGGTGTGAAGATTCAGAAATCAGAGACCATGCAGTCATACTTCACTAGGGTATCTCAGATCAAAGAACAATTAGAAGCTATTGGCGATATGATAGAAGAAGCAGAAGTTGTGATGACCTCCTTGAATGGTCTCCCAAAGGATTGGGGAACCTTTCGTTCGTGGCATATGCTCTAGAGAAAAAATGATCAAGTTCAGACAATTATGGGAAGAGTGTGTACAAGAAGAAGAAAGAATAGCAGTCAGAGAAGATTAGTTAAATGACAATGAAGACCAAGCTTTGGCAACTCATGCCAAAGGAAGGAACAAAAGGAAGAATCATGAACATTCTCATGAACACCTTCCTAGAAGATCTCAAAGATCAAAAGAATCAAGAAAGACATATCTTCCTTTGAACGTTTTTCTTGTCACAAGATGGGACACATTGCAAGAAATTGTCCTCTTAAAGTTGAACAATTCAAGAAGAAGAATAAAAGATTTCATGCCCATGCAGCCGAAGATGATGAAAAGAAGGAAAAAGAAGATGAAGATTCCAGTAAAGAATATGTTCTAATCTCAGTTCTCACTGGTTCAGTTTCTCATGGAAGTGACACTTGGCTCATGGATAGTGGAGCCTCCAAGCACATGACAGGTTACAAAGACTCCCTCTCACATCTTGTGCAGAAAGATTATCCTCGCAAAGTAAAACTTGGAGATGATTACCAATATCCCATCAAAGGAATGGGAGAAGCTTCTTACAAATTAAATTTTGGAAAGTCCATGAAGATGAAGGAAGTCCTATATGTTCCAGGTTTGAAAAAGAATCTCCTTTCTATCTCAGCTTTAGATAAGAAGGGCCTCAGAGTTGCTTCTGTAGATGGTGAAGTCCTCATGTGGCCAAAAGGGAAGACAATAGATGATGCAGTTGTGATTGGAATTGAAGAAGGAGGACTCTACAAATTGAAGGGACATGCATATTCAACTTTAATAGCTAGTACGGTAATACCATGAATCCCTGTGAATTTTGGCATAGAAGATTCGCTCATGTACATTACAAAGCATTACCAATAGTGAGCAAAGTGGTGACAAGATTACCAGAAATCTAGGTTGATCATGAAGGAGTGTGCAAAGGATTTGCACAAGGAAAGAATAAAAGGAATTCATCTCCAAGCAGTGACAGTAAGGCAAAAGGCATTTTGGACATTATTCATTTAGACATTTGTGGACCAATGTCAACTACTTCTCTAAGCGGGTATGTTTATTATGCTTCCTTTATTGATGATTATTCCTACAAAACATGGATTTACTTAAAGAATAAAGGTGAAGTATTTGAAAAGTTTAAGGATTTTAAGGCCCTTGTAGAAAACCTCTCTGAAAAGAAGATCAAAATCTTAAGGTCAGATAATGGAGGAGAATTCACATCAGGTGAATTCAAAGAATTTGGGATTAAGAGGGAGCTCACTATTCTCTATAATCCCCAACAAAATGGTGTGGCTGAAAGAAAGACTAGATCTATCATGGAAGCAGTAAAAGCTATGATCCATGATCAACATCTACCTATGCACTTATGGGTTGAAGCAGCTAGAACCGCAGTCTATGTGCAGAACAAAAATCTCTCACAGTGCTCTTGGGAACGAGACTCCAGAAGAGATGTTTACTGTTGAGGAGACCAAAGTCAGTCACCTGAAAATATTTGGCTGCCCAGTGTTCATACATATTCCCAAGGAGAAAAGATCAAAGTTGGAACCTTCAAGAAAGAAGGGAATATTTGTGGATTACAGTGAGCAATCAAAGGCTTACCGAATCTACATCCCAGGATACCGTAAGATTGAACTCAGCAAAGATGTTACATTTGATGAGGATGTAGCTTTTCACAAGTCTAAACAAACTCATGAGGATGAGGAGGAGCATGAAGCTCCTAGAGTTACAGAAACTAACAACACTCCAGTAAGAAATGTTGAAGAAGAGCATATACTAGAAGATCACAACATGACAAAACCTCAAAGACCTAAGGAGCCTCCTCATGAGATGATTTCACGAAAAAGAAGACCTGCTTGGGCACGAGAAATAATTCAAGATGCAAAAAAGTACGATGCTCCAAAAGGAACATGCAGAGAAAGTAAGAAACCAAGGCCATACTCCAGTTATGTAGCCTTGATGTGTAACCCCGTTGAAGAAGAACCCACATGTTTTGAAGAAGCAACAAAGAAGAAGGAATGGTTAGATGCCATGATTGAAGAGTACCAATCCATACTAAAGAATGATGTTTGGGATGTGGTACCGTGACCAAAAGATAAGTCAGTAGTATCTTCAAAGTGGATTTTCAAAACAAATCATTCAGCAGATGGAAGTATTGAAAATTACAAGGCAAGATTCGTAGCCCAGGGGTTCTCTCAAAAGGAAGGAATTGATTATGAAGAGACTTTTGCTCCTGTGGCTAGATATACTTCAATTAGAACCATCCTTGCCTTGGCAGCTAAGATGAAATGGAAGTTACATCAGATGGATGTAAAGACAACCTTTATGAATGGTAAGATAGAAGAGGAAGTGTACATTGAACAACCGGAAGGTTTTGAAATAGATGACAGAAGAACACATGTATGGAGATTGAAGAAGGCATTGCTTGGGCAAAATCTGGTAGTTAATACTACTGGAGAAATCACTGACTGTCAAACAGTCTTTGTTCTACTTCTTGATTGACCAAAATGCAATGTTATCTGGCATTCTTAGTGGGATCTACTAGGATTACCTATTGTATTCTGCCCAGTCCTTCCTTCTGTTTGGTAACTGGAGTTCAGTCTGCCTAAACGATGATTTACTCCAGACTGATGTTAGCTGCCTAAAAATTTGTAAGCCATGCACCAAACTTCTCACAAACCCTAGGATTCCCATGAAAAAGTCATGATATATCAGGAATGAGGTGTAAAGAGTTTTATAGAAGTCATCTTTGTAAAAAAACACTTTGAGAAACTAGCAGTGTTTAAATAAACTTTTGCTACTTCCCAGCTTTGTTTGCACAAAGTGGTAAAATAAATCTAATGAGGTCAAGAATGGCTTGCCCTGGTCTGTGAAAGCAGGTAGCTAATATAGCCCCCACTAGGGTTCAAGTCCTGCCAGTGACATGCTTGTGCTTGTGCCTGTGGAACAAAAAAAATTGAACAAGGAGCTTGCTTCTTGCCTGTAAATAGAATATTTATATCGTAACTCACCTACTATACGTTCTTCTGAAACTTGTTTAGCAATTAGCTGCCATTTGACATATTTCTTGTTGTCCTTTTTAAGTTGGCCTATTTGTCAGAGTAACTAGTTGCCAGCCTTCAAATGTTGGATTGAGATTTGAAATCAACATCACAATGTGTTTCAGTGCCTCCTGTGATAATTTTACACACTAATTTGAAGTTGACTTGTATTTTCAAATGGATTGTTTCTCTCACAGATTGACAGATGGAATGAACAGAGGGAATCTGGAACATTTCCTGGACCTCTGTAATGCAGCTGAAAGGATTAGCCATCAACCAATTTCATCGTGTTGCCTTGAAATGGCTATAATTTACATTCAAATTAGATTATCTATTTTGGATGATCATTGAATTAATTCTTCTAAAGAATACTGTCCCAAAGGAATTTGGTGTGTTTTATGTGGTGGTGGTGATGATGAAAAGACTTTTTCAATGTTCAGTGTTGTAGATGACAGTACTGAAATGATGTTGAATAAACCATTTGCATCCATATTTTTCTAATAATTTCTTATATGCACAGCAGAGTTGATTCTGAGTAGGTCTTTAATGTTGTGATTTCTTTTATGAATGTTGATATCACGGGGAGTTCGTTACCATTTTTTGTGAATGAAAGCTTTATATTATTACCAATTCATGGAGTCTGCTTGATTTGAAATATTAATGCGAGTTGAGATTTCATTTCATAGAATCCTGCTTAGCTGCAACTGTTTTATGAATGTTTATATCATAGTGATTTTATTGCCTTTTCATACAATCCTGCTTAACTGCAACTGTTTTATGAATGCTAATATCATGATGATTTCGCTACCTCTTGTTGTGAGTGGAAACTTTATATTACCACCACTGCATGCAGTTTGCTTGATATAAACTGTTAATGAAGTTATTTAAGGATATTAAATTTCATAGGATCCTGCTTATCTGAAACTGTGAATTTCATTGTTTGATCTCCAAGTTATCAAATATGACATTGCCCTTTCAAGATTCATGTTAGATTTTGCATTTTAGATCATACGTTGAACCTTCTAACTGGAAATATCACTCTGCTATTCCTTCTAATCTAAAAGTTAATGCCTTTCCTCCAGTTCTGTTCTGAATAAAAAAATGAGTATGTATATGTTTTCTAGGTAGTAAGTGGGTTGCTTACAGTCATTTTCATGTATAGGTAAACCTCTCTCTTGTTTTTATTTAATCTCTAAGCTGATTAAAGGATAATGCCTCAGGCAAGACCTTCGTTATGTAAATATATGATTTTGGCAATGATGTCTTCTTTGAATGCCATGGCTACTAAATGAATGAAAGTATGGGCTTTGCCAATCAATAATTACATAAAAAAGAGTTAATACTTGGGTGGCTATGGTGGTGGTTTCTAGCATACAGCAAGGGTCCATTTAATCCATATGGTGGTGGTTTCTAGCATATAGCTATGGATGCATCCTCGTATCTTTATTTTTGAATCCAGGGGTCAAAGCCCTTTTTTTTTAAATTTCAAATGCCTTAGCTTGATGAAAAGGGTCTTCCTCGAAGTTTGAAGTTAGGTTCAACATTTAAAGATCAAGTCCTTTTGCATATTGGCTCTAGTTGCAAAGTCCAAAGGCACGTATGGTATTTAATTCTTGATCCCTGATATGCTGGTGTTAGCTTGAGCCTCCATTTTTAATTTCTTACATCATCCCAATCGAGTTTTTTTGAATTATCCCTTGTGCACTGCTGCAATTTCCACCGATTTCCTAAGCATGCCGACTAAAGTTGGGACATGCAATGTGTCTTTTGAATGTTCTAGGTTGTATGCCCCTCTCATTGGGGCTGTTTGAATTAACGATGTAAGCCCATCATCAAGAGTTCAATGCTCTTTCATTCTCAACGCCACAACATAGAAATAGTGGGACTGACCTTCACTTCCATTCTAATTTCGAATGGCCTAAGTTTTCCTTTTTCTCGATTCTCTGATATCAGTGTGGGCCTACATTCATGGTTGGAAGCTTTTGAGTTTCAAGTTTGAAGTTACGTTGATCCCCCAATCTTGAGAGAATGGGACTTAACTCCTTTCAAATTACCAATGGTGCATTGTGGCCTTTTATGCAAGTTTTCCGATGTTCATTCGAAAGCCTTTGATATCTCCTTATCCTCGGAATTCTCCATATAACATAAGTGGGTTGCACCTTTGTTGCCATTGGAGCTATTTCAAACTTGTGTGTTTTGAATTCACATCCTTCCAATAGTTTTTAGTTTGCGATACTTCGACGCATTGGTGGGTCCCACTTCTGCACTAGAGCTATCGATTAGTTGTTGAAATCTTACGACCACGGTTTGGAATGATCGATTGAACTCTCCTGCTATCTCTTTGAAGCTCGATTCTTGATACAAGAATGGGTCTCACCAATTTCTATCAAAGCCTTTGTAAGAAGTTATTTGAATTCCCCAAAGTACCAATGTCTAAAGGAGGTCAAGGCTTGATGACATAGTCAATCGGGCCATTGGCTAGGTTATATTTTGAAATTTTTCACATAATCGACATAGACCCATCCAAGATCAATTTTGACTCAGCAAGTAAGCGAGATGATGGAAAAAAGGCAAGGTTTTAAGGCTTTAAGTGCTCCGCTTTTGTTAGTTCTCTTCAAATTGGAGCCATGGATTTGTAGAAAACATATAGTGCAACGCTAACTCAAATTGTTCGTCAAACACAAAATTTGAACATTGAACTTCACTACCTAGTACCTAAATTTGAAAGGATGATTAACATAACCTCCCCTCAAGTCGGATATGTTTCAAATCAAAATTGTAATCTCATTGGAAACCACATGGGGCATTTTTCATATTTCACATTATTCACTCAATTAGTGGATAGTTACGCAACATTGAGCCTGCCTTTACAACTATGTCCACTTGGTTGTATTTCAAGTTACATTTCGAATGAAAAACATATTAGAGGCACTACTAGAGCATTAATCCTCACTTGCCTTAGGTAGTTTATTTTAGTGGCATTTTTTTTCCAAAAGAAGCTTTATATTTGATATTTCAAGTGTGAAATTAGAATATACATTGGACCGCTCAAACATGCTCAAAAAAATAAACAATCCTAAGGCATAATTGTAGAAAGCTTCACTTATTACTACTTATTACATTCGTTAGGGGCTCTTAGAAGGTAGCTTTCAAAAAAAAGACCCAGTCGTTATGATGTCTACTCGACAGCTCGAGTATATTAACAATAAACATGTTTTTTTTAAACAACTTTAATTGGAAAAGTGCCCCTGCATCAATATAGGACTCTCTCAACAATTGAGACCCGTGAACCTTCCCTAATCCCTTGCTCATAAATGTTACCACCTTGCATAAGAAGTGCTTCTTTAGATAAATGATCAACTAGGGAGTTGAATTCTCAATAAACATGAGAAAAGGAAACTTCATCAACGGACCTCTTAACCTCTTCCACTTGGGTCATTTCGGGTTCTAAGTTCAAATTGTCACTTATGCATTCATCTTTTGCCCAGTTTACCATTAGTTTGGAGTCTCTGAAGATTTGCAAAATTTTCAAACCTTTATTTGTTGTTTTCAAGACAAGCTGGCAAATAGCTCAACCCTATCATTTGTACCATACTTAGCATTTGACTTTTGATTGAAATAATGAGATTGATTGAGAAATGAAAACACCAACCACACACACACTTGGAGAACCTTGGTGGGCTCCATAAAAAAGTCCTTGGGCTCGATCACAATTTATAGAAGGTTCCTTAGAGAGTTTTGGCATGATTTTCGGATGGATTCCAACTACCATCACATGCACCCTTGATTTTATGAGCTGCTTGTGTTGGATTGAACTCCATTCCTTGGAATATCAATTTTGTTTTGTGAGGTACAAATACCCCAACCCATATAAAATGGTCCTTGGTTTCCACTTGAAAATTGAAGCACTTCAACCCATATTGCTCTAGAGAAGTTACAAGAAACAAACAAGTGATCCACAATTTCCGCATTGCCCTTAATGTATCTTCTAGTGGCTTGTATGTTCTATTTCTATTAGTTTTCCCATGTCAGATTTTTGTTGTCAAAGGGTAGTCTAGCTTCTAGACTACCTACCACCATGAGACTCTTCAACATGGCTTTCTTCCATCTTAGCTTAATATCCCAATTTTGTTGTATACCCCTTAGACCCCTAATTTTATGACCACTTGATAACGTCTTCTCAATTTGAAAGTTTATGGCACTTTTTGCTAATACTTTTACAAAAAGTTTCCATTAATATGATTTTGCTCAATGTACAGCCTTCTGCCAACTTCTAGCCCTAAACACATACATTCCTTCCACACTTATTGTTGCATCCTTTGAAAAGAAATCCATTGTGCATGAAGATCATTTAACAAGGCTTCATTCATCTTGAAATTATATTTACATCCAATCCAACGGTCTTCTAGTATCCTCACCTTATTTTCCCTACCGAGATTCCAGGCTACTCATTTTCTTAAGAGAGGGAAGACACCAAAGGTGCTCTACAACCCAGTATGGTAGAGATGTTCTCACGTTCCTAACAAAATAAAAAATAATTAAGAAATTCATGTCGCTTATAAAAAAAACCAAATAAAAAGTAGGCTCATAAAATAAAATAAAATTAAAACCAAATAAAAAGTTATTAAAAAAATCCATGTTGGCTTATAAAATAAAAAATAAAAAACATAGATCAATCTTAAACACAGATCTATCAAGCAATTACACCTCAAGAAATTGGATCCCTCTCGGTGCTTGATAGATCTGGGTTTGAGATGGATCTATGTTGGTCTATACAATAGAGCCTCTTTGTGAGGACAAACTTGACTAAACCATCCTTCAAAACACCACCTTCTTCATTTGAACAATGGGGTTGATCCCCTTTTATTTCATCGGTGAGGTAGTTCTTCTATCGTTACACCCTTACAACTTTATTATCTAATTATCATTTAATTAACAACATTACTTAAGCGTTATCCATTAAAAACATTAGTGAAAATACTTTTCAAATTTTTCTCTTTGACAAACAGTTCTTGGACAAATAAGACTCCTTCAAGTTGCTCCGTATTCATCTTAAAGGTATAGCTTCCTAGCTATAATCCAACTTTACTAACATCATTGGACACCATTGGCACTTGTAATGTCTCAGAAGCCTTGTAAATGTATGATGTTGAAGCTCCATATCCACAAGCATCTTAGACTATTGAACAACTATATATCATCAACTACATCCCTTTCTATCTACATACGAGAATGTTCATCTTTAGCACTTCTCTACAAAATCGTGACTACTTATTATTGCCAACCATTGGCTCTAATATGGTGGTTTGTCTTACACATGATAGTGCCCTTGTCCACTCATCAACAGGTAGCTACCCCTCACACAACAACACCCCCTTCACATAGTCTCGTTAGTGGCTCGTCCACTTACTAATAGGTCGTTTCACCCACACAACAACACCCTTGTCCACTCAGACAACACATATGATATGGCTGCTTCAATTCACATTCTCTTTATGCAATAGACGTCCTATGATATCATGTATTCATTCCTATAGATACGTACATCCTTGCATGCAACAAACTTCTCTTCTCTTTTTTGTCGATGAACGATCTTTTGCTTTATCTCAAACAGGGGGTGAATCAATTTTTGTTCAATTTTGGTAGTATACCTTTTTCAATATTGGCAAGGCAGAGAATTTATTAACTTTCTTCACAATTGACGGCTATAGCAATTGCAAATGATGACCCAATTTTAAAGGGTGGCTTGATCCTTTGATACAAATGGCAACTGTCATTGCACCTCTTTTATATTGACATGGGTTGTGAGCCTTACATTGGAAACAATGGTTCATTCAAATTGTGGTGGTAATTAGGTCAGAGAATGGCGATCCCCTTTTGTTTTATAATATTTATTACTTCTTTTGTGGGGAAAATATAATTGAGGTGTTGGTGACTCCTCTGTCATGAGTATAATGGTTCACTTATCTAGTTTTTGCCTTGATTTGTCCTTGATAGTGGTAGATATTACTCTTCCTTGGTAACTATTGCACTTGTGGGACGACACGTTTCTTCTTACAAATTCCTCTGTTGATCCTTTGCGACAATTAAGACATGCATTATTCTCCCAGATTTGCACTTGACTTGACAATTTGGTTGTTTATGAAAGGTTTGATAAACCACATGTAAAATATTCTTTCTTCCTTTTATGGCTTCTATCAAAACCTTAATAATCAATAATTCACTAAAAACAAGATTTAGGCCCTTCTGACTTTGATACCAAGTTAGTTTTCTAGACAACTTGCAAACATGATAAGCAAAGGATTTAACAAACTCGTGTAAAAGATATATAATTTATTACAATGAAATTATTTGACACAATGGAGTTGATCCCTTTTTATGTCATCGATGAAGTAGTTCTTCTACTATTACAACTTTATTATCTAATTATCATTTAATTAGCAACATTACTTAAACCATATACATTTAATCTTCATAACCTTACCCCACAACCCTTCATCATGAACAAGCCACCAAAGACTTTAGCTGCTAGGGCTTGACTAAAGTAATGAATGTTTTTTAGCCCCCAATCTCCAACATCTTTTAGGTTTTCCACTTTGGTCCACTTTACTAAAGGAATTCCTTCATTCTCCATCTTACATGTCCAAAGGAAGTAGAACTTTTTTCATATCGTGTTGAGGATACCTTTTGGTATGTGAGCAAATAGACATCCAATAAACATGAATGCTTTCCAGAACAACCCTCACCAATATTAATGTACCACCCCTAGACAACAACCTATTACACCAAAGAAAAGCTCTTGCTTCAAATTTATTGTACAACCATTTATAATCTTCATACTTGTAATTATTATACTTTAAGATGAATCCTATGTATTTGCCGCCTTCAAATAAGTTCAACAAATCCAATGGGAGAAGGGAGATAATTTAAGCTTTTACTTCTTCGTCCACAACATTAAACATCATTGATAACTTTCTCAAATCAATATCCATCCTTGTGGCCTTGCAAATATATATACATAATCTCTCTTGTCTTTCTGATTAGAGAGATGGAACCTTTGCCAAAGATCACAATGTCATCAACAGAGATTAAATGCTAAATAAACATAATCACACTCGAAGATTTTGACTCCTTTCAAGGTTACGCCTCTCCTAGCTTCTTTGATCAACATACTAAGACCTTCAACTACAAGTAGAAAGAGAAAGGGGATAAAGGACATCATTGTCGAAGTCTTATAGAAACATTAGAAAAACCTGAGGGAGAACCATTTATTACTAATGCAAAGGAATCTGAGGAGGCATTTTTACTTTAAAATAAAACTTTACTATTGTATTATATGAATACACCGTCAACTTTATGATATCTCAATTATTATTTAGTATTTCAAAAGTTGACATAGACATACGTTAATATAGTACAACATAAATTTGCTATAATAAACAATAAATACGACCATAATTAAAATATATTAAAATCACATTTTATACACAAGTACTATTTAACGTATTTTCAATATGATGATTGCAAATGATTGTTATTCATAACCAACATTATAAAATGAAGAAAAAAAACATAATTGACCAATTATAAATACACATAATAAAATGACACATTCACAACATAAACATATCCCTATTTGTTGCCATTTATCTTCCTCTCTTGGCATTAATACAACAGTGTTGTCCTAAAAAAGATGTTTCGATCTCATATCATGTCTTAGTACGAACCACCAATCTCCATCCAACACATCTGGGTAAAAAACACTTGGTTACAATGTTTTGAAAAAATGCAGGGCTTCTTAGTTTCAACCCACATTTTTTTTAGAGTTAATATATATTATCCCACTATCACAGTCTTCCTTTACATTACTCCGATAAACTTATATCCTGCCACTTGCACCTAAAATAAACACATTGAAAAGATGAGATGAGATTTGCATGATCTCTTGTATCTTTCCAACGTAACCTATCTTTCCCTCTATTATGTTTTGATCATAGTGGCTAACACGACTAGATTGGTCAAACTCAACCTCCACTCCACAATCTTGTGTGAGGTGTCCATCATCGACATCCTAAGTGTGAAAATGATGTCCATATTCCCACATAGATGGGAACAAATGCACTTGTAAAAATGTAAACAAAGAACGATGTCATATGCCTAATAACCAGAGCATTAATAAATACATGTACATGTTACAATTCAAATATGCATTATAAATTGAACGTGGTAGTCAGAGAGATTATTATAAAGTTGTTGCACCCAATCCCTATGTTTAGTGCATCCTCTTATCCATGTGGGTAATGATTGGACATGGCATATTTCTATATGTCCTGGTTAGTCACCCATTGTTGGGACATATTTTTGGCATATTTTCTTTTAAATGATCGGGATAATGCATGCTCCTACCATTCAACCGTCCAAATTATTTCCTATCACTTTCCCATTTACTTCTTTTCTCTTCATACAATGTGACCCATGGTTGCGTTGCCTCCACATTGTAAAGAATGAATTTATTGATAGCATCAATTTTTGAATTCACTGAGGTATACAAGAATTCAAAAAGAACAGTATGAGATCAAATATATCATATCAACTTCAATGTAAATAGTTGTTCTCTACAAATTTAACAAAAGATAGATTGCATACTATTTATCATGCGTCTTTTTCCGTTCGTTTGGAGTAGCTCCTCTTCCCTTTTGTCCTCATCCCAATTGTCGTCCCAAACCATTTCCCTTGGTGTGTCATCAATTTGCTTGATGTACTCAATAACATAATAGAAGGACTCGTATACTATGTACCCCTCCACCATAAAGCCCTCTAGTTTTTCCCTTTGACAAACAAGCCCCTTCAACTTTTTCATGTACCTCTCTAAGAAGAACATCCAATGACATGAGAGCACCCTAGTTAATTCAACCTCATCAAGTAGGTGAATTAGAAGATAGACCTACAAGTCCATAAAACTCATCAGCAGTTCCTTCTCAAATATACAAACAATCTCAGTTATATCTAGACACCACCGTGGAATGCTAGCCATATGAATCTCCTTTGATGTGATTCAACATACAAATGCGGATAATTTCAATATGGCACGTCGCAGGTCTTGGGGAAAGTCATGGTTCACAAAACCACACATGATCAAAGGATAATGACACTACAAAATAGATACAATACACATCATTAATTGCCATAAAACTTTGAGGGCCTAATATATTTTAACCTACACTACAAGAAAAGAATAATGTATTAGGGATACATACCCTTTGAAGGTTCAGATGATCATGTGATTTCAACCCTTATAAATGTCCTACAATGAAGCAGTGTCTTAGACTTGACCCATATAAAGAAGACGCCTTCACACCCAATATTACATCCTTCGCCATAGAAATAAAATCTTTATTCAAAATCCATGGGACATCACCTTCTTTAAAATACCAAGGGACCAACCTCTCCTCTAATTTCTTTTCTTGGCTAATGCCTCTTTTTAGTATTTGAAGAAATAAGATATCTCCTAACAATGTGTCACTTTGTTTGGATGATATGCATCTCCATAAAGAAGAAGAAACGTTTTTGACTATATGCATAGGATTTTGTAAGTGGATGATCTTAAGATACTCCCAATATGGAAGCTCATAAAATATAGATTTCATTTTCATCCCAATGGGTATTTTCTCAACATAGGTGTCAAAAAATCCAAGATCATCAAACATAGGTTCCCTGTTTAAATTGAACAATTTTGCAATTTCATTCTCATTCTTTGTGTCATATGCCCTAATCCAATCTGTCGGTGTGATTATCTTGAGTCTTTGGGTTCTCTTACCATTGAAAGCATATGCAGGTCTTCTACAAGGGTGCTCTTATGGGAGAAATACGCTAGAGCAGTCGTACACCGACTTTTGTAGGGAGTTGGACTGCCTAGCTTTTATAGAAGATCCACACCATTTACATCCATGATATCCTTTTGTTACATGACATGTTATATTATTGTATACATAACGTATTAGCATCAAAAAATATAGTTGCACCAAATTAAACATGCCAAAAAAATGATATAGATAAGAACAAATCAATCAACATGCTTACCAGAGCAAACTCCTAGTCCTGGATAATCATGTGTGGTATACACACATACGACATACAACGTAAAAGACCTTTCCATTGGGATGGGTCTTGATGCATCATATACATGTGGGATACATGTATCCCTTCCCATAATTGCTTAAATTCATCGATGAATGGTTGGAGGTAGACGTCCATTCTCTTCACTTGTTTTCTACGCAAGACTATAAGAGCCAACATAAGATGTTCATCCTTCTAGACAACCATGGTCAGATATTGTTATTGATAACTACCACTGGCCAAATAGAATAGTTGGTGTTTTGGAGGGAATATAAGTTAACTCCATCCATGGTTATGCTCAATCGAAGGCTCTGTACCTCGTCTTTGAATTTATTGAGCCATGTATCCTCTATATGCTTCATGGCTATTGAATATGTTGGGACTCACCTAACTCCTGGTTCACTTCTATGTGAGGCAGACCACACTTGCAACTTGGCTACTTGTTTGCAACGGAAGAACCTTTGAATCCTTGGAATTATAAGCATGTGCCTCAATATCTTATGAGGAGGGCCATGTGCCTTACCCTTGTTTCTAGGTTTCTAGTACATATCATGCCCACATTCTAAACATATCTCTTTGTCGGCATATTTTTCTCTGTATAGAATAAATTCATTCGGACATGCATGGTATGATATGTACTCAACATCCAACATTTTCAGCATTTGTTTGCCTCTACATAGCTATCGAGCAAGACATTATCACTCTAAAGTACCTTATCTTTTAATAACCTCAAAAGTACCGAAAAGCATGCACCTAACACCCCATACATTGCTTTCAAGTTATAGAGTAACATTGTTGTCCCTAGTTGGGTAGACCTTGACCCATGTCCAAAGAGAGGGGTGGTGGAAGCATATTTTAGGCTTTTGAAGAAGGTATCGATGATATCAATGTCATCCCAATGTTCATTTTGTTGGAATTCATGTAACAACATTCCCTCCATGGCATGGGTATCCCGCAAGAAATCATCCATACCAACCTATATATCATTGCCTCCTTCCCCAACATGTGAAGAACTAGTGTCACTATAGAGGTTTTGAATTGGTGACTCGGGATGTAGAAGGAATTGAATAGGTGGTTGATTCAACCATGTTTGGTATGCTTTGTCTCCGAGCTATGCTTGTTTAGCAGCCTTCTCTCAATTTGACATCATAGTTGGGTGCAATAGTAGATGGTAGACATGTCGCTCATCGTCTTAATCCTGATTGTAAAAATATTAAACATTAGACAAAGAATATTAATAACACAATGCACCCCACATTATACATTTAATAAAAAATATTAAACATTAGATAAAGAATATTAAACATTAGATCAAGAATATTAATATGTTCAAACATTATACCAAACATTTATTACAAGCATGGAATTTTTTTTCCCAATGATAAACATGCAACGAACAACTTTAACACATGTTCAATTAAGCAATAAATTTACAATAGTTCCATTTAAGATAAGATAAGAAAATTTTATTAATGTCCACTAAATGAACACAAAAATAGGCCAATGGGACTAGAGGATACATCTAGTAAGAGTACAATGTGGGATTGTGAAAGCAACTTCTAGAGAATGCTGCAAGCAAGATAAATACAATTACTCGGTGATATTTTTTACGCCCCAATGGGATGTCTAAAGGTAAACCCAATGCAAGGCATTTTTGACAAGCGGTTGGTGGTCTATGAAAATTATTGTTTATTAACAACTCGTCACTGGGAAACAAACTACTTACTTCCTGCAAAACAACTAATTTGGATGTTTTTCTTTTCATAAAAAACTCTTTGTCATTAGAGTTTTCCTCAAAGGAACAATTTGCACTAAATAATGAGGACCTACAACTATTTATGAACCTTGCAATGTTCTCATGAGTTCATAAATGGCCATCAATATATAACAGATTTTTCCTATCAAAGTTTCCAGAAGCATAACCATTCATGCACATAATATACATGGAAATGCTATGTTTGTATTTAACAATATTGAAATAATCAAACCGACTATAAATAGGACCACAAAACTACATAAGTGCTACTGACCGTTTGGAAGGAATGGATACATGTGAAATGATAAACAACCCAAGATTTGCATCATCTATTTTAGACTTGGCAACCATATAACTATTACCACAAAAGGAGAATTTGGTTTCAACATCGGGAACAGGCATGGAAGACGACCAAGCACCATAGAAAGCGTGGTTGTAACAGGTTTGGTATTTACTCTACAGACGGATAGGAAGAGGGAAGTCATCGCTACCTTCCAATAATTGAATCGACCTTGGTGTGTACTTGGACATTTTTGCTCTCATCTCATAAACTTTTTAGATCTCCTAGTAGAGATGTTTTGGGTAGTATTGATATCATATTTTGACCCCAGAATTCTCAATTGACTCAACAAAAGTAGACAAGTAGGTTAATTTAGGACAAAACTTAGTTGATCTAGCTTCCAACTTTTCAAAAAAGGGTTCCTACATGTCTTTCCTATATCACCTATTGGATTCTTGACTGCAGTGGGGGGTATTAGACCATCAACTTTGGGTATTTGATCATTAATATAATGGGACAATGTGAGATGTTGTGTGTTTTCCTTCAATGCTTCACATTTTGAACAACCACATACTACTGGGGTGTTATAAAAGAGATCTAATTCACTGTGCAATATCATTGACCCAGGTTGGTTTCTAGAAGATAGCATGTTACAATTGGCAGGGTAAAGTGACTGTCCATTTTCATCAAACATCTACTTAAGATATATTTCTCCTAATAAGAGCTTGTGGCTTTTTTTTACTAGTGGAATCTCTTGTGCATCCGAACTCAATCATGAATCATGATCCTGCAACGTTCAATTATTAAAATTCGCATGCATAAATAACATAAATTGAATAATAAATAAAACATGAACTTACTGCAAATGGCGAGGGAGAACTTGAAGAACTTGCAATGACATGGAATGAGTTGATATTTGAAGAATTGACCATTTTATATTATACTATTTTTTCCCCTGCATTCGAGCCAAAAACATCATCAATATGTGAATAAATATTTAATATTTTTTTGGAAAGCATAGAACAATATAACTTCAAGAAGAATTCCAAAAAAATTATAATGGTGTCAGTGCACTGTATTTTTTTTCAGTAAGCTTCAATAATCTAGCTTTAATTTCATCTAATTCTTTAGATAAATCTTCTTTCTCTTGTTCCAATATAGTTAATTAAGAAGGCGGAATTAATGAAGTTGTTGGGATTTCCAACTTCTTCATCAATACCTGAATCGTATTTTCTTTCTCTGCTAACTGTTTTTTCCCTGCATCACCTCCGGCGCCACCTTCAACCAAATTATTCTGCAATTTCTTGATTTGCTATTGATAGGATTTATTTTCAATTTTTTCTTGTTTTAATTGATTTTCCATTTTACTCAATGTGCTCTGCAATTTCTCAACTTTCAAACTTCCTTGCAAAACATCATCATATATCACTTCTCTTGTTTTGCCTGTGGAAATGGATTTTATCAGGCGCACTTATTTTCTTCAAATTTATTTTTAACTCTGTGACCTTGTCATCTGATGACACCGCCAGATTTAAATTTTTTTCCTTAACCTCCCAACTGGATACCAAAGTAACCTCTGAATTCGCCAAACTTCTGACTTTCGACAATAAATCATATGTCATTCGAGCAGAAGTACATCTATCTTCTCCATATTTATCATACATTTCGACTCTTGTTTGAAATCTGCTTGTGTCGCCGGCTTCTTTAGCCTCCTGAAATGTATATTCCTGTACTTGAACTCCTTGAGCTGAAAGTTTTTCTTTTTGTTCTTCTTCACTATCTACAAACAAAACTAGATCTTTTTGTTCATCAATTTTGGGTCTTTTCTCTCTCTCTCTCTCTCTCTCTCTCTTGTTCTTCATTTTCCAAATCAATTACATCTTCAAAACTTCTTTTTCCTCCATGCTCAAATTTCAGATTCTACTACAACAAGATCTTTCTCCTGTGAATTTTCAACTGCCTCCTCTTCAAATTCGTATTGCAACAAATTAGCTTTTCTTGACAATCCTTCCAATTCTTGATGCTCAAAGGCTTTGGTGTGATTACTTTGTCTCCTTTCCGAAATAATATGGAGAGGATCATATGCAATAGCTACTTCCTTCTTGAAATCCATATCTCCCAATATTTTTTCTATATGTCAAACATCATACTTGTTTTTCACAATGAAAGGGCCTATCTTCAAAGGATACTTTATAACAGTAGCTTTCTTAAAATTTAAGAAATGAAAATATTCAACAATAAGTTTTTGCCTAAGGAATTCTAGAGCAAAACCCCTTAAAGTTAGGAACGCTGGTAAAACATATGGATCACGTATGACTCCATATAATCTAATCACTGTGTGATCGTTCGACAAGAACCAATCTCCTACTGCCAAATCTCTGTTCAACTGCATTGAAGTCTTCATCTCTGGTAAAACCCTAGGTAATTCTTCTCCAAATATCCTTTTATATATGACCGACAACATGCAATTCATGTAATTAAACATGTTGTCCTCCAAATAATTTGTAAAGATTATTTAAGGAAACTACAACTCTGTTTGACTATAAAGCATCACCATCTTCATAAAATACGACTAAAATCTGAAGCACCTCATGCTATGGAAGTTCACGAATTGGGAATGCATGTTCTTAGTCAAAAACTCTTCAAAATTAAGTTGTGGTGTAAGATCATACTCACTGTCGGGCAGATTGACACTTATCCTAAAAAGTAGACTCAATTGAAACTCTGTCACTAACGTGTCTATATCAAAACCTAGAAACTGGGCAATTAGGGAAAGGACTAACTGTGTGTTTTCATTGAAAAAGCCGACGTCTAAAGGATAAGGGGTATATACAATTTCAAGGTCTAGTTTGAGGCAATTGGCTAGAAAGACTTCCCTATTTTCAGACGAAGACTGACGGTAAAAAACAATAATTGACTCTTCAGAAAAGCTTTATGACTCAAGCATTGGAGACGCAGGGACTTCAAGGGCATTTCTAAAAACTGAGGATTCAATGGGACAAACAATTTTGGTTTTCTAGACATCCATGATAACCTGCTCGGCTTCGGAATAATTGGACGTACACCACGAAACAAACTCTGAGAAAGATATAAATTGGTCTGGGCAAAAAGACATGAAAGAAGACTGTATTACCCTATGTACATCTGAACCCTTTTCTTGTAAACTTTTCAGCTTAATTTTAATTTCTGAAACAAATAACCTAGTTGAAGTATCAAAAATGTCATGGTCTCTATCTTCTAAGGCATCTTTTGCTTTCATATTTTCAATATTCGGAGCCTATTCCATTTTCTTTTATAAATTAAGCTCACAGTTATGACAACAGTGGTTATGTGGCCTACCTTTCACTGACAGCTCCTAGACCCGACGTGTTCTATCACTTTCTCCGTGGCACATGCATCCAGAAGCTTCTGAATCCAACAGTTCGAATAACAAATGTCAACCTCCGTGTGCCCCACTTCTATATATAACCCTCTTTCTTTATCTTTCAGTCTTCTTTATCGGCGCTCATTTTTCTTATTCGTCGATCCCTCGTGTGATGATCTGAACTGTTAGATCTGATCTCCTTTTACTGCCCTGATTCTCCATCGTCCGATCATTCTTCAATCCTCAAATCTCAACCGTCAAATTTTGGAGCTAATATGCAAAAGGTGGTTTCGCATCTGCTGAAAATGGTTTTCAATACCATCTATAACCTTTGAGAAATACTGTGCTATCGCCACGCGTCCAGTGGTTTCACTTTATGCAACCACTATCCCTGTTTAATCTTTGGGCATGTTTGCGATGTGAATCTTCCTAGAATCATTGGTCTCTTTCAAACCAGCACCTCAGTGATAAAACATGAACTACGTTTATCCTTCACTTTTTATTTGCTGACGGGGGATTCTTCCCATTAACTTTCACACACCTTTCTTAAGCCAAATGACTGCATCATCCTTGATTTCATTCGCATTCAACCTAAGCCATTGATCGTCAATTTCCACTTGCACTCTTTTTAGAACATACCCTCAGCCATTGGATTTTCCGCCATCAATCTCAACCATTGATTTATTTAGTGTTGCACTTCCGCCAAAGTGGTTTCGCAACCCTCTAAGTAGTTTTCCTTTACCACCCTTCTCGCTTGCGAAGCACTGTAAGGCTGCCACGTGTCTGGTAGTTTTGCTTTTCACGACCACCTATAACTTTCAATCTTCGCATGTTTTGGTGATGCGAAAGCTACCATGGACCATTGATCTCCTCCCAACACCTGATCAAGGGTGTATCCTGCGCGCTAGTTAAGGTCTTCATTATTTTCCTTAGGATTAATGTTTTTAGACTTTTCTTTTGCTCCCGCTTGCCTATTTTTGCATTTTTCTTTGAAATTTATTCTCGTTATCCTCTTTAGTGCTTTCATTTACCACTCTTGGTCACATTTGGCCACATAATAATAGAACTAGGGACATTTTTTTAGGAGCTTTCTCACCATTTTTAAAAACTTTCAAAGCATTTCTCCACTATACACCATCATTTGGACTATGAAAACTAGGTGCTAACAATGGGTTTCTTTCTTTATTGCATTGTCTAATGTTGTAAACTGTTGCGTTTTTTATTAAATTATATATGGATGATTTACATTGTTACAAATGACAGAGGTGTAATCCATTGGATAACGCATTAATGCAATCATTATATGCCAAGACAATAATTAAAATATTAAAAAAAAAAATTAAAATATAAATTTGATTGCGAGATCACTAAATGAAATTTTGTAAAAAAAATTAATTAAAATATATATTACATATTGGTGCATCGCATTCTTTTGAAGTCACTTTACCATATAGGAAGGAAAATGGTTTAAATGATTGATTGGAGGAACACCCAATGAGGATCTCTGTTAGGGTTTAGTAGAGTAGGGTTTCAGAAGGAGAGCTATGGCGGTGGGGGGGGGGGGGGAGGCAGAGATCCCTATTTCTCTCTCGTAGGCAGGAGCGGCCCTTCACAATATGGTATAGGAGCAATGATAACAACATCCACGGTCAACGTGGTTGAAAATTGTGAAGAAGATGGACGTGATCCGAAAGGTTTCCCTATCAGGGGAAGGGCCTTGCAATATTGCTTTGTCGTCATCTAAGAAAGGTTGGTTGGGAATTTTACAGGATTATGGCCAACCACAAAGGCTATGGACTATTGGGTCCAGAAAAAACTAGAAACCCCTTATCAAAGGGGAGGTGGGCACCTTCTTTGTGGGAAAATGATTTTTTTTTCATATTGCATAAAAGGAGGACCAAGATCTAATCTTCCGAAATAGCCAGTATTTTATGGGTCCAAGAGGGCTATATATGAATAAATGGACTCCAAACTTTGATCTGACTCAAGATATTCCTTCAACAGTGTCGGTTTGGGTTCGGCTTCCTCATATCCCAATCCATTGTTGGAATAATGAATCCATGATGGTTGTAGGAAGTACCCTCGGCAAATATATTAACCGAGCAAAACCCAAGGATCAATATTGTTTTGTCGGGACCTGCGTTAAAGTTGATCTTGAGGTGGGTCTCCCTGAGGCGATCAAAATCAAAGTAGAAAACTGGGAGCATATTCAACCACTGGACTATGAGCAGCTCTCGTTTAAATGTCGGATCTGCCATGAATATGGACATTTCACAAAGAACTGCAGTAAAAAAACAACCAGAACAAGAAGATCAAGATCAACAGGCTAAATGGATCCTGGTCATAGAGGTAATGGTCCAAAAAAGAGGTAGAGAAATATTAGGAAAACTGGGAACAAAGATGGTGCAAGAACGACAAGACCCTAGAGGAAGGAAAACCTTGATGGGGCCCCTCCTAGAACCTGTTTGAGGCTCTTTATTCTCCCGAGCAAGAGATCCAATAGCCAAATCCACTGGTTGGGAATGAAATGATGGAGAAGTTTCTTAGGGAACATCAGACATTAGTACAAAATGAGTAATTAGTGACTAAAAAATGACTTAAATTTGGAGATAAACGACTAAATTTGAGGCGGCGACCACTAGTAAGAAATTAGCAGTCTATTATCACCCAACCAAATTAGTCATTTATCACTTAGTCGTTAATTGCTTGAATTGCTTCATCATCTGGTAATATATTTAGTCGTTTATTTGGTTATTAATTGTCATTATTTGGTCGTTTATTTGGTCTTTAATTGTCGTTGTTTGGTAGTGCATTTAGTCGTTTATTTGTTCCTTAGATGCCACCATTTTAGTAGTACATTTGCTAGTTTAATTAGTCATTAACTGTTGTCATTTTGTAGTACATTTAGTACTTTTATCATGTTTAATCATATAGTTAGTCGCATTATAAAGCACTATGCAAATAGTATATTTGGTATTCGTATTTTTTTTATATTCATTTTAGTTTTGTTCTTCATTATTATTCAATATAACTATATATTAATGTGAATAATTTAAAAATGTCATGAATTTGTATAGTTGTGTCATTGTGAAATATTGGTGCAAATCTAATATAAAGAGATTAAGTTTATATAAACATATAAAATCTCTTATAAATATATATACTTTGAACCACATAAATATTATTGATATATAAAATTGATAAAAGTCAAATAGTATAATATATTTAACTTTTGAATTGAACATCCATTGATACATGATCATTGATCCATGGTCAGGACTGCCAGAAATAAAGTCTTGCAACCACTAAAGACAAGATGTTGGAGTGCCCACCCTCTTATCATGTTGACTTCGAACACTGGTTGGTCTCAGTGGCCAGGCGCTTGATGGCGAGATCGTATTCTATTTTGCCTCTCACCATTCTTTCACAATGTATCATCAGCATTTCCGATTACCTGCTTATGTATAAGCCCACCCACCACACATAACCCAAAATGCATTGAAATAAGCACGCCAAGGAAGAAAAGTGAAGCTCGTCTGGGTTTAAAAACTTCATGAATCTAGCCTCGTAACCAGGCTTCAAATTTGAAGGCTTCAGTGCCCTTCAAAGGCACTTTTACTCGTCATAGAAGGCCATATTAAATTTTACCCTGCAAATGAAACTCAATTCCATGCAGAGCCCGTCATTAATGAAATTGGGTTCAGTTCTGAAAATCTGCAACAGAAGGGCAACCCCAAAATCTGCCTGTCACCGGGTTTTAGTGATTTGGCCTCTGGAGTCATTACATTTGGAATTTTGGACGTTGCCAGTGCCACGTTGGTCCCCCATGGGCCATGACCCCGTCCCAGCTGGAATTGGAAAATCGAGTTTGCGAGCTTGCTGAGTACTGTCACAAGGAGTTATGGTGGACTCGGTGAAGTAATGAATTCTGGGTGAAAGCAATTAATGTTACAACCTACCGGCTACCACAGCCTCCACTCTCGAGTCACTCCAGTTCCACACTGCACAGAGTACATACCGGGCGGCGGGGTTACTGGTTACTTGTTGCTGGCATTTGGCAAATTGGCAGGTGCCGGTGCGAATCGTGCCATAATCCATTGCCCATTATCGATGGATTTGGGCGGACTTAAATTTAAAATTTAAACTAAGAAACCCGCCATTACCCTGCCATGCTTGTGGCATGTATTTATTATTATTAATTCATTGTATCATTCCAGGCCAGGTATCATTCAGGCTCGCCATCATTCTATTGTTGTTCCTTGCGGATGAATGTTTGGTTGCAATGCAGAGCCGAGAGGGATCTAAAGCATCCGCGGGTCATCCATCCAACCTCTGCAATTTCTACTACGTCCTCTATTCTGCAATTTATACTGTAGATTCAATGTGGTCTTCGAAATCGAAACTTTTGCTACTTTTCTTGGTTCCAAATGCTAATGGCTTCTTGGTGGCAATTGGTTCCAAATGCTAATGCTGACAGTTTATTCAGAATTTCCCTATGAATGAGATTTGGAACGCAGGGTTGGCTTGGGGTCGGTGCATGAGTGGTAAGAGGGCATCCGCTTTTGGGCCAGTTGATCGGAATAGATTTTGCTTCATGACTGTTACTAGAGTTCCATTGAATATAATTTAGGTGTTGCGGCCATGGCATCCCTTCACAGTGGTGGATTCTTCATTAAGCCCAGTTTAAACAACAATGGGTCCATAGACGTCTTGCAATTAGGGGAATTCCCTATGCCAAACCCTTCCCAGCCTAGATTTTAGGGAAAATCTGAGTTGTTGCTCTCATTCCCGTCAACTTTAAGAAACAAGAATGCTTATTCAGAAGCACTGATTGTTATTCACATTGTTTTTGCTAAGTTTTTTAACAGAATCTTCTTTTCATTCGATAAGATGTGCCAGAATGCCTTACACAATTTGGCATATCAAGATTTATTTAAACTAGATCTCTAGTATGGTTTGTGTTATGTAGGCTGGACCCGGTTGTGATGTAGCATGAGTTGGCATATCAAGATTTATTTAAACTGGATCTATAATACCGTTTGTGTTATGTAGGCTGGACTTGGTTGTGATGCAGCATGAGTGGTATTGGAAGTTGGCGATGGCCCAAGTTCAAGATTGGCAGCGAGGTCTACAACAACACCCAGAACTTAACAACAGACGGGCCAAAACAGTTGGGGACACTCACCCAATACACCGTAGTGCCAGAGGAACACCTGGTGACACCAAATCCCACAAATTTATGAGGAAGTTGCGAGTCTACCACTGTACAGGGAGCTCTGAAGATTTGAATCTTGTGTTGTTCTATGAGAAAAAAATGTATAGAATTTTACATTTTGTGTAGTGGGCTTAAGTTGAGAAGAATGGGTGGGGACTGGTGCAATCAGCGATGGCTGATTTATCGTTGTAGTTATCTATTGTATTAGGTGATTTTCTTAAAAAAATTATCGAATACATAAATCTTGTTGGCTATTATTTCTATGCTGCTGTGATTTGTTGTGGGGCGGCTGGTTCATCCTTCTATGTGCACATATGTATGTAAACAATGTCTTTCAATATAAAGCAAGCATAGTTACTTTTGATTTTTCTATGAACAAGTTTTATTACTTGCCAATACAAGCTCTATTGGTTATAAAACAAGTGATTTTTTCATATTGTCGTTTTTTTTCTTTTTTTTTTTGAAATTTATTTTATATAGGATTCTTGGGTTATTTAACTAGCCCATATTAATATAACATTGCTTATTAAAATTTATAGAGCAGAACAATGCAAATATCCCCGATTCGCCATTCTATTAGTGAATTCATAAAAACAATAATGAAATTTTAACATACTATTAAATTTTCAAATGAAAAGAATGATTTATTTTTACATGTCAGCATTGAAGGGTTCCATATCTCATAGCCCTTCAAAGTGAAATGCGACCCTACCCTTCAAATTTGATCCCTGCTCGTAACGTAAAGTAATAGATCCTTAAATTATACATGAAAAAGGAAAAGCCTTTAACAATCGAGAGGCTAGATGAATGGATAAGCACATCATGAATGGGATGGATAAGGAAGACCTATTTCTTGATTTATTGTTCTCTTCATTTGAAGGCTCACCTATAAACCTGCTTCCCAACCACTCATAATCAAGAGGGTTACAATTTAACTGCTACATTGGGTAATGACTAGAAGCCTATGTTTTCCATTCCATATATTTAATCCAACCATCTATCTGTTCCACCCATAAGAGTATGATTGGTTGTGGTGGTCGGCGCTTCTTGTTCTTATGTTCCCTGTCCTTTCTTTGTGCTTGGAAAATGCACATCACTCTACACATGTAAACAAAAAAATAAATAAATAATTGTTCTACCCATATATGCATTACAAAATCCCAAGAGAAAATTTCAAATGGAATAAAAGACTCAAAACTCTTTGGATTGGGATTTCAATGCTTTTTTTTAGGGATTTTCATTCACACTTACCCTAATTTTTCTCAAAACGATGACTCCATGAGTTGGAAATCATGGCATCGGATCTGCACTTAACCAGTCATTTCAAACTTGGTGCCAAACGCAACTCGAATTAATACAGTCAATCCCGCCATATAGACAAATAGAATTGAGCCAGGAAACAAAAACACATTGTAAATAGAGGTTCCAAACAATATTTCTATTAACATCCAATAACCCTAATTAATGAATTCATGAGATAGCTTCACCCTTGGTTACTCATAAATGCTCTATTTTCATTTATTTTCCCCTATTTTCCCTCTCAATTTCTTTTTAAATTTACCCATTTTTTCCGCTCATTCTCTTTTACGGCTTTTTTACCTTCTTTTTATTTATTTTATTTCTTTGTTATATTTGTTTTGTTCTCAGTATTCTTATTTTTTTAAAATTTGTTAATATTAATATGTTACATATAATAATTATATTGAGTAAATATTACATTTTTTTCGTGTGGTTTAGGAACACCCTCTTTTTTTTAGTACTCCGTTACGTTCACGGTAACCTCCCCGGTGTCCAGAGACATAGGAAGGGCAGTTAATTGGCTAGTAGAGCTCCTGAAGAGCTCAGCGGTTCATTTAAGAGAAAGTGTCACTGACAGGACTTGAACCTGGGTGGAGCAAATAACAATCTGATAACTCAACCACTCGGGCTAAACCCAATTGACTGTTAATATTACATATTATATAGTATATTAATATATTAATCTTAACTATATATAATAATAATAACTATATTAACTATATAATATATTAATATATGTAATAACTATATATTAAATATATTACATATTTTTTTCACTGTGGTTCACGGCAACCATTGGCGTGTGCTACATCCACGGAAACCTCCCCTTTATCCCTCAAGGGGTGTAGAGCGGACATAATATGGCAAAACATAGGGTGGCTTAATTAAGATCCCATCATGTCACTTAAAAGGAATTGAACTTGGGTGGGGAGGTTATCAATCAATACTCCCAACCACCCAAGCTACGCCCAATGGACTATATATATATATATATATATATATATATATATATATATATATATATATATATATTATTTTATTATTTTTTACCAAGGAAAAAAAAACCGTACTTATGTTATTTCAAGGGAAATAAAAGAGTACAAAACGTAGTCGAAGATGTTCAACCCTCTATATATTATTAACCTATATACTATATATTAACTTATATATAACATATGATATATATATTTAACTAGGGGAATCGACAACTGGAGACTGGGCTGGTACTCACGTGACACGGAGTCCATGGATCCAATCCTGCTACCATATACCCCTAAGTGCCCCACAACCGCCCGCAAGCATGGGACACGGGTAAGCTCGGGTGTGATTTGAACTCGTGACCTATGTTTACAACATGTGACTTCATATCAAGCGAATCGCCAATGAGCCACACACGTGCGGGCTGATATATATTGATTATATTAATATATATAACTATAATATATTAATATTAAAAATTAACTATAATATATATAACAACTATATATTTGTAAATAGAGGTTTCAAGTTCTATTTAGTCTAGCTATTGCACCAAGAGTACTGAGGTGCTCTACAGTCAAGTAAATGAAGCAAGATAAATATTATGGAGCATTCTTCCCTTTCCGGTAAGTTATTTAACAAATCCGACAATGGATAATTGTATCTTTGACAATGAAATTTTACAATTTCATATATTTTAATGTTGTAGGGGTCTCTGAATCCATCTACAACGTTAAAATTTACGAAATTGTAAAAAAAAAAAGACAATTTCATAAATTTTAACACTGCAAATGGATTTAAAGACCCCCCTCAAAGGGCATGAAAGGATTATGTCGAGTCCACAGCTTTGAGCAAATGATGGTCATGCAAGATCGTGATGATGATCATAATCGTCGTCATTAGCATCAGTGTCGTGATGATCACTATAGTCAGCATCACTATCATCATAATGGTCAAGATTATCACTAATATAGGCATCGATGTCGTTGTCACGATATAATAATAATAAATCTGAAATTGGAACATTATGTATAATATATATAGTGCAGGCATGCATGCTAATATTGTTTCGCCCCCCTCCCTCGGGCTCCATTAAATGCACCCGAGGTAGACGTCGTTAGTTTAATTCAATATTAAAAATCATAATCATGATCATCAACATGTTTAAGAACACTAAACTGGATATACCATTAAAACTCAATTACTTATAGGTAAGAAATATTACTAATTCATACTCGTGTAGTTGTTATCTAGTCGTATTTTTATCCCATGATTAAATCAGTCATTTATTTTAGTCATTTTTAGTTGTGACCATTTACAATTGCTCAAATTTGGTAATATTTCACTTAAAAACAATGTCATGACTAACTATTTTGGTGGTTTAGTCGTTAATTACCCATGGTGACCAACTTTTTTGGTCGCCTAGTCACTAATTACCCATTTGTCTACTAGTGAAATGATCTTCCAATTCGATCGCAACAGAACACTTCAGAAGATCCCCTATAGGAAGGGGAAAAATCAGAAGAGGAAGCATCAGAACCAGATTCGGGTAGCAAAAGAGGAAGAAAGACTGAAAAGGAGAAATGGAAGGAGGAAGTGTTATCACATCCATGTTAGCTGGAGCTACCATGTTGCAGATTGTGTGGTCAGGGATCATACTACATTTTTTTTTCCAGATCATAGATTAGATAGCCTGAGAGGGGGCATCTTTTGTATCGAGACTCCCCAGAGCAGAGATATCAGAGGGGACACATTGTACTTTGATGGTCCAGAGCTACTACAGAGCAGTGATTACAGGGTCCCCCTTCCTTGCCGAGCTTTGCATGACCCCATTGAGAGAGTTACTTAGCCATATTGTGATGAGAGCATTACAGAGTATTGTTTGTTTACCACTTATTGCCTAGATTTGGCAGAGATTCAACAGAGACTCAGCTTCAGCAGCAGGTATATGGTATGGCAGGTATAGCATTTTATGGATATTGCTCATGATGTTTCCTTTTAGACTTGTTTATTTATGATAGTACATGGACTAGATGTATGATGTATGATGTGGTGATCTCATGTTTTATCCTGATGTTGATGGCCCTTGGTGAGGTCATTCCACCTCTTTCAGTAGACTCATGTATATGCACACTGGTTCCTGTCCCCACTATTGGTATAGACTTGGTCAGTCATCCTCATAGACAACTAACCTTGGATCCACCTGTCACTTCCTTCCACCCATCCGACTAATCCATTTTTGGTTCTTTCCCGACTTGGAATTTGATATGTGGCCTTGGGGATCCCCTTCCCCATTGACCTCCGAGTATGCCATGACTCCCTGTTTATTGTGCCTCAGCTCTTTAGTGTGTGAGATGCATTCTCAAACCTGGTATTTGCTCCTGTCGATTGCCCCCGATGTTGCAATGCAGTATAGGATTGTGTAGACTCACCGGGTGTTCCCCATTAGTCATCGAAGCATGCACACTTGCCCCCATTACTTTGCAGTATGAGCGCCATTTTTATATATTTTGAGATATCTATGAAGCCAAAGGGCTATGAAATGTAAATGAAGCCAAAAAGGCTATCTGAATGTAAAGTCAAGCCAAAAAGGCTAAGTATTGAAAGTGAAATGTAAAGTCCAAGAATGTGTTTCTTAACACACACGGACAAAGGCCAGCCATATATATCAGAGCATTGTATTAGGTATTTCCTCACCTAGTCCTGCAGGGCAAGGAGGTGAGATGGAGTAAGGGACAGCTATGCGAATTGTCCCCTAGAGTCTCAAGTTACAGTTTGTCGGACACCTAGTCATGGCGGCTCTACAAAAGATCCTCACGGAGTCTATTGAAGGCACAGATGTGAGTTGCAAGGTGTGTGTTAGATGATTAGTGGTGGTTTCTCTGCACTATACCCATTTGTGAGGCACCACCCTTCCCTTGTGTTATCATGGTATGCTTATGTCAGTGGGTCCCGCTTTCCCCGTTTGTCCAAAGGGTCACATGGTCATGGTTTCTGTCTTTCCCCTATCTTTTCACCTTGTTTATCCACCTCACCCAAAGTTAGCTAAGTGACCAAGTCTATAAGTGTGCATAGCATTTTTTGAGTCTTTGTTGGAGGTGGTGGGCCCACCTCACTTGGGGCCTGTTTTTATTGAAATATTATTTATTATGATCACCATGTCGTCGTTATATGTTTTTAGTAATGTACTAACGTAAATAAGGAATCCTTAGCTTTTCATGTTGCATACAGGTTTCAACCATAGACATTTTGACCAAAGTTGACTTGGTCAAACTAGTTTGACCAGGCCAAAAATGGGTCCCGAAAAAAGTTGCAACCAAAACTTCGATTTTGGTTATTTCTCATGTATTGGGGTCCCATATGTGCCTCCAAGTGTCAAATCGAGAAAATGTTGAAGCATTAGTGATATTTTTTATTATTAATGGTCACCACGGACCTGTTTTAATTAAAAATCTTTGATTTTGAGCAAACGGTGCTCAATTGATGCATTGTGGTCGTTCTAGTGACCATTTATAGTATAGTTGGGGTCTACAATCACAGTGCAATAGACGGTTCATCAATCCGGGCAATATAAGTGGGTCAAAAGCGCAAATTACATCTTCAGAAATAAAACTAGCAATTAATCAATGAAGGAAAATCAAATTTGGCTAAGTTAACTTTGGAAATGGTAAGTGCAATGGTTGGTAAAGGTAAGGGGGTCCCCTAATATCATTTTGACATAGTATGGACACATTTTATCTTATGTGGGGCCCTCATTTTTGCCCAACTCTACTCATGGGACGAATTTGCCCATAGTGGGGCGATTTTCACTATGTAAAAATTCAAATTTTGTAAAATTTATGTTGTAAGACTTTGGGTATATGGTCTAGGGGGCTAAAACAGCCCATAGGCACCCCCTAGACACATCTTTTTATGTTGTGAGGGCCCCACGTGGTCCCCCTCTTCTCCCTTGGGCACATGAGGGTAATTCGCCCCCCCTCCTCCACTTCATCTCAGCCATTCATTTGGCCACTTGGGGATTAAATCCCAGCCATTAGTTTTGGTGGGAATGGGGCTTGGATTTGGAGCTCTCTCTATAAGAGAGCAAGCTCACTCATTTGTATGGCCCCGCTTGGCATTTGAATACTTGAGACTGAGTTATTGAGAGACATTTCTTCCGATTTACTTGTGATATGGTGTGGGGTGTTTATTGTGTTGATTGGTAGCATATTTCTGATGCATTGTTGAGTTATTTTGCGATGTCTCCATCTCTCCTTGGCCATTACGAATTGCAGGTGAAGCTGACCACTTGAGGAGGACGCAACACTTGAGCTAGCAGCTCCATGCTTGTGTTTTCTCTTCTGGATTTCAACAAGGGAAACAAATTTGACTTTGTCATTTGCTTTCCTTCATTATTTGTCCTTCATTTGCTGGTTGTTTCTTGTTATTTTCTATTGATACTAATTTATCTTTCTCTGGCAGGTACCAAGGCGCATTGGGTCACTGGCTGCACCAAAACGCTTAGGGAAATCGCACTTCTGCTCAACACTTAATCTTCAGGGTTTGTCTTCACACAAAAACTTCTCCATATCCATCATTCCAGGTACGCCATTCTTGCTTGTTTCTCATATTTCATTTTCACTGTGAATGTTAAGCTGGAAAACACTAAAATAAACCCTAAAATTAAAAATACAAAAATTTCACCGTTAGAAACTCATTTTCTTTACAAACCCACTTCTAATATAATTTTAAGAGTCCAAATCCAAAATTTTAGATCATTCCGACTCCATTTGCCCATGCCCATAAGCACTAGTCATTTTTTTATTTTGCCCTCCTTGGGCAGACTGCTCATTCACGCTTTTGGGGTCTTTTATGGGTTTTGGGTGTGCTTAATTCATGTTTTAATTGCCATTTCATTATCATAAATCAAGTTATCATTTACTAGAAGTGCCTAAAAACGCTAATTTGTTGCTTCCCTAGGTCCATTAAGGCACTTAATCAATCCTTTCCTTTGGCAGAATTTGATCACCTCACCACTTCTAGTTTATGTTGTATTCTTAGTTGATTTCCAGCCACATAATTGTTGATTCACTTCATCTATTTTCATCACACTTTAGATTTGGTTGCATTCCATACCGCGCTTATTTCATCTTGGTGTCCAATCGTTGACTGGAATCGAGCTTAGGGTCCACTTAACACTCATCTCTTGTCTTTGTTTGTTTCATCTCTTGGGATTTGGGTGTCTATTTTTGTTTCTCAGCCATCACTGGTTCAGCAGGGTCTCCCTCTTGACTCGGCTATTTGGCTTATCTAAAGCGACAAACGCCTCGTCTGGTGTGACAATCGTTCTTCGAACAATGGACTTGGTGTTTGCAGGTGTCACTTGCCTGGCTGCTTGCCCTCTACCATCCCGGACGAGATATCTTTAGTAGCAGCTAGAGTCTGTGTGATAACAGGAAGTAGAGAGGGGGAAAGCCTTAGGGTCTCATCCAACCCTTGAAACAGATATAAATAAAACAAGTAGAGGAAATAGGCACATAAGAAAACCAAAACCCCATGAGCCAAAAGGGGCCCCTCCAACCACAAGAAGTAAATAATGAAGATAATCTCCTGTAACAATAGAGGGATGGAAACATAAAGAAGGAAGAAGCAGTTAGAGATATCATACAAGTTGAGCATCCAAACATCCTACCGATTCAGGAGACTGAAATGAAGGAATCTAATTTCCTATGCAAGGCTCAAAAATATTGGAAAAGAAGTGAAGTACAAGCAACCATCTCCCTAGGGGCTTAAAAAGGATTAGCTACCATATGGTATAACTATAAGTTCATATTTATCAAAGTAAAGAAGTATGAGCACTGGATCTTATCCACCCTGCAACACATTCAAACAAACTTCTAGGTATCAATGCTTATCATTTATATGCCAGACATTTATTCTGAAAAGAAGCTTTGTTGGAACTCTTTAATCAACTGGCTAGATCAAAACCTCCCAACAAATTTGATCCTCATTGGGGGTATTAATATCACTCTTTCAAGGAGTGAGAAAATAGGGGCTTCACTTGTGAGGGATCCGTTTAGAGAGCTAGTGGATGACCTTATTCAGAATTGGGATTTGGTTGACCTAAAACCCAAGAACATATCCTTTACTTTGTCAAATAGAAGGTTTACCCCAAGTCATGTGGCAGCCAAACTAGATAGACTCATGATCCATAGCTTCCTCCTGCTCTTTGGCCTCTTGATATCCTCTCTAGTGTTATCTTCTAGTGTCTTGGACCACAACCCTATTTCTATCTCTAGGCCCTATCGCTTTCAGGTTTCACCCCTCTTGGGGAGAACAACCAGAGTTTGAAGTAATAGTAAAAAATGCCTAGTCTAGAGAAGTCAAGAGGTCACCCTTATTTGTGTGGGAGGAGAATATGAGTATGGTTAAAAAGGATCTGAAAGTTTGGGGAAAAAACTTGGGATTCAAGCCCTCACTTGCAGAAAGGGAAAAATCCCAGAAAGGATTGGAACATCTACAACAGTCTCTAGAAACAAAAGAAGTGACAAAGGTGGATTTAAGAGTTGAGGAGAGGCTCTAAGGGGAACTTCATAAAAATATCTAGGAGGAACAAGAGCACTGGAGGTTAAAATATCGAAGCCTCTGGTTAAAAGCAAGAGACATGAACACTAAATTTTTCCACAAGCAAACCCAAATGAGGATCCAGCACAAATATGTTAAGGAAATAAGGGATGCTCAAGGAAATTTGACCCAAAAATTCAGAGAAATAGAGGAAACAGTCTCCTATTTTAATGAGTTGTACTAGGAGGAGGCTATTGCAAGAGAAGAAGCACAACAAGAAGCCCTGCTCCACATCCACTCCCTCATTTCAACAAAAGTTAATTCAAGGCTAACCAGGGAAATTTCAAGAGAAGAAATAAAGGCAGTCATTTAGGACATGGAACCAAATAAATCTCCTGGCCCAGATGGATTCTTAGTACATTTCTACAGGCTATGTTGGAACATCATCAAAAATGATCTAAGGAGAATGTTGGACTAAGATCAAAGGAAACCTATATTGGGAGGAGCAATCAACTCCTCCTTTCTATCCCTTATCCTTAAGGAATCCAATAATTCCTCCTTTGCTAGGTTCCATCCCATCTCCCTTTGCAATGTCTCTTACAAGATCTTCTCAAAAATTATTGATTCCCTACTAAAAATGGTCCTTCCTTCTGCCATTTCTCATAATCGGGTGGGCTCTCTTTATAAACGAAATATCTTGGACAACATTGTCCTCGTTCAAGAAGTGGTTCACTCTCGCAGGAGGAGAAAGGAAAAATGCATGATTATTAAGTTATATATGGAAAATGCATTTGATAGATTAAACTGCTAATTAATCTACAAAGTGATGGAGAATTTTGGCTTTGAGAAGAAGTTCATTTCATGGATCAAATCCTATATTAGGAATCCATGGATTGCGCCATTTCCAACAAAAGGGCCACCGACTTCTTTAAGTCTTCAAGAGGGATTCGACAGGGATTCCCCCTCTCCCCTCTCATTTACATCATTATGGAAGATTCGATTAGCATGAAGCTAGGGGATGCTCGAGCGGATGGTAGCATCCTAGGGATAACGACTGCAAATAGAGTGAAAGATCTCAACCGCTCCCGGTTTGCAGATGATACCCTTCTAGTAGGAGGAGGCTCTCTGATCATGACCAAAAGATTGAATACCATCTTATAATTTTACTACAAAAATTAGGGGACAAAGTGTACAACAACAAAAGCTTCATCTATGGGTGTAATGTCGATAATGGGACCTTTCTCTCCATCTCTCAGGAGCTCGACTTCCAGTGCCAAAGTAGGTGGGAACACTTTAAATATTTGGGAGTCCCAATCGTCAGAGAACAAAATTCTATCAAAATTTGGCCAGAAAGCATTGTGAAGTTTAAGAAAAAGATATCTCATTGGGGAGTATTCTAGTTAAACATTGTTGGGAGAGTGACTCTCATCAAATTGGTGCTTTCATCTCTGTCTCTGTACCTTTTCTCTATCATCCTGGTGGTGGAAAGTGTCCTCCAGCAGATAAACTAGATAATCAAATCCTTCCTATGCAAAGGAGGGAAGCAAAATGATGGAAAGATACCCCCGATAAACCGGAACACTGTCAAAATCTCAGTAAATATAGGTGGTATCCAAATTAGAGACATGGTTCTAGATAATCTAGCTCTGGGGGCTCAATTACTCTGGAAAATAGTCTCTAAAGGAAGGGATTGGATGAATTGGGAAGCTATTTTTAGAAAAATATCTAAGGGGGCAAAGGCTAAGAATCCTTGATCAACCCCCTCAATTCAAGAAAGGAATTCAAATCTTGAAACTTTACGCAAAGGCATGGGCTTTTTTTCAGAAGCAACTATATTGGATCCTTAGTAATGGCAGAAGAATTATTATATGGCAAGATCGTATCCTAAATAATCCCCCTCTGGGATCACTTCCAAAATTAAATAATCTGCAATCATGGATGAGGAGCCAGGTGATAGAAAAGTTGGGAGATATTTGTATTTGGGACCATGGATCATGGAAGGGGTGGGAAAATCTATCTCCCTCGGGTCACCTCCGCTCTGCTCTTTCCCTGCTTCTCCAAAATTTAAAAGGAAAGGCCTTGATAAGCAAGATGGACAAGTATGTTCGAGGATGGGGGAAGTAGGACGACCAATACTCTATTAAACAAGGTTATCATGCTCTCTTACAAGGTATTCCTTCAACAAGTCGCTCAACAATCTTGTCTGGTGTTTGGAAGAATAATTCCCCCTCGAAGATCAACTTCTTTTGTTGGACTACAGTTCATGGAAAAGTATTAACGGGGGAGAACCTCAAAAAAGAGGTATTATGGGCCCATCTTGATGTGCCCTATGTTTGAACAACGAGGAAACCATCTCTGATTTTATTATAGATTTCTAGTTCTGTATGTAGGTGTGGAAGGAAGCGATGGGACCGTAGCATCAAGACTTCAATGGCTCCTCAAAAAATGGGGGAATTGTTCAAATCTTGGGGACATGCCTACAAGCCCTCCCTAAAAGGTAATCTCTCTTAAAATGGTTCTGGCTACCCCTCCCTAAGTTTATCAATTGGAAGATTTGGATGACTCGTAATATTGCAATCTTCCAAGGCATTGAAAGTACTCCCATCCAGGTCTCTCGGAGAGCCATTTCTTTGCTGAACAAAATCTATATGGTCAAGGAGGCATCAATTCTGCTAGACTCGAATTTATCCCAAAATGATGCAATCTGGCTCAACTCCCTCAACATAAAAGGTAGGGCCAACTCAAGAAGCCAAAACCCAAAGCTAAGTAGGCCTGGGAAATAAGATTGAAAGAAGATGAATTTGAGGAATGGAGGAAACAACAAAGAAGACCCATCTTGTTCTTTGACGGGGCAACCAAAGGCAATCGTGGGGTGGCAGGAGCGTGTGGGATCATATTCAATCCTATAGGAATGTTGAAAGCTAAATTCACTTTGGGATCAATAGGAAATTCTACAAATAATTTGGCAGAGATTCTTGCCTTGTTCCAAGCGGTACAAACTTTAGCTGAGAATGATATGAAAAAACCAGTTATTATCAGTGACTCCTAGATCATTATTCAAGCCTTTATCTCCTCTAGGACTCCATCAGACTTCAGTTTGGATCGAATTCATTCAAGGGTCCGGAAGATCCTTGACTTTTTGGGAAACTATCAATTTTATCATGTTGTGCAAGAAAACAACAAAGAAGAGGATTTTCTGGCAAACTTGGCTTCCTCCCTACCAGAAGGAACTATTAAAAATGTCAATGATGCAGAGGAATATCCAGCGATCCTGTAATACTATGATGATTGTTGGAGGAACCTCATTGGAATCATAGTTGAGGGAAACCACATGGGTCACGTGGGTAAGGCACATAACAAAAGGGTAGGAGTAGGCAAAGGTGAATTATGGTGGGTTGTGGTCTCGAATACCGCTCATGTGGCAATGATTTCATTCCCAGTCGTAGAAGGTGGACGGGTGGGAGGGATAGGATCGACATGAGGCAATCCAAGCTAGACATAAATGTGATGGGAATTCATTACAATCTCGTTCAAGGGGTCATCATGGATTTCTAGGGGTGAGGAAGATTGCAAGTATATTCGAGGACATCTGCATTTCCTCTTGCATGCACCGAAGTCTTGGATAATCATGCAGAAAGGTGGCATTGTTAATTTTATAGGATGGGAAGTCCAAGGAGATGGCATCAGGCCTCCATTAGAGAGTAAGAAAAATCCCACACTGCGAAGGATGATTCTGTAGGCAATTGTGATTATCTGGATCAAAACCATTTGGGAAAGAATCCAAGAGAGGAAGAACAATAGAAGGCAGAAAGGAAGAATAGAAAAACACCTGTGGACAGTTAGACTTCGTTGCGTGGGTACAATGGAGGATGAATATTGGAGCGAGGAGGAATGTCATGTCTCTCATGGCATGCACAAGTTAAGAGGAAGTCATAGAAGTTTGAAATGTAAGGTCCACAACCTAAGCCAATATTTTAGGTCCATGGATAGACACATCGAGTAGAGGAATGTGATTGAGGAGCATGAACGTCTTGTGGAGATGGGGGATACCAACTATCAGATTGCAATTTTGGGCAATGAAGTGGAGAACCAACATCAAGAGTGAGGCCCTAGAGAATCATGTTGCTCAAGTGGAAGCGACCATTTCCCGCCATGAGGTACTAGAAAATCGAGTTTCTCACCTGAAAGCGGCCCTGCTCCACGTGCAACTCAAAATGAATGAGATGGAAATGACTAAAATCTCATCCACTCATTAGTCAGTTGTGAAGAAGGAAGATCGGGTTCTCTGGAAGCATGAATAACTTATTTTATTGGCCTTTATTTGCGTCTTTTTGCTTAATTGGTTTATTAGAATCTACAGGTATCAGCTTAGATGTTTTAGGCAGTATAGTAGACACGAATTTGTGCAGTTTAAAGCTTGTAAGAACAGTCAAGAATTGACCTTTCAATCCAAGGGCTAGTTTTGTTTTTTGGTGAATTTCTATAACTGGAGAGATTCTTCCCTCCCCCTTTTATAAATAAAAATCCTACCCGTTTTCATCCAAAAAAAGTCAATATCCAATGCATGCCATAAAAATACGATAATCGGTGTGTTTTATTAATTATATGCATTGATGCGTTCTTATGATGTATAAGTATGGGTGCTTATTAATTTAAAATAACCATCAGTGCTAACAATTGTTCAAAAGCATAGTTGATTTAACCAATAACATACAATTATATTTACCAGTCCAAAATATTATGGTGCCCATAATAAAAATATGCATTGGTGCTTTTTATGTATTATATGCACCTGTATTTTTTGTATATTACACGCACTGGGCATTAGTGCTTACTATTTATATGAGCACTGGAAATCCTTGCAACACAAAAGAAATAAATTGGTATGTGTTTTTTTGTAAAAGCACAGGTGCATTCTATTATATCAAAGCATTGGTGCTCTAACATTATACTAGCATTGGTAAACCATAGAATAGCCCAGTTCATAATAATGATACGAGCACCAGTACGTCGTATAACCAAAAACAACACCGGGGCTTAATACATATAGAAGCACCGATTATTTTTTAGTTTATATGCACCAATGCTTGTTTTAACAACACGCACTATTGTGTATCTACAATATACACATCGAAAAAAACCTCTGCTAAAACCTCCGCCCGCCCAAAATTTATTAGTTATAATGAACACCTTCAAAAACCTCCACTAAAACCTCTTCTACTAATTATGGAGGTTTTTTTGAAAGTTTTGCCCAATCTTGTAACACTAGAAACCTCCTCAAAAACCTCGGCTACAAGGTGTTTTCCTTGTTGTGACAATGATATGTGTATGAATATGTTTCATCTCTTTTGCTTTAATAAGGGGGAGTATATAGAACAAAATAGGTCCCCTCATTTCATTTTAGTATAGTTATTTTTTAGAAATCTTGCTTTTAAGATTAACGATGTTTTTTCCCTACTCTTAAATTTGCATATGATATGCTAACATGTTTCATTCAAAATGTTAACTATTAAAATGTGCATGTGTATATATTTATTTATTTTCCACGAAATAGATATTCTAGGGAAACCCACTAAGCACTTTTCCTCATTTTGATGTTGGTACCAAGTGTAAATCAAATTCTTTAGGGCTCAAAGCCTATAACAATATACTTGTTAAGAACATGTCACTTGCAGGAATTGATCCTAGGTAGGGAGGATAGCCCTCCTCTCGACCAACCGAACTAGACCTAATCGACATTTAAATATATATATTTTATTAAACAACTACAAAAAATATGTTGCACACAACCCTATCTTATCTTATTAATGAAACAACATACAATGCATGTTAATAGAAAATATTTACAATCACCATCATGAGGAATAATCAAGGGTGACTTAAGAAACTTATTTATTCTATATCTCTTTAATAATTACTTGCACAAGAGAAAATAACCCCAAGGTGTTTTATTCCAAACACAATGGAAGTCTGGATAAGGAATCCAACGAAGTGGCATAATGCTTCAATAATATGGAAGGAAGTGGTTAAGGAATTCTCATTTATTGGGAAATGGCTAGTACGGAGTATTGGCAATGTGAGTAGGTTAAGAATTGGAGTTGATGTTTGGTCTAGTAGTAGGGAAAATTATAAGCTATTAGATGGGATGATCAATTCTTTGCACATGAATGGGATTTTTTCCTTGATGAGGTAGCCTCTCAAGATCTTACCACCATATAGAGGAGGGAATGGAATACTAGACAAATGCTTGGGTTGGTTTTCAAAGAGGTAAACTCAGTGGGAGAACTATGTTTCCTCTCTTAGATGGAGTCATGTTATACTCAAGGATGATGAGGATGAGTTTTTATGGTAAAAAAATCTTGCCAAGGGCATATGCATTCCAAAGGTGGGAAATCAAGTTTTGTGTGATATTGCCAGGCGGGGAGATCAAGCTTGGTGGTGGAAATGCATTTGGAAGTTTAAGAGTCCTCTTAATACACAAATATTTATGTGGATGACCCTTAAAATAAGGTGCTTACATAGGAGAAAATCCAAAAGAGAGGCAAATGAATACCTAGCTAGTCTACACTTTATAGAGCTAATAAGGAAAATATTTCTCATCGTTTATTGTTTTTCCCATATCCTAGTCAAGTCTGGAATGAAGTGGAGTATATCATAGGTATCAGGGAAGTTTGGAGAGGCAATTCATTATAGAACGGTCTTCAAATATGGTGCTCCCATCTAGCTGTAAAAAACATAAGATCCCTTATACTAATTATAGCATGGAGGATTTGGATTAGTTGCATTGTCGATATCTTTGAAGGTAAATATGTAATCTCTATACAATGTGATTTTCAAGGAGTGTCCATTCTAAATGGGTTTAAACAATTTGTCAAGGAAAATATACATAGACAAATCATAATAGAGAAAATATAGAACCAACAACTATGCTTAGCTACTTGCCTTAAAACTTTTGTTATTTTTGGTAGTTGAAAAAGGTGCTTCACATTTACAAATCTTTGGAGATTCTTTGGTGGTGATCAATTTGATAAAGGGATTAGGTATTTTGGATAACTATATATTGAGACCCATTTATGAAGAGATATGAATTGCAAAATCAACATTTATTTCCCTCCTTTTAACATGTGTATAGGGAAAGAAATACAGAAGTTAATGGGCTGTCAAAACTAGGTCTGTAGTTAGGTACATGATCTAGCATATCCAAGAGCTGAGGGATGGTCATCTCCGTGAATATTTCCATGCTCCTTTAGTTTAAAATATGCCCAAAAGGTGAAAGACTATTTTGGGATATGTAATAGTTTTTATTTGATCTTTACATACAACCATAGATCAATGTCTACTTTTGTTGAACCTTGTATATGATCAATATTGTTAAATCATGAATATTGTTATATCATGAATATCCTTTAGGATCACTACTACTTATGGCATTTTTTTGGACAACCTAAGTGAACTATATCCTTTTTGCAAGGACCATTTTTAAGTTGCACCTTAATTGAATACTATTTTTTGTGGTTATATAAATTGTGCTTGGTGCATCTGCATAATGTATCTTTGTTTCTATATTTAATAAAATTAAGGAAAAAAATCATCCTGAAGGGTGTTAAACAATTACTAGCATAAATTCTCATAATTTAAATTGCCAAAGGATAAATTGTAGTACTGAATATAAATTAATATGCATTAAAGAAGGCAATAATAACAAATAGTTTGTTGGCTCAAGCACCATATGCCATTGTGGTGTACAAAAAGGAAACACTCATCATCATTATACTTTGAGGACTAAGCAACATCTATATGAGGTTCATCTGCAATCAATGGTACCATCCTACTTCAACATTAAGTTGGTGTCATTTGCCTTTCATGTTATGAGAGAATTACATGGGATATTATAGAAGGGTTCAATGGGACCTTGCTCATACTATAAGGTGCTTTCCCCAAAATTAAATTAGTTAGTGAAGGTGGTTAAAGTCCACTGCCACCTTATTGACTTGCGTCTTAATTTGCAATGACGAATTTGCAGCCAATACCACTTTATTAGTTTAAGCAAATTACATTACGGCATCCTTCTTGCTCTTTGATAGTGCCTCTAAAGAAAACTTTTCCCTTGCTAGGTTAGGAGGAGTCTTTATAAATAATTAAGGACATGTTATGAGAACCTTAATGAAATTATTGAATACCAAAACAAATATTAATTATGTTGAAGTTACAATGCTAAGGTTAAGGTTAGTGTGAGTGAGCCTTAGGAAAGTTAAAAGAAGGTGATCTTTGAATGAGACTCCAAATTTGTTATCGATATTGATAAGGGATTCATATCTCGTCTATATTGGGACCTAATTAGCAAGACATCTTAGATCACTTAGCAAGACATCTTAGATCACTCTAGTAAAGCACTGCATTGAAACTTGGCACTTCATTCACTTAAGAATATAAGCTAGTAAGATAGTTCATTATTCAGCCAATCAAGTTATGATTTTGAAACCCGATCACTCTTAGTCCCTTCATTCTTAACTAAAGAAGCTTACTGGAAAGAAACAATGTCAATTTTGTTGAGCCAAGGAGAGATCACCCTTTTCCTCCCAACTTTTCATCATTATGAGAAATTCCTAGACTTTTGTTTCTAAGTTATATTGGAACATTTAAAAACCCATTCCATACTTAGAATATATTTTATTAGTCATCTAGATTAATTGTCGTAGGTGTTGACTATGTAGTTGGCCTAAATTTTGTCTTTTATGAGACCACATGCTATCCTGAGTCACTAAGGCGAATTTGGATAGATTTTGGATAAGATATTTCATGATTCAGTATGATTTCTTTCCATTCCTTGCTTAGAAGTGTGCATCCCTGCTTTAGACAGCTTTACCCTATTTTTTCTACTTTCTAGTGGATAAGGTAAAGCTAGTTTGACTTGGAAACTGTCACTACTTGTCCAATTCGACCTCCACCTCTTTCTTCTCTCCAAAATTCATCATCACATTCCATTTTCATCACACACTAGCTGCCATACCATATTTAGATAATTCATGAGCCTCTTGACTGATTTGGAAGGTGCATTTGACACCTAAGGGGTTCTTTAGCTTTTAGTAAGCCTGCCTTTCTTTTTAGCTTTTCATACTTGCCTATACGGCATTCTATTCTCTCTTGAGGATGTATTATATATTGTATTCATATTTTTGAATAATATAGAGATGATATTCCCATCAATTGAGTCCTCTCTCTTATATTTATGCGTCAATATTTCTTCTTATTCTTGCATATCTTTGAATAAATTCTTGTGAGGACTTCTTTACTTCAAGATCCTTAGCTATTAGAATTATTTCATGGTCATGAACCTATTTAGAATTCTGACATGGTATAAGAGCCATAGAATTCTCACATGGTATCAAGGCTTGGGAGCTCTTGATTAAATTAGTCTTCCAGTATAAGATTTCAGAGAGTTTGTTTTGCAAGTACTAAAGATCATATGGGATAAATTTCTTCAATACATACAGTTGTTGAAGATGGAGAATTCCATCTCTCTCTCTCGTGTTCTCCCATAAGTCTTATATTCTAAATTATGAGCAAGATAAGCCATTTTATGCTCTAGAATCTGAAGAGGTTCTTGAATCCTCTCTTTCACATGAGTCTGTTGGTGTGCAGAATGATGATCTTCTGAATGTTTTGGAGGTTAGATCAGAATTTGGAGGTAATGCATTTTCCCTCCTTGATCACATACTTATTATGTACTTCTATATTATCATTGGCACATGTTCTCAGAGTTTCATTGAAGATGGAGGACACTACCATTCGCTTGGGTTCAAGTCTCAGGCATATTTTGGTAATTTTGGTTTTAATCTCACCCCTGTTGGTTCAAAGGAGATATCAAGGAACCATCTATCAATTCTTGGAGTTGATTTAACTTCCACTGATCAGAATTTAAAGTTTCAAGAGAAATAAGATATGATTGGAGTTTATCCTACCTCAGTTAGTTTGAAATTCAAGTTCCAAAATGGTCTGCATATTCATAGATTTGTTCTGTTCAAGAGCAAGTTCAGAGAGCCTCCAGTTTCGCTTGCATCCACTGATGGAGAATTCAAGCACATGTTTTTGGAGCATGATCCACTTTTTTACCAAGAGGAGGATACCTCCAAACATCTGATCAAGTTCACACCTACTTGAGTTTGGAGCAGCAGCAATTTTTGGTGTGCCAATGTCCATTTTTTAGGGGAGGTTTTCTTCCCAAGTGGTTTTCCTTCTTTCCTCACCTAAATGGACTAATAAAAGGTGACCATAGGCCATAGTTGCATGGGCCCTCATCATATTTTACTCACATACAACCAGGCTTAAGGGGGGGTGTTGGAACATTTAAAAACCCATTCTATACTTGGGATATATTTTATTAGTCATCTAGATTAATTTTCCTAAGTGTTGACTATGTAGTTGGCCTAAATTTTGTCTTTTATGAGACCACATGCTATCCTAAGTCACTAAGGAGAATTTGGATAGATTCTGGATAAGATATTTCCTAATTATGTCTGATTTCTTTCCATTCCTGGCTTAGAAGTGCGCCTCCCTGCTTTAGACAACTTTATCCTACTTTTTATGCTTTCTAGTGGATCAGGTAAAGCTAGTTTGACTTGGAAACTGTCTCTACTTGGCCAATTCGACCTCCACCTCTTTCTTCTCTCCAAAAGTCATCATCACATTCCATTTTCATCACTCATTAGATTCCATACCATATTTATCTAATCTGTGATCCTCTTGACTGATTTGGAAGGTGCTTTTGACGCCTAAGGGGTTTTTTAGCTTTTAGTAAGCTTGCCTTTCTTTTTAGCTTTTCATACTTGCCTCTAAGGCATTCTATTCTCCCTTGAGTATGTATTATATTTTGTATTCATATTGTTGAATAATATAGAGATGATATTTCCATCAATTGAGTCCTCTCTCTTATGTTTCTACTTCAATATTTCTTCTTATTCTTGCATATCTTTGAATAAATTCTTGTGAGCACTTCTTTGCTTCAAGATCCTTGGAAATTAAAATTATTTCATGGTCATGAACCTATTTATAATTCTCACAAGTTAAGGCACTTGGTCCAATTCATTCTAAAGAGGGAATGATGATATGTAAGTACCATACATTAGTGAGGAGGGGTATGGTACACCCACCACCTAAGGTAGAGTACCACACGATTTATCATGAATTTACCTCAAGAAGAGGAGCTGACATCATCTCATCCATTTCACATTTCATTCAATCTATGATAAAGGAGGAGTACACAAAGGATATTTTGTATTTCTATACAATATGAGCTAACATATCTAGGGTTAGTGTGAGTAGTAATGGTAAATGGTAAATTCCCATGGAGTCGAATAAGAGGCTTTGGAGGAAAGAATGAATAATTTGAAAAGAAATTCAACATGCAACAATGTTATGAAAACATTGTGTTACAACATGTCTTGTCATCTCCTAAACAAGATAGCAACTCAATGAGTTCACAGAAACCGAAATGTGATCCCATACTAGTGTTCAATGGTGCAAGGTGATTTTGTATATGGGTAGAAACACTTTAATAGAGTTGAATTCAAAGGAAAGATTTTGGAAAATTTGCAAAAGGAAAAGGATAGGGAAAGGTAATTAAAAGATTTTATGTTCTATGAAAATGATTATGAGTATTGGTCAATGTTCATTGAAGAATAAGATCCTCTTTTTATTGATGTTGATGTTAAGTTAGATAAGTCTAACTTTCTAAAATTCAAGTGACCTAAGAAGACTCTTTGTGAAGTGACTTTGCATGACTCACGTTATCTCTACTTTTTATTTATGTTTATCTTCTATGTTTTTTTATATATTCTTATATGTTAATTGGGTTTAGCATCAAGTGGTTGTAGGATGGATTGTTATCCTCTCCACCAACGTGTTATTCCCCTAAGTGACATGTTGAGCTTGTAAAGAGTATATTCTTGTATTAAGCATTAATTGGATTTTATGTTTCCACTTTTCCAGAGGATGATCTCTAGATGATGAGGTTTGCAGAAGCTGATAAGGTTTTCTGACTCAGGGGCTGCAGGCGGTAGCCCCAGCCATACTTGCTTCTGCAAAACCTCCCTCAGGAATGGCGACAGCAGCTGACGTAGGCCTTGACAGATCACACGTGACACCTTGGATACCTTGGGAGGATGCAGTGGATCACACCGACGACCCTTTCGAGGGTAAATATGTTTTTACCTCACCGTCTTCCTACCAACCACCATCCATCGCGAGCGATCTACCGGTAACTATGATGGAGATGGTGACCTCCGGGCTGTCGGTTTCAGGCAATGGATCACCCGGTCTTCATCCCCGTTTTAGGGCTTCACCGACGTAGGATGAGGTTTTTTTTAACAACATTTCCCTGAGTCTCCTGACAACCCATACCTCTCGTCTTTTGTTGCACGTCCACTAACGCTTTCCCTCGACGGGACTCCTTACACCCTCTTCAAACCTCCATCTCAGATGGAATTGGGTGCCCCTGTGGTCACGGACGCGATGCGCACTCTCTCGGAACATATACAGGAGGATTGGGGGGACTCCCACTACGGACCCTGCTTTGATTTTCTGGCTACGGGCTGGCCCTCAACTTTCACCATCGCTTTCGAAACGGAACTTCCTTCGGACCCTGCTCCACTCTCACCTCTGAGACCTGACGTTTTTATCGCCTCGCTACTACATCATTCAAATCCCTCAGTTTCTCCTCCACATATTCCCCTCCTTGGGAAACCCTTGTCCTACGGTTCGAACTCAAAAAGTACTCCCAGCCTGCACGGGGCTCCAATTTATGGTGTTAAAAAAAAGGACAAGTTTCTCAAAACCTCGTTAACACCTCTCAATATCGTCTGCGGTCAAAACGTCACCATTTCTCAATCTGTGGAAATAGAGGAACTAGTGGTAGTGGGAAGGGCTCATGGAAAATACCCTAGTATGTCGCAGCTGGAACACTAGGTCAAATCGAACTGGAATACTATTCTGAGCTACAAACCCAACATTATGGTTCTATCTCACGGTTGACTCGTTTTTAAACTTCGCAACAAGGCGGATGCGGAAACCATCCTTCAAAATCACTGGATTTTCGGCAATAATCCTTTCCTGTTGAAGAATTGGATGCCATTGTTTGACGCTGAGTGCGAGCGACTCGACATTTTGCCTGTCTGGGTCAGACTCCCAGGACTACCCTCAGAATTTTGGAATTGGAACTCTTTCAGAGATATTGGAAATGCCCTGGGGGTATTCATCGATGTGGATATGACCTTCCTCCAGACTAAAAGACTGACGATTGCTCGGGTTTTAGCCTCCTTAAATCTTCGCTCCGGGCTCAGGGAAAGCTTAAACTTCATCTGGGGACAGGAAACACGCGTCCAAATTCTTGACTATGAGGGAGCACCCTTTCGTTGCCACAGGTGCGATGTCTATGGCCACCTCGCAAAAAATTGTAAGCAGTCCTTCACATCCAGTTTGGATCGAGCCAAGAAGCGGGCTGTGGATAAAGGCACTACTGAGGACTTCATTGACTCCCATAAACAAGGTCACAGGGAGGAAAATGTTGAGGACTTTACCCATGACCGACGGGAGGAACCTGGTACTATGGATACCAAGGATTCTGATCCACCGTCCGTGGAAAACCCATCACTGCAGCCTTTGTCGGCACCTGCTCGGCAAGTTCTGGAACACGCGACTCTAGGTAAGCATTTTTCTCTTCCCCACCTTTCTGATTTGGTTGAAACTTTAACTGCACTCAGTTTTGAGGGGCCCGACCTTCCCCCTGTCCCCTACCCCTCCTCTCCCCGGGGTGTTTTCCTTGTCACTACCTTTGTTTCCCTCTCCTCTCCTCTTTCTCCCTCCCCCGCTTCCCTTCCCTCCATCTCAGCTCCCACTTCCCTGTCGTCACCCATCACCGTTCCCTCTCTCTCTCCCCTTCTACCTACCACCTCTACTATCTCGGAGGCCTCCTGCCCGATACGTTTTCGACTTCGATCGAGAGATATTTTGATTGCTCCTTCTTCCTCGTCTCTGTACCTCGGTTTGGGGAAAAACACAATCCCTTTGGGTCGTGGAAAGGGCAGAGGGCGACCCTCTCATCTCTCCAATGCACAAAATCGTGCTCTCTTGGAGCTTGCAGATGGTAAACATAATCTATTTTTGGGGCGCTTAGAGCAGTGGAATACTTGGGCGGGGTTAACCCATGAAACTTCTCTCTTTCAACTGCAGAGGGTTGGAAAGTGAGCCCAAAAAACTTGCACTCAAAAGGCTAATCTCCCTGCATCATCCTGATGTTCTCCTGCTTCAAGAAACGTTGGCTTCCGAAGAGGGAATTACCAATGTACTTTCCTCTCTTTTCAATTACATGGATTTTCGGGCACTGGACGCCCGTGGCCACTCTGGGGGGGTCGCCATTGGATGGAACACACAGATGGCCAGACTTTTAAACTCCTGGGGTGTGAGCTCCATCTTGGGAGTGGAGATACATCATTCTGTTTTAAACTCTAGTTTCAACATCTTAAATATTTACGGACCTTATGTGGATAGGGTTCCTTTCTGGGACACTCTAAAATTTACTTCTTTTCTTCACCTGGATAATTTGATTATCGGTGGGGACTTAAATTTTACTCTTGGCAACCGTGAGATTTGGGGGCCCTGCACCAGAGCTGATACTCTAGAAGACTATTTTGCTCATCTTATGCACAACCTCAAGTTAGTGGATCTTATCCCTGATAAGCTAAAATCTACTTGGACCAACCGGAGAGCTAGCGAGAGAAGGATTGCTAAAAGATCGGACCGTTTTCTTCTGCCTGACAATTGTTGGGGAAAATCCTTAACTTTCGACAATGGGTGGATTTGGGAGGTATCTTGGATCACTCTCCTATCATCTTGGAAATAAATGGAGTGGCCTCAAAACCTCCTAGATCTTTCAAACTTTGTGTTGCATGGTTAAAGGAAGAGGAGGTTTCTTCGATCATCAAGGATAACTGGATACCTTATTGTCCAGCGGAGGGTTCTCATGCTGCTACACACTTTGTCAAAAACCTTTCATCTGTTAAAAAATGTCTAAAGGATTGTGCTTTCAAAAAGAAAGAAAGGGATGATTTAGAACTTACGCAGATTGAAGATGAGCTAAGGTTGGCTCAGGAATCAGATGGATGTGGTTTTCTAACTCAGGAATCCTTTGAACAACTCGACCTACTGGAAGCTTGCAGGTGTAAACTTTTACAGACCCAAGAGGAGATCTAGAGACTAAAGCACCGAGCTATTTGGCTAGAATGCGGGGATGAAAATACAAAATTCTTTCAAAACTTTGCAAAAGGAAGAAAGTATAAAAACACCATCTGGGAACTTCAAAACGAACATCATGAGAGCATTTCCTCTTTCAATGTGGGTTAAATTGATCCTGCTGGTGAAGCCTGATCCTAAGATATATAAATGGATGGGTTCAGGTAAAAGGTCTTCTGGTTTTAAATAATTAAGCCTGGTGGTGGTTCTCCTCCATAATAAATAGATGAAAGGATCCGATAAGAGGATCCATTGTTCTATTCTGGGTGTTGTGAGCTTCTTTCTGAACTGATTAGTCAGGATAGCTAGTCTAACTCTCCATCAATTATACAGAAGTGATACATAATAATTATAGCCCTCCATTTCCCTCCGTTGGCTTTGGGTCTGGAACTCTAGGGACTTCTCACTTCTCCTCCCTTTACAAAGGAGACAACAGAGTAAATCTTGCCGACATCATTCAGATGTCCCAATATTTTCCTGGTTTCATCACACAGGAGGACAATGTGAATCTTATGGAGGAGATACTTGAAGAGGAATTAAAAGAAACCCTTCATAGTTTTCAAAAGGACAAAATCCCTTGCCCAAATGGTTGGACCATTGAATTCTTCCTTGCACACTTTGAGGTCATCGGAGCATATCTTCTTCATCTGGTGGAGGAGTATCGCTCAAGGGGATTTGTCCACCCACCCCTGAACTCCACTTTCATTGATTTAATTCCAAAGTCTGATCTTCCGACCTCTTTCAATGATTTTCGGCCTATTTTCCTCTGCAATATCACATACAAGGTGGTGGCAAAGATCATCGCCAAAGGGCTTACAAAATCCTCTTAATGGTCATATCTCTGGAACAATTTGGCTTCTTGGAAGGGCGTTAGATCCATGAATCCATTGGAGTTGCTCAGGAATGTTTTCACTCGTTCAAACTCAAGAAATTGAAAGGAGCAGTCATAAAACTTGACCTCTCAAAGGCCTTTGATAAGGTTAGCTGGCTTTATTTAAGGATGTTGATGACACATTTGGGTTTTGACTACTCTTTCATCAAATGGGTCATGAGCTGCATCTCTACGGCCTCCTTTGCAGTCCTTATTAATGGTCCAACTTCTACTTTCTTTCATGCAGGCAGGGGGCTTCGTCAGGGATGCCCACTCTCCCCCCTTCTCTTCCTACTGGTGGCTGAAGGTCTCAGTAGGGCTATTCTGGACGCAGGGGCACTTTCAAAGGTATTGGCATCTCGCCCTCTCTTTTTATAACTCACTTACTTTTTGTAGACGATATCCTCCTATTCTGCAACGGTTCTCTGAGGGATGCGGATACTCTGGATGACATTCTAGACCTCTTTGGAAGGACTACAGGAATGGAAATTAATATTAAAAAATCCAGACTCTGTCAAATATGGATGATCAGGAATCCCAATACTACTCTACTCTCTTTCCCTATGAGCCTACTGAGCTGGACATTGGTCTAAAATATCTGGGTTTCATTTTAAATCCAAACAACTACATAAAATATGACTGGGGTTGGTTAATTGCAAAACTGGAGAAACGACTCTCATCTTGGAGTCATCGGTGGCTTTCTCGGGCTGGGAGACTGGTTCTCATTAAATCAATACTGGTGTAACGTCCCCACCCTTGGACCCAATGCAAGTAAGGGAACCTTATGCCATTCTATGGGGATTTTCATAAACTCATCCATATTCATTAGATTCACAACCATAAAAGAGATGTGTGCAGATGGAAATCAAACAAACATAAACAGCGGAAAGGAACTCATCCACACACATATTACATGACTGTTATTTAATTTAACATAGTCAACAAATTAACACATTTGCAGAAGTAAATACACAATAAAATACCCATCTTGATGCAATGTTGTCCCAAACAACTAGCTATGTTGCTGCAACATTCCTCCCATCCATAGGTCTCTGCCCAGCCTGTATTCTTTCAGCACTCAGAGACCACCCCCGAGCTGGGCATGATATCTACAAGGAAAAGGGAACCCTCAAGCACAGCACAACCCAAAGCAATGGATACTCAACTCAACCCCAGCATTCTCTTGCACATCAAACTCAGATATGGGCTTGGAAACACACTTTCAGCAATGGGACATAAAAGCTACATGGACATGGGTTCTCCCAAAAACGGATTTGTGGGAAGAGGGAATCAATCTTAGGGAAAAAAAACCGATTTCTCCCACAGATGTATGAGCATTCTGTGGGCCAAACGGCCTCAATACAACCCCCAAATCGTTTTCCCTTCTTCCCCACTGTTAGCCACAGCAAAAACACCCTTCCCAGCTAGGAAAATGAAGATAAACACAACAAAACCATGGAGGGAACTGCCCAGGTAGCTCTAAACTCGTGGGAGAGCAAAGCTGGTTGGTGAATAATGGCTTGGAGGTAATTTCGTGGCTCCTCTCTTGCCCAAGAAGCTAGACACGAATTTCTAGGAAGGGTGGCTTGCCCATACTCGAATTTGGACATCCATACCTCCCATTCCCCAAGGCATTAACTACCTCAACCAACTCTTGGGAGAAAAGAATGGTTGGGTACAAAAGTCAACATGGGTAGTTGAGGGTTCATGGGTTCTCTCATTGACACGTGGCTTGACTTGATTGGCTCAAGGGTTTGAATATTTCCCTCCCAATTCTTTGTAACATCATGCCCCCATCTCTTGTTGCATTGCATAGCTAGTTGTGGGATTTTATATTAAAATGCATATTTACAATTCCCATGGTTCACTGGCACATGGGTAGCATAATATCAAATACTTGCCTCTTCTAGATCGAGCGTTCACTAGCGGGGCCTTGGCCTTGAGCTCCACGCTAGGAATCATACATAATATGCATACATTATTTACATTATAGCTCAAAATATTACAAAGGTCAAAATGGGGGACATTACATTCCCCTCCCCTTGGAATAACACCATCCTCGGTGTTCCAATACCTAGGAATAAATACACGCTATATACATGTCCAAAATTCACGAAATATGGCAAGTTTGTCCTGCATTTCACCCTTTTCTTGGGTTTTCGGGATCAAGTCCTTTGGCCTTCACAAACTGTTCCTGCTGGCCGGGACCTTCTAGCTCTGCATGAGGACATTGTTTCAAAACAATCCCTTCCCTTACTGATTGCTCCCAAAATGATTTTTACCTCTTTTTGCAGATGAATAGAGTCCTGCAAAACCTTGTGGTTCATCTCATTCTGTTGCCTCTGTAGCTTGAGCATCTCTCCAAGATTTTCTTGGGTATTGGCAATTGTTTGAAGAAAACTTTCAACCAACTCTAATAGCCCTCGGTCTGCTGCCATGGTCAATAGGAACAACTGACCACACTTTGCTTGCTAGCAACACTTTCTTGTGCCAGCTGCAACCAATTGTTTCACTTTCTTACCTGTGAAATTCATCATGGAAATCCCTTGTTAGGACAAACATAACATAAACATTAAAATTATTCAATTATTTTCCCAATTGACATGGAATGTCCACGCTTTGTTCATGGAACTTCCACACTTTCATGCTTTCCAACATACACATGAACTCATTCATGTTCATTCTTTCACAGGAAATTTACTATTTCAACATTCACAATTCATCTCAAGCAATTAAACATAATCTATTTTCAGCCATGGCATGCACTCAACAATCTTTTGTTTTATAAATGCATCAATCGAAAAGAAATAGAAGAGTAGGATTTTCTCCCTCTTAGTCTTGTTCTATTGTGGAGCTACACTATCGTTGTGGTTTCATGCTCCTTAGTCTCTTTCACTTCAATGTGAATGCTTTGACTTTTCTTTCTTGGCTATGACACTTAGTGTCTAAGGTTTGTCTAAGGATTTTCAACTAGGAACCCTCCTCCATAGTTTCCTACAAAACCTTTGGCTGCTATGACCCACTCATGTCCACTAGCACCATCTTTCATTAATGCTCATACTGAGCTCTTTAGGATGGTCACATGTCCATCTGCATCCCTATGATGCCTTCCTGGTCCTTGCTTCCAACAATACCTACACTCAAACATTGAATCAATTCACATGTTTAGTTTATTTTCATAGGGTTTATCTCTAAACAAGAGTTTAGGAAATCATAACCAAATCATATACACACGTATATTTATAAGCAAGAAGCTGCAAGGTATTCAAATACTTATCTGTATTAGATGTCTTCACTTTATTCCACGGGATCCTTCTTTGCTTTGCAAGCCTTGGATTTCCCATGGACACAATTATGAATGTTGGGCCAGCACATAGGCTACTCCACAATCATTCGAATAGGCAATGCCAGGCCAGTACGCCGACTGGATTTATCAATCATTTCCCTTAGCAATATGCTAGGCCAGTGCTCCGACTAGTTTTATCAATTGTTTAGGGGGTGTTGGGCCAGCGTACACGTTGCTTTACCATATCAAGCAGTTAATGCCCAATTAGTCACTCTCTGAACTTATCAAGAACTTTATAGCGTTCAACCAGCGACTCCCTGGATTTCTCAATAATTTATATCGCCCACTCATTTACTCTCTAGATTTACCAGCAATTTATATTGCCCACTCATTTACTCTATGGATTTACCAGCAATTTATAGTCTTTCAGGGTCTTGCCTTCCTACAATGACCAAGGTTTCCAACAAAGAAACAATAGTGTATTAGCTTAGCTGTTAGAAGACTTATACCTGAAATCTTCATTATTCCAAACAAGACATAAATGAAAACGAATACTTATCTGTATTGCGCGTTTCCCTTCTGGTCCACAGGGTCCTGCTTCGCTTTGCAAGCCTTGGAATCTCCTATGGACTTTGATGTAGTCAATGCTTAACCAGTACACCTCCCCATTGGCTGGTTTTACCAAGCATTTGGTGGTGCCCAACCAGTCCCATACCTGGTTGGCCCTCTCCAGTGCCGAGCCAACACATTCGTCTAGGTCATCGACCAATGGAAGGAAACTGCGCCACCTGGCCATTATAGGTCAAGGCTCTACTATGGAGCCATAATAATCTCAGGGTTTTCAGTCAGTCTTGGCGCCCGCCCTCCTACTGCTGACCCAATAGGCATCTCAGGGTTTTCAGTCAGTCTTGGCGCCCGCCCTCCTACTGCTGACCTAATAGAGATTTTATGCCTTCACCAATGTCACTACACCTTCTTGCACCATAACCCTTCACACACACATCAACTCTTCATTCATACAAGGACGCCACTCCTTCTCTTGTGCAAATCGGTGGTTCCTTTTAGGAACTTTATAGGTGACTTTCTTGACTGCAGGTTAACATGGCCCCACTCACATAAGGATGATACCCCTTTTCACTACACAGCTCCCTGGGTTTGTCCATCCCTTGCAATATTATTTAGTGTGAGCATAGAAAGGTTGCCAATTCCTATACAGTCCTTCTGCGTACCCTTCTTCACTTTGCCTCTTAATGTGTAGTACCAATTGGGATCTGTGTAGGCTGACAACACAAGAAGGATAAGTATGCTTATCAGTATTACTTCTCAAAATTGTATCCGCATTCTATATCATTCACTATCAAGTATTGAAACACCAGAAATGCATCCATTCCCTCAGGGTGTAGTTAATATTGACAACCCTATCATGACCCGACACCAAAAAAGATGTGCACCCCCTTTCCAATGTGAGCCATGTAGGCCCTAATCATACTCAAGCAGTCTGAAATGATATAAATAAATTAGAGCATGCTCTGCATATTAACCCTAATAATTTAGATATGCATGTTCTTATCTAGGGTCACAGAATACTCATTCATTTTGCAGATGTATCTTTTCTTCATTTGCGAAGAATGGGGGCTCCCTTCTCTGAGTCAATAGTTCTTCGGTTTGCCACCCCAATCTTTCAACGTTCCATAATCCACACATGCCTTCTTGGCAGAGCTTTACCATCTCACTCTCATGGTTTTCCAACATTCAGCTCACCTGAGATGTCATCCTTAATAGATGTAATGGTGTTTCACGCGAAACCCATTTCCAAAGCATGGGGTCCTTCCCAAGGAGTTTGGCTTCTGTAGGTCATCACACATGGTCTCCCTGCAATGTGTCTTCATGGCACATTTATCAAATAGCCAAACAGTCAGCAGCATTTAACAATAATCATTCAATGGCATTAATAATTAAATTCAAGTATGAATTTGCAATTATGTCCTCCGCAGAATCGATTTGCTTAGCCGTGAGTCTGTTCTCATATCGTTTGGCTCTTACTCATGGTAGATTCCAATCTTCGTCATGGACTTACCCACATTTGCCATGCCCAAAACAATCTACCTTAAATCTGAAACTTCAATCAACCAACATGTTGTGAGTATCTATGCATATAATCATTTCATTGCTACAACAGTCACTGAAGTGATCTCAAAATTATAACCCTCAATAATTCAAACACCTTCAGCTGTCAACATTTGAAATGCAATGAAATATATGTATATATCTATATACGCATCATTATCATAAATAAAATTGCAAGACATGGGTACACTATTCGTGCAATTTAAATAAATTGTAAGTACTCATTACTTCACATTCCATGCAATCTTTGTCCTTCCACAAAGCACTCTGGTAGCCCATCATCATGTCTACCTTCTTCATGCAATCTTTCTCCTACATTCATAGCAGCTCATGAAATTCTCTCAGTATTAACAATGGTTCACCATTTCATCTATTATCTAAATGCATTGAAACCTATACATATCACAACCGTGCATTCTCGCAATGCATCTTAACATGTGCACTTACACATATGCATGCACATTCACAACATTTACATATTATTTTAATGTGCATTCACTCAATGCATAACCCCTCAATACAACCTTGCATTAGTCCATGAATACTATGCATTCCAACATATTATGGTCTAACCATGACTATATCATATGGCATATACTACAACAGGACCATAAGTCATTACTTGCTTTGATTGTTAAACTCACAGCCAACATACACAAATGGCATGATATAATTTCATATGAATGTATTGAGGTTTCTAAGAAACTATAGGGTGTGAGGTTCCTTGCCTTCACTTACCCACTCCTGACCATACTTGGTAGGATTATATTCACATTCAGGCACTCAATACCACATGCAAACCAATCAACATAGTTTAAACATAGTTGAAGGGATCTTACCAAATCCTCTTTCAACATTCATGCAATTTAAGCATAAATAACCATTACCTGCATGGCTGTCATTAACATCGCTTGATGTTACCTGATCAGTTGGCCTCTTACTAGGGCTACACGGTCCTTTTGCCAACCTCATGATCACATATTTGTTGCACCATCCTTTCTTCATAACGTTTTTGTTTTTGGTCATATACAACAACCATCGTCCACATCCTTAATCATGCTTCAGTTGTCTTTGGTCCTATAACCATTGCAAACACGACTAGTTATTTAATAACCACCATAATCATCTTTAAGTGACTCATTGCATATGCAAAACCTCACTTTTTACCAACATGCAATATCATATACATATATGCACAAACATTTTCACATTCACTGTGCAATGTTTATCAATATGTCATCTAGTGCATATTTATTTCAGCTATCTAATCTCTTACATTTTCAATCATGCTTCTATGGTCTGATTCATACTACCATTATCAACAACATTACTAGTGATCAACCATAAGCAATACCATTAATGGGCTATTGCATGTGTAATTTCACTATTTTATCAATATGCAACATCATGCTCATGCATAAGCAATTCACATGCATTATGCAATGACACTCTAATCATGCCCACTAATTCATATGCATTATTCTCTTGCATTTTCAGCATCCCTATGCCATAATTTTCAGTATATAAAACTCAGGAAATAAAAACACAATAGCAAGAGAGGAGTTAAGGAATTCTCCATTTCCAATTCCCATCTCTTCCGCCGTTGCGGACGAACTTGCCCATCTCTTCCGCCATTGCGGAGCAACTCATTGAGTCCTTCCATCGTTGTGGACCAACTCGCTGAGTTCTTCCGCCGTTGTGGACAAACTTGCCGAGTTCTTCCGGTCGAAAACTCAGTTTTTCCTTCCATCACTGTGGCGAAAACTCGCCAATTCCTTCCGACGCTGCGGCGGAAACTCACCAACTTTTTCCGCCATTACGGACAAACTTGTTGAGTTTCGCCGCCATTGTGGAGCAAAACTCTTAACTTTTCCGCCGTTTCGGCCCAAAACTTTTAACGTTTCCACCGTTTCGTTTGCGGAGCAACTGGCCAAGTTTTGCCGGCAACTTCAGCGCAACTCAGCGAGATTATCCGAAACACATCAGCTCAATTCCACGGGACTCGCCGAATCAGTTAGGCAAAAAACTTAGAAAAATTTTGAAATTTTTTGAAATTTTGAAACTTTTATTAACGGTCTGTACTAGGCAGGAAGCATACTTACCTCTGCAAGCTATGATAGGTAGCCCATGAAGGCCCAATGTTGCAACCAGCAGCTCTGATACCAAATGAAACGTCCCCACCCTTGGACCCAATGCAAGTAAGGGAACCTGATGCCATTCTATGGGGCTTTTCATAAACTCAGCCATATTCATTAGATTCACAACCATAAAAGAAATGTGTGCAAATGGAAATCAAACAAACATGCACAACGGAAAGGAACTCATCCACACACATATTACATGACTGTTATTCAATTTAACACAGTCAACAAATTAACACATTTGCAAAAGTAAATACACAATAAAATACTCATCTTGATGCAATGTTGTCCCAAACAACTAGCTATGTTGCTACAACGTTCCTCCCATCCATAGGTCTCTGTCCAGCCTGTATTCTTTCAGCACTCAGAGACCACCCCCCGAGCTGGGCATGATATCTACAAGGAAAAGGGAACCCTCAAGCACAGCACAGCCCAAAGCAATGGATACCCAACTCAACCCCAGCATTCTCTTGCACATCAAACTCAGATATGGGCTTGGAAACACACTTTCAGCAATGGGACATAAAAGCTACATGGACATGGGTTCTCCCAAAAACGGATTTGTGAGAAGAGGGAATCAATCTTAGGGAAGAAAACCGATTTCTCCCACAGATGTATGAGCATTCCGTGGGCCAAACGGCCTCAATACAACCCCCAAATCGTTTTCCCTTCTTCCCCACTGTTAGCCACAGCAAAAACACCCTTCCCAGCTAGGAAAATGAAGATAAACACAACAAAACCATGGAGGGAACTGCCCAGGTAGCTCTAAACTCGTGGGAGAGCAAAGCTAGTTGGTGAATAATGGCTTGGAGGCAATTTCGTGGCTCCTCTCTTGCCCAAGAAGCCAGACACGAATTTCTAGGAAGGGTGGCTTGCCCATACTCGAATTTGGACAGCCATACCTCCCATTCGCCAAGGCATTAACTACCTCAACCAACTCTTGGGAGAAATGAATGGTTGGGTACAAAAGTCAACATGGGTAGTTGAGGGTTCATGGGTTCTCTCGTTGACACTTGGCTTGACTTGATTGGCTCAAGGGTTTGAATATTTCTCTCCCAATTCCTTGTAACATCATGCCCCCATCTCTTGTTGCATTGCATTGCTAGTTGTGGGCTTTTATATTAAAATGCATATTTACAATTCCCATGGTTCACTAGCACATGGGTAGCATAATATCAAATACTTGCCTCTTCTAGTTCAAGCGTTCACTAGCGGGGCCTTGGCCTTGAGCTCCACGCTAGGAATCATACATAATATGCATGCATTATTTACATTATAGCCCAAAATATTACAAGGGTCAAAATGGGGGACATTACAACTGGAAGCCATTCCGGTTTACTGGATGTCCCTAGCCTGGATTCCTAAGGGCATTCTAGAAAAATCTCGTAAACTTTGCTTTAGATTTTTATGGTCCGGCAAATTAGAGAAACATGTATCTCCTTGGGTCAATTGGCAGACACCTGCAAATCCTAAGTCACTCGGAGGCTGGGAACTTAAGAATATACACCTTTTTGCAAAATCTTTGGCTGCAAAGGCTAGATGGTGTCTCTTGGCGGCTGATAATCTATGGACAAAGGTGGTGATCCAAAAATATATTGCGTCGGTCTCACTCTCCAATTGGGTCAGAAGTCCAACTCGCCATACAGTGGGCATCTCTGTCATTTGGAAAGTTATCCTATCTGCTTTTCACATCATTGAATCGAGGCTAGCCTGGAAGGTGGGTGATGGTTCCCAGGTCTGCATTGGTCTTGACCCTTGGTTTGGGTGTCAAAACAGACACATCCTTCCTCAGCACCTTATAACCTCTCTGTACGCTCGTGGTTTTCACCACCTTTCACACATTGTCGACCCGGAGACCACTATTATTATGCACCAGGGTTGGAAAGGCCCTAAAAATCTTGGCTTACCCACGGCACACTGGGATACTTGGAATGAATACCTCATCGCCCTTCGATCCACTCATGTCAGAATTTCAAATTCTCCAGACACCTTCATCTAGACCCCATCTCCGCTTGGTTTCTACACCCCAAAGATGGGTTACAAATTGTTGGCCGGTGAATTGGAAGGAGACGAACCACTATGGTGGTGGAAATCGATCTGGCACTCTAAATGCCCTGTAAAAACCAGACTTTTCATGTGGTGTCCTCTGTTAAATAAAGTTCCGTTCTGGGAGAAAATGAAAAGCCGACAGATTAAAGGACCTAGGTGGTTCCCATTGTGTAAACAGGCATCAGAAACTCTTCTACATATTTGTATCTCTTGCCCCTTCATTCTCCATATCTGGACCCTGCTGAGATCCTCCTTAAATCTTGGTACTCTTTGGACTGGTAACATGTTGGACCATGCTTGGAGGAACTGGTTTGACTCCCCATATACTCTGCACTATCGGGCACTCCCCCTCCTGGTCATTTGGGGCACCTGGATGGCTCGCAACAAGGCACTCTTTCTTGAGAAACAAACTGTCCCTAACCTGGTGGCTGCACAGAGTGTGAATATTCTGGCTTATTTTCCCCAAATATAGCATACCCCTCCTATTCGCACTATCATCACTGAGTCCTTTGACCCCACTCTCTCTTGGGCATATTTTGATGGGGCAGCAAATGACCAACTCTATGGAGGGGGGGTTGTTCTACACCTGTCGCACTCCTCTTTTTATCATATCCAGAAGGGTATTGGACTGGGATCAAATAACTTTGTTGAACTATTTGCTCTCAAGTTACTCCTCTCTTTCGCTCTTGAAAAGAATTGCAATCGTATTAAAATCTTTGGTGAATGTATGAATGTGATCAACTAGGTCAACAAAATACAGCGGTGTCACAATCTATTTTTAAGTAATATTTTGGCACATGTATTGCGACTTTTGAGGGATTTTGAAACCTTCTCTTGTCGCCATGTTTGCAGGGAGCGCAACACAACTATGGACCAACTTTCAAAACAGGGACTAAATTTGCCTTTTCGTCAGTGGAAGATTTTGGCTACAGAACATGGTCAAGCTTTTGAATATTTTCATCGACCCTTCATTGAAGCACTGTAAATCTTGGACTTTCGATACTATCTGAACTCCACATTTTTTTATTGGGATCTATTTATTTTTTCCACTTTTGAGGTCCCTTGGGGACCTCGGTACACTCTTACATGTATATACATGATGTTGGCTCTTATGAGCAGCGCTTTTGATACAACTCTATGTTGGAAACTCTATCTGAAAGGCATTTTAAATGCTTTCTGCAATATGTAATTTGGTTACTCCCCTAATTAAATTACGCTTTTTTCCTTGGAAAAAAAAATGATTTTTATGTTTCAATTTTTTATAAAAATTTCAATGTTTTTAGAAAACATTCTATTCAATTGAATGTTTCGAAAACTAAAACTAAATTTCAATTTTTTTAAATTTCACTCATTCCATTTTTAATTGGTCAAAGTAGTTGATCACGCGACATAAATCCCTAAGAGTGGGCCTTTGTTTTTAAAACATAGAAAATAATATTAAAAACATTTAAAGTGTAGTTTTTTTTAAAGTACTGTGGCAACCTTCACATGTCATTGTTGACTTTTGTTAAAAAAACAAAAAAAATGAGTAATGTTTTGATTATGATATGACCAATTTTATATATTTTTATTTCAATGTTTTTAGGAGAATAATTACTTATTGATTTGACAAACTCCTTTGAATTATTTTATTTTGTTATGGTTTCTCATTTACTTTCTCAATTTGTATATTTAACTTAGAGCTTATTTAGTCAATTATTGCTAGCTCACTTGGTTAAAGAGTGGGTCTCGTCTACAAAGCGACCCAAGTTCAATTCCCCTTAGTGGTGATTTAGTTGGAAGGTGACACCGAAAAAACCAGCCAAGTTGAGATTGGTGTAGTCCATACCAGGTGTGATCCCTAGGTGATTTTGATGGCTTAGATGCCTCTTGGTCGTGGTTTCTCAAACCATGGGCCACTCCTACACGTTAGGGAGATTCGAGCAAACTAAAAATAAACTTAAAGCTTATTTATTTCTAAGTTTTTATATTTGGCAAGGACTAGCCATTTTGTGGCATATTCACTTTTTCCATTAAAGTTATCCAAGATTTACACCACTTCATATACAAAAATCACATAAATTTGTAATGGTTTAAATTTTAGATGATTTCGACATGTTCCAATGATATTTTTCTGATCATTTTTGTTTAAAATCCGGTCAAAGATTTAAAGGCATTGTTGAAATTAGAGATATCAGATGTTGAGATTGCATAATCTGGATGCAATAGGGGTATTTGAGGACGTCAAATCCATTTATCCATTCAAAAATGCAATTTCAACAATGATGATAGTTATAAAAATTATAAATCGTCTAACATTTAGATTACCATTAACGACATCATCACATTAACATAGAATTAACATTAGTTGATTTAACATAACTCCATACCTTGTAAACACTCATTAAACCACATTTTTTTCTAATATAAAATTTCTATTTTTTATTGGAATGGGGCAAATCTCTTAGGTTGTGTCATTTTAGGGATTCTCATAGAGAGTCACATGAAATGTATCCAGATTCAAAGATAGACCAGATGTGGTAGACACCCACTATTATTATTTTAGACCACAACCCAACCAACAAAAATGTAGGAAAACCTTAAGGAGAACATGGGGATGGGCATGAGTCCACAAATGCGCACTTTGCTCATGACCTTGACCCTTAGCTCTAGGTTTCCCATGGATACCTCAAGGTGTCGAGCAAAGGCTCATGGGAATGGAATTTGGTCAATTGTATCCACCTTAAGGATCACGTGGGGTGGGCATGGGTTCATAATATGTACACACAGGTCATCACTTCCCAATTCCTTCTTAAGGTGGATAGATGTGTTTGCTCCTTGGGGATCATATGTTTGCATCTAGAGGGGGTAGAGTATGTGCACCCTTGTAGACTAAGCAAATCAAATTGTTAGATGGAGGGAGTCTTGGTCCCATAAACAAGGGGGTCTTATACATCAATTTGGTGCTTGGTTGGATCATGACCTTAAAATTAGACTATTATTATTATATGTGCAACCCCTCCCTCTAAAGGTTCCCACAACTACCTTAAGGTATTGAGTGAAGCTCTCAAGATTGAAGCCTTGACCAAACGTATTAAACTCCTCACTCCCCACTACTAGTCCCAAGTTGATTGAGCATTTTTCCCCAAACCTTAAGGAAAACATAAACGTGGGATTGGATCTATAATATGCACACGAGTCAAGGATTAAAGCTTTGTGGATCTTGATATCTGCCTCAAGGAGAACAAGGGAGTGATAGATTCATAAAATGTGCACACATGTCATTACCTCTTAGTATCATAAGTTCAATATTTTCCTCCAAGTGCACCCACTACTTTCTTAAAAGATACTTGGTGGTGCCCATAAAATTGGAGCATCATTGTCAAGGGATAAATAAAGTTTGACACTCTTCCCATCCAAGTTTAAATCCCCAATAAGATATTGGCTTGTTGTGTCTTTGCTAAAAAAGTAGGTACCCCTAGGTGAAATGTCTTGCCCTAAATTGAGGCTCGAATCCCTTATTAGATATTGCTTGCAACTTGTTGTGCCTAGCTTAAAATTTATGGTGGCAAGTATGTGAAACTCCACCAACTTTATTGTGTTATTATACAAGTTTCCAAATTGTGTGATTTTATTGAAACAAAAACATCGCCTTAAGTTTCCATGTTTAAGTACCTCTCGTGTTGGCCATATCATTCTTCCATTCAGAACTAAGGTTGGCCTTGGCCGAGATTATATACCCATCCTAAAAGCATGAAGCATGAAGCCTAGGTTGGAGCAGAGGCTATATACCTATCTTAAAGACGTGAAGGATTCTTCATAAGAATAAAATAAATAAATAAAATATAAAATTTCCATGTCCGTCCAACAAATAATAGAAATTACAATCATTTCCATGTAGATCTAACAAATAATAGAAACTACAATCATATAAAGAGAGATTGCCATGCGCTAATTTTATTTGGTTTTCTTTAAACAGGAAGAACAATTCTAAAAATATCAGGGGTGACCGAAGACTGACCGGCAGACCACTTGCTTACACACCCGGCGACCGTCCGAATCCGGTGAAATCGAAGTTGGGTAAACCCCTAATTTAGGGTTTTTTAAGCGTAATCCATTTATTGTACACAGTATAAAGTCGCATCTCTGCGGCTAAAATTTAATCTTCTCTACAGCATCCACATTTCTTCCCTCATCACTGGTGAGTTTTTTTTTTTTTTCTTTTAACCGTCTGGTTTTTTATTTGTCTTTATGGTTAAGCATACTTTCACTGCTCTTTCTCTCGGTTACTGATATAATCCAGTAGAAAACGATTGATTTTATCTCTATTTGTCATTCTGCTATGAAACAAACCCCCTTACAATTTAAATTGGTTAGGGTTTTTCCCACTCTGTAATGGTTTATGTGAATGTCAGTTTTAGGGTATTTTTGGACTAATGTAAACAATTTAGTAGCCCTCTGGTTTGGCCAAAAAGAATACACAAAGCTTTAATAGAATACTGCTTGAAGCCGGACATGAGAGTATCAAATGCGAACTGAATGTATGTAGGAGTATAAGTGGCGATACGTTTAGTTTTAAACTCAAATTAAGACTCTTGGCCGTCGGAGTGTTAAGCAACTACTAGGGATCCGCATTTAATTCGCAACTACTAGGGATCCGCATTTAATTCGCTGTCAGAAGTCTGTTCTGAGATATTGTTGGACCGTTATAAGAGTGGGCATAATATTGAGTCTATTTAGAGTTTGCATATGCCTACAGTAACTTAGGGCACTTCTTTTCATTCTTTTTCAGAAGTTAGTTTTGGAATATTGTTAGGCTCTGGTAAAGGAGAAATAGAGGTATATGTACCTCTACCAACTAGGTTGACCGCTTTTATTTTCTTTCATAAGCAAATTGATATTGTTAGGCTGATATAAGAGAGATCATGCTTACTACTGTCCTAAACTATCGTTAGAGTGGCCCTTCTTGTGCTTTATTAGAAATGAATTCTAAGTTGTTCTTAGGCTGCTTAAAGGGCTCATAATTACCTTTCTCCAGCATTACTGTGAGGATCTTTCTAATCCAGGTACTGAAGGCATAGTTCCCCCTGCTTTCACATAGTTCTTTATGCCTTGAAGATTATAAATATCTATTTCTAAGGTGCACTGCATGCATGATTATACTTGCATGGAATGATACCAATTTCTTAACAGCATTGAACAAACATTAGTAATTCTGTTCTCATTTACTTGTATAGTTTTCTAGTACGAGTCAATTCTCATCTTTTAACAAAATGATTTGTTGTTGACTCAGTTACAATCGACTGGGAAGGGAATTTCTAGAGGAGAATAGATGGCTGGTAGAGGTCGCATGCCACCCCCTTTTGCTAGACACCTTCCAGGCCCAGGCATGGGGCCTGACATGTATGGTCCAGTCAGGGGACCTCCTGTAGGTCGTCATCCTTTGGATATGTTACCACCTCCAGAAGTGTTGGAACATAAGCTTGCAACCCAAACTGCAGAGATGCAAAGGCTTGCATCAGAAAATCAAAGGTTAGCTGCAACACATGGAGCTTTGAGACAAGATCTTGCTATGTCCCAACATGAACTGGAGCGATTGCGTGCACATATTGCAGCTTTGCAGAATGATAGGGAGCAGCAAACTAGAAGTTTATTGGACCAAATTGCAAATATGGAGGCAGATCTCCGGGCTAGTGAATCTATCAAGGCCGACTTGCAACAAGCTCGTTCTGATGCCGAGAGTTTTATATCAGTTAGACAAGATTTAACTGTGCAAGTGCAACAGCTAACCCAAGAATTGCAGCGAGTCCATGCAGAATCTCAGCAGATTCCTGCCATGCATGCAGAAATTGATGGCTTAAGGCAAGAGCTTCAACGGGGAAGGTACTGGAGAGCATGGGCATGTTATCTTTGTCATTATTATATGCAGATTAACGTTCTCTTGTTTTTGAGTTTTCACTTAGTAAGGATTGCTGATGAGTACAGAATATCCTTGGCTTGATTGCTTGTATACTCACAGCATATGCCATTTATATGGGGTTATTAGCCATTTAGCAGAGGCTGACCATTTTGTTCTTTGCAATAAAGGGCTGCATTCGACTATGAGAAGGCTGCAAGCAGTGAGCAAGATGAGCAGATGCAGTTGATGGAGAAGAATTTGGTCTCTTTGGCAAGAGAAGTTGAGAAACTTCGTTCAGAGCTTGCAAGTCGTTCAGAGCTTGCAAATGTCGTTGACAAAAGAGGCCGTGGTATGTACTACACTTGAAAGGATTAAGGAAACAATGTGTGTCCTATGGCAATGTGTCTACTTTGTAGTTTTTGCCTAAACAGCAAAATGCTACTTTGAGACCTATTTTCTGTACTTGATGTATTTCCCTGAATGTATATTTTATTTTTTCCAGGGTGGGGATGCCTTCTATGAGCATATGACAAGTCTTTGTATTTTGATTTCAGCTGCACCATATGGCAGTGCTTATAATGGCCCTGATGCTCCCTACCCTCCTGTTGCCCAAAATATGTATGGAGATGGCTATGGAATGCCTCAGGTGTGCTGACCATTACCTAAATTATAAATGCTGTTTTTTTATTATTTTTTATTCAATATTTTTAGCTTTTTCGTCAGCACTAATCAGTGTATTCGAAATCCAGATGCCTGCTGGACCTGAAACCGGTGCTCCTTATGCTGCGGGAGGTGGTCCCGGTTGGGGAGGATATGATGTACCACGTGGAGGTGGTCCTCATGTTCGTAGATGAGCCACACTGGATGATTTTCTAAATGAAAAACATTTTCATTAATTTTGAAACCATTTCAAGAACAGGCATTTTCAGCTGTTATCATTTTTTGTGCATTGGAAACTTAGATAGGATGGTTGTGCAAGGGTTTTTAATTTTAGAAGCAGCCTTGTTCATTTTCTAGCTGCTGCTAGACTAGGTTAGCTATTATATACATAGCTTTCAATGCTAGGTACGGGTCATTGGAATCCCAAGGAGGATTTTTTTCACTGGTATAGTTTAATCTTACGAGTGTTGGATCTTATGTGAAACTCAAATTATCGTGTACACCCTTTGGGGCATTTTTGTTCACAAAATGATTTAGTTGTAATTCAAATTTATGAATTCTTTAGTCAATCTTTTATGCTCATTGCTTAGAATTGTTGCAATCAAAGTACTGTTGTTATATTGTCTTAGACGTCTTTTACTTCATAGCTAGAAACCTGGATGTATAGTCCCCTTTCAGACAGTGACAGTTTAGTGCATGGTCCATTAGATGTTCAGTGCAAGGCCACTACGCTTTAAGGGGTGAACTCATCAGAGATAGCAAATGTAAGGTTCTCACCGAGTGTAAGGTCACTATGCTTTATGGGTTGAACTAGTCGGAGCTAGGCAAATGGAAGGTCATCAATAAACTTATGTGAGCTATTCAATTAGAAAGGTTATCACTTGCTCTTGCTCTTTGTTAGAAGGCAAGAGACCTTATCTATTTATGAAATGGCTACAGCCTTTGGAAACAACACTTTTCTTCATTGTTTTATTATTATTATATTTTGTTATCACAACTTTTCTGAGATTTTCATATCATTTACGATGTTGGAAGGCAAGATACATTATCTGTTGAGGAAATGGTTACGGCCTTTGGAAACAACACTTTTCTACATTGTTTTATATTTGTTATTTTTTCAGTATTTCTTATATTGAAACGGTCCTAGGTTGGTCATTTCAGTTAGATAGGTTTGTCCAGTTTCTGAAAGGAAATTTCTATAGCATTGTTATCATCCACTAATCGATTTTATCATAGGCAACCTGGACTATTTACTGCATGAAATAAATTGCCTGTTTAATTGCTCTTGTGCTACTAGAAATCTTTATTAAATAAGAAATGTTTTTTTTAACAAGAATGAGTAAAATTTTGTATTATCAAAAACCCAAATGTGAAGTCATTTGGAAAGTTACAGACTAGTCTTCAAAATAATACAGTGAAGTATCACAGAGGAAAACAGAACTTGCAAGTTCCAAACTGTTCATAAAAAGGAAAACTAGAAGCCTAACTATAGCTCTAAAAACTAGAAGACTTAGTAAACATACGAATTGTCCCAGGAGGAGACTGTAAAACATTTATTAAAGACCTATTGATTTGCCAAGGGAAGTCCCTGGACTTTTCCGGTCAGCTTGCTTTGGGTAGGCTTCAAATTCCTGGTGGACATGGGCTTCAAAAGGCATGGTTCCCAGTTGAATTTCAACCTGAAGAAGTCTGTCGGACAGAACCTGATTCACCTAGTTCTGTTCTTGTCTCTGGGCCTCTACCAACGCTGCATGTTCATGCTGGATAACTTGGGTCTCATGAACCAATTCCTTCATTTGCTCCATCATTTCCTCCATTTGCTCCAACCTTTCCTCCACTTTCTCTTTAAGCCATTTTATGCTTCTTTTATGTGCTTTCATGGCCTCTTTTAACGCCTGCAGATGTCTCCCCATGGTCATAACCTCGAGCTCCAGACAACAATCTTGGCCCTCATTGCTTTAATCCATATCATTGCTCCCTTTTCTAACCAGATTCTTTGTGCACCCAACAGAAAAGCTCCTCAGCAGGGTTGGAATTTCATTTCGTCTTTGCCCTTCAGGCTAATTTTTTTTCTCAAAACGCAGCCAAAAACCATTCTTCACGTGGGGTCTCCTGTCCAACGTTTAGAGCCTATTTCAGGCAGTGTTCTACTTGGCTTCAATAGTGGCCCCACACAACTTTGTGGTGCAGGCCGGGACATGGAGAGATACACCAATAGATCAAGATGATTTAAAATAATAAATAATTATTGCTTTGTGAAGATATTTTTCTTTCTGGCCACCTAATATAACTATTTTGGCATTTTCTAATTGTTACAAAAAAAAAGATTTTTTCTGAAAACTAAAACAAATAAAGTAAAAACAGAAAAAAAGCTTTTATTCAATTTCACTATAGTTACAGTTACAAGATTATTCTCAGCTTGTAAGCCACTGCAAAAGATACTCAAATGCTTTAATTTAATACCATTTAAACTAAATAATTGACTGACCTCCCTGTCGATCCAAACGTTTTGGTGTAGAGTGTCAAAGCTCGAGTACTGTCATTTGAGGGCACAGCCATACAAATGCATAAGCTATATGAGTTTACATCCTCACCTTTAGTCACCTGAAGATATCATGCCATTCCCTGGAATGCATGGTCATGATCAACACAGAAGTATGGTACCCATTGCTAAGAGGCTCATGTGGATTTACTCACCCACCCATTTCCATTTGAGAATTTAACCATATTACTTATAAAGCTAATCACCTCGGCCTTCCACTGGGTTATGAAGATTCCAATCAATATGGCCTCCTTATTTTGCAAATACAACGATCTAGGTTGTTTCAGGCATTGCCAAGCCTCTCAGAACGCATAGCATTCGAAGATTGTCTGCTACTTTGTATGTTTTCAAGTGCACCACGGGACTTGAACCCCCGACCTGGAAAATGCTTGGGAATAGAATGAAACCCGATATCGAGTGCTCTGCTTGTCTTCATAGAGCACGGCGGCGAAAGACTGAAGACACCTGGTAGAAGCCGAAGAAGATATTTATTGGTTCATAATTAGAGAGGTGGAAGAAGGCTAATGGCTTTCAGGGTTAAAAATGTACCTTCCCGCCTTCGAGCACATCTATATAAATGTAAAGGCCTCGGCTTGTGTGATTCAATAAGTTCTCCAAAGTTATCTGGAAAAATAATAGGAGACAAAGCAGTTCAATCTTACTTTATTTTTATTTCTAAAAAGTAATGGGTGGCTGTGTGCGTATCTCTGCCTCTGATGCCTTAGCCTCTGTTGTCTTTGCTTCTACGAAGGTAACTCGCTTATGGCTCCGGAACAATCTCTCGTTCCAGGGACCAGAAGGGATGCTACTGACTACTTTTTTTGTCACTTATACCGGGTCAACCATTATTGGATATGTATTTATGGGAGGCTCCAGATCTAGAAATGAGGCTACCGAGGCAGATAAGCAGGAGGATACAGAGGACGAGGTGGCGGTCGGACAGGGTTGGTAAGATTTTCTAGGTAAGATTTTTTAATTTTTGTAAGGTTTGCAATCACATGGTAAGTGATTCGCATTTAATGTGAAGCGACTAACCTTGCTAACCAAAACTAATCCCGTTTTATATAAAAAAATTGAACGTCAAAAATACGTTTTTGCTAGTTACTTGGTAGTTTAACTCGACGGCTAGGCAAAAATTTTGGCCATAAATAACAGGGAAAATGCCCATCAAATTCCAACCCTGCTCCTCAGAAACACGATGGAGGATAGGTCGAACGCAAGACAAAGGGTGGTAAAATGTTGTTGGACTCCCTTTGTGATAACCCAGCAAGTTTGAACAGGAAATAGAAAAACATCTGGATTTGGTCTCCCATTAAGACACCCTCGTTTACTGAAGCAGGCTCGTACTCTCCTGGATCCCATATTTTAACAAAATGTACTTTGCTTGTGTCTATTTGCCTTAGCAACGTGTGGAAGGTTGAGCGGAAGGCGTACTAGAGCGCCCGAAGATCCATTTCATCTGCTTTATTCTCATGGGTGAAAAGACTATTCCAATTGGTATTCAAATTCAAAGACTCCGTAATGATGTACCTTTGCCTATTCCCTTTAATTCTCCACGCTGCCCTGTTCATCCCCCTGCTTTGTCGTTTATTTGTGATCCCCTCCTATCCTTCAAGTTCCTCCACTAATGTGGATAACCGCCAACTGGCATCAGTGAAGCATGACTCCTTTTAGGGGATCGGGTCCACCTCCAATGTATGATCATTAAGGAGGAGCGAGCTTGGTGCCAATGCAACTGCTCTATTAGCAACCAGGTTAGCCTCCTTGTTCTTGCGGCACATGAAAGAATTGAAGTTTGTGAAAGAGGGAGGCTAGATCTATAATTCTGATGACTATTTGTTTTAAATGGATTTAAGGCTAGATTAATGTTAACATAAAATTTGTATTTATAATTAGTTAGAAAGAAAAAAATTACTATTTTCTAATTGGACAATCACTTTGAATTGACTATTTTTTATCATTGCACGACATTAAAATAAATAAATAAATAGATAAAAATAAAACCTTATTTTAAAACTTTACCCGTGAAACTTCATGCTCCAACTTACTTGTCGTGCAAGCAATCACCTGCAATTTCTGCGCGCTACAACTTCAGATCAAATGATGCAGTGGTTTGGGTGCCTTATTTGGCCTCTTATCGAGGCCGCCCCCACCTTCTCTCCAGTTGACAACATTCTCCACATTGTTTTATGTGTGCAGGGATTTATGTCTGCATGCAGTTGAATGCATGTCCTCCACCTGTAGGATAACAATGGATCCACCTACGGACCATTACCTTAGTCTCATTCCTATATCTAAGTTGTAGTCTGTATTGGGCTTACCAGGGTTTGGCCTCGTTAAGTCCCTCATCCTCAAACATGGTTCTTGTGTATACTCTCGAGTGGCTATATGTCGAGATTTGGGTGAGATCTATCCCAACGAGAGGAGGGTCAATATGCACGAGCTATTGCCTCATATCCTTAAAAGTGCGTTATGTGAGTGTAATGGGTATCATATCAGTGAGATGAGAGTTGTAGTTGGAGACGTCTACCTCTTCTACCATTATCAGTTCTGTTTCATCACCAGGGATCTATTGTCTATGGCCAGTTAATAAAGTAAAATGGAGGGAAGAAACAATGGTCCTCCATAAAGCCCAGATTCGCTCTAGTTACTTGAGCACTCCTCTTATTGCAGGAAAGCAACTCAAATTGGATCATCATTCTAAGAAGAAAGAGCCATGTCTTAAGACTTTATGTCTTTGGATCATTGGTTAGAATCTAAAATTAATTTTATTATATCACCCATGTTCCAGTGCTTCAATTCGGATAGAACCCGATTCGTTGCTTGGAAAGGCAAGCTTGAACTCCCAGAAATTTGATCAGTTGATTGAACGAATGTCTCCATAGTACGGTCGTTGTTCAATTTGCGTATCTGTAACCATCAAAGTCAGTCTGTTGAGATGCCCTTATCCTCTGATGTCGTATAATGAATAGCAATGGAGTTCATGTATGCTATCTCTCATTCAAGCGCCAATGATCCGAGCATGTGGTCCATTGATCCTCCTTCAGCCATGATATTAAAATATGATGGCTCCTCTTCAAGTTCAGTGCTTTTCTTAGGATGGGATAGATTTGTGAGTACTCATTACGGATAATGCTATGGGTTACCTTACATATATATAGTCATAGAGTTCTTAATATATGCAAATGGAATCCCAATACCATTGATTTTATTAGGTTTTAATGCTTACATATTATACAAGATTGAATTGTACAGGTGTAATATTGCTTACCAGCTTAGCTTGAATGGGGATGGTACTATGATTCTATAGTAGTACCTTATACAGAATGATTGAACACCATTGATCTGATTATGAATAAGCTTAAGACTGGTGATCTGCTGTCTATGAAAGTTTAGTTGGTAAATCTCAATATTGTGGACTAGAAATTATGATGAAGACTAATTTCTTAGTATTTAGTTTTATTTCTAACTCTGTATTTTATTTCTGGAAGTAAGCATATTCCTCCTTTCCTTCTACAACGATTAATAATACTATCTTTGCTCTGCAGGATATTCTGGTAACTAGGGTTATAACTGAGGGTTTGAAATCTCATGAGACACTCATTTCAAAGGTCATAATGCGAAATACCATATTTGTCATAGTCCTCGGTCGTGGAAGCCCTCAAGAATATGATAAGGGTCGTTGCTTTATTTTGAGTTTCTTTTACGGGGTTTTGATTAAGATTTTGTGGATTCTTGATTTATGGTTATTTTGAGTTATGGAAATAATATAGTAAGTTATATATGAAGACTCTCTAGACCTTTAGGAAAAGCTATAACTTATGACACCTTTTAGTGAGAACCAAATCCTCCATCTTTGTATTAGGAGTCTACTTTATTTGTTTGATGGGTAATCAAACTCATGAATAAAACGAAAGAAATTTTGTAAACATCTTTGTAAGTTAGAGGGACAGATCTCTCAACTAGAATTGACATGATAGGTCAAAGATCAGATATCTATATCAAACACTAGAAGCCATGATCCATGCCTTCACTTTGCCTATTCCTACTGAAAATTACGTTAAGATAAAGTTCAATATCATCAGGACCCAGAATAAATTTTACCGGTAACAACTTTGGTTTCTATTGCAAATGTTTTCATTTTGAAGGACATGGTACCCTGATTTCTGGACTATTGACATTTCAAATATACATCGAGTTCAAATTGAATTTCAGCAACAACATTTTTGGTTCAGGGCTTTGTCCCTTTGTAGTTGAAGTTCCTTATAAAATAGGATTGTTTGTGGGAAGTTGCATTAATTTGTTATCATTAACCTATCATTTTGTTAACAATAACATTTTTTTTTCGTTTTTTAAATAGATAGATATTGGTTTATATTTAATATTGGTGTTTGTTTTTATACAATAAGGCAGGGATTAAGCTGCATGCAGCTCTTGTTTTTATATATACCCCAAATTCTAAGATATAAACACCTATTCATGTAATAAACTTTGAAATTTAAAAAATAAAAATAAAAAAATGTAATCTAATAAAATGATTTTAAAGAGAATTGTAATTTGATAAAAGAAAGCCAATTATAGTTAATGATTTTATATTTGAAACAAAATAATATTTAGTTTTAAAATATGTGCATTAAATATTATTATTAATATGTTATGTCTAGACTTTTTTTTTAAAAATTGATAATTGTTTTTTTTTTGTTTTTTCAAAATATTATTTTACAATTTTGAAAATTAGTTATAGTTAATGATTTTATATTTAAAACACAAATGTTTTTCCGCTCTCGATCTACACGCAGCGTAACGGTGGAGCGATCGGGCATTGGGGAACTTGCTTGACTGCATGCTGGGAAGCGAGGCATCGTAAGAGAGATCGGGGGAAACGCTGCGAAGATCGGAGGCAACAATAAGAAGGCTTCGGCTCCGCTAGGGGAGGCTATTGAGTGCAGAGTCTAGACTATGGCTCTTGGGGGAGGATTAGATCCTCCTCCATCACCAACTCCCCCTGGCCTTCAAGCGATTGATTGAATCTCAAGGAAAGAGACCAGCTTCATCGAAACAACAAAAATTTGTTAAAAAAACTCATTGGAATAACTATTGTATCCCTTCTGGTTGAACGACCCTACAGAATAGCTCTAAATCTCTCGGAGAAGGGCCTTATTGGTCAGTTCACAAGTTTATGGCCATCCCCAAAAACAATAGAATCATTGGTGCAGTGGAATTGGAAACCTCCCACTACAGAAGACATCAAAAGTTATCTGGTAGGCAAAGGTTACTTTGCGGCCGTTTTCAAAAGCTCTGCGGATCGAGATCTTATATTCTGAAATGGGCCCTATTTTATGGGACCAAAAGGTTTGTACCTGAACAAATGAACCCTGGATTTTGACCCCACCCAGGACATCCCCTTAGCGGTCCCCGTCTGGGTCAAGTTACCCCACCTCCCTTTACACTGCTGGAATCCAGAATCATTAGAAGCTATAGGGAACACTTTGGGATGATATATAAACAAGGAAAAGAAAAAAGACCAATACACTTGCGCGCGGATATGTGTGGAGGTGGATCTTGAAGTAGGAATTTCGGAAGCAATAAACCTAACTATGATGGACTGGGCTCACATCCAAGAATTAGACTACGAACAAATTCCCTTTAAGTGCAAACACTATCGTGATTATGGCCATTTTGCTCGCCATTGCAAAAAAAAAATTGAAGAAGAAACAGAAAAACATCAAGGAGATCAGTGGAAACAAGTTCAAAAACAGGCAATGACAAAACCCACTTCCGGGACAAAAGGGAAAAGAAACCCTATTGGGACCATGAATCCCTCAATAGAGAAAAGTCATATGGAAAATGCTCTCCCCAGGGTAGAAGCCACACGAAATCAATTTGAAATCTTAAGCACTTTGGATGAACAACCTGCCCCAAAAGAAAAGGAAGAGGGAGAACTACAAGAAGAAAATCTTAAGCACTTTGGATGAACAACCTGCCCCAAAAGAAAAGGAAGAGGGAGAACTACAAGAAGAAGGCAAAGAAAAACAATCAACTCTGCAAAAAGAGATAACCTCTTCACCTTCATATGCATAGATGAAAAAAAGAAAACCTACGGAAGTGGTTTCCTCCTCAGAGGAAGCCGAAAGACTCAAAATGCAAAGGAGCCAAGGAACCATGGACATGGCCTATGGTAGAAATACCAGACACAGGACACCCAAAGGTGGTCCACCCCCATCAACCAGCAAGTAATGAATTTGGTCTCTTGGAATTGTAAAGGTTTGGGCAGTCCCAACAAGCTTAAAACAGTCAAAGACCTCCAACAAACTGACATGCCAAATATCCTCCTGCTCCAAGAGACCAAACTCGATGAAAAGGCTATACTAAATATTGGAAAGGAAAAATGGAAGAAGAATATAGGTTCAGCTGTCAGCACTAGAGGAGCCTCCAACAGCCTCACAACCTTATGGTCTTTAGACAAATTCCATCTATGTAGCTCTTTCGCCACGCAACATTGGATATACACAGATCTCATTCATATCCAAAGCAACAAACAAATCATTCTCTTCAACCTGTATGTTCCTAACCTTTGCTCTGAAAAAAAAGATTGTTGGAAACTTCTAGAGGATTTCCTTGACGCATATGCTCTAAACAATATCATTTTAGCTGGTGACATGAATATCAACCTCTCCGCAACGTAAAAAAATGGAGGAATCACTGGAAAGGATATTTTCAGACCTCGAGTAGAGTCAATTATTCAGAGATGGGATCTCCTTGACATCAAACCCCAAAAGGGAAAGTTTACATAGTCCAACAAGCGATTAGGAAAAGGAAACATAATGGCCAGGTTAGACAGATTTCTTGTCCAAAGCTGTCTTTTGATCAATGGACAAACGATCATCTCAAATATTATGGTAAATTTGGCCTCATACCACAAGCCAATCCAACTCCAAATTCAGGATAATGAATATCTCGGTCCAATTCCATTTAGATTCAGTCCCCAATGGCTAGATCACATCAGCTTCTGGGATATACTGGACAAATCCTGGAGAACCCCCATCTCAGGATCCCCGAGATATGTATGGGAACAGAAGCTCATCAGAACCAAAAAATCCCTAAAGGAATGGGCCAAATCTAATTTCCCTCCACCTTCTAATCCCATAAGGAAATCTGTAGATGATTTAGAACAAATCCAAAATGCAATGGATGACCAGCCTATCAAATATACCACACTGTGTGAAGAAGTCATGCATCAAACCAAAGCCTACCAAGCCTTCTGTAAAGAAGAAGAATACTAGAGATTGAAATATCACAGTACTTGGCTCAAAGCCGATGATAGGAACACCACTTACTTCCACAAACAATATGAAGTCAAGCACTCCATCAACTACATCTCTGAATTGAGATGGATTGGAGCCCCAAGCCCCACCAAAAAAATAAATCCCCGACCTCGACACTTACCACCATGGCAAATCAGACTCTCCAATTTTGATTTTAAAAAATGGAAGAACAATTATTCTATTGACAGTTTGCACTTCGATGACGCATCTAAAATTAATCGTGGAGCAACAAGAGCAGGGGGGATTTTGTGGTCTATCAATGAATTGTTGAGAATGAAATATAGATGGTGATTGGGAACCTGCTCAAACAACATAGCAGAAGCCTTAGCTCTACTAAAAGGCTGTCAGATTTCCAAAGAACAAAGGATTGAAAGACTTCATGTGTTTGGGGATTCTCTAGTAATCATCAAAGCCCTCAACTCGAAGACCAATTTCAATCATTTGGAACTTGAAAGAATCGTTCACCGAATTCAGCAAACTGCAAACACTTTCACCCACTTCAAAGCATTTCACATCATCAGAGATCTAAACTACGAAGCAGATTTGGAAGCAAAGGCTGGAACCAAGCTTAACGTCGAGAAAATTGAATTCTCCAACAACGAATCTGCCTATCATCATATCCCATGATCGACTCTCCAGCGAATGAAAATTACGGTTCCTCATCTCGTTATCTATAGGTTATGATTGTTGGAAAATATTTACCCAATCTACGCAGCAAAGCTCCTGCAACTGGGAAAATTACATGGATCACTGTAAAGGCAGGAAGGTCTACTATCGAAAAGAGTGCGTTGAAATGGTATGAGATGAAGCTTCAGCGTCCTGAAAATTTGGGCACTTGACATCGATTGCTCTATCCTAAACGCTACTCATTGAACGTCTGCCAAGAAACAAACCTGCAACAAACGCGGTCAGCAAGTGTTCTAATTCCGAAAGCATTCAAAGAAAGATTAGCGTCATTTTTTAAAACAAATTTACATTTTCTCCTCTAAAACGCAGCCACCAGAATAAACTCAAAAGAAGAAACCAGTTCAGAATTGAGTAGTGAAGGCAATCAACGATTGTATTTTTGTCCGGACAATAATTTAATGCTGGAAATTATGTTCACTATATCAGCCGAATTTTACTCCAACCATAGCTCATTCATCTTCATTTTTTAATATATTCTATATCCGTTTGTTAAAAAATATATACTTATATAGTTAAAACACAAATAATATTTAGTTTAGAAATATGTGAATTAAATATTATTATTAATATGTTATGTTGGGACTTTTTAATATCAAATTTACATTTATTTAAAATAAATTACAAATTTTTTATAATTGAAATTTCTTTGGTTTTTCTAAATATTACTTACAATTTTGAAATAAGTTATATTTCACAAGTAAAAAAAAATGTAATCTTTAATATAACTGTTAAAAAATAAATTATTTCTTTGTTTACTTAAACATTATTTTTATAATTTTGAAACTTTTAAAATTTTAATTTACAAATAAATAAAATTTGATAATTATTTTTTTGTTATTTTATATTTTTTTTATTTCTTAAAATACAATTATTTTTATGACTGAAATAATATATTGATGATTATTATTAATATCCACTAAGATCATCTTTGAACTATCACTTATTTAACTAGAATCTTACTTTTATGGTGGAACACCTTAATAAAAATCCCTTTATTACAGTCCAACTCATATCATATTTGAACTATATCATTAAGTTGACTAGAATTTTGTTTTTATGTAGTAAAAGCTTAATGAGAAGCTCTTTTTTAAAGAAGAATGGCTAGAGTTTTTTAAATAATAATAATAATCTATTTTAAAGGTCAATTTTTATAATAATTATAATAATAAGCTATTTTTAAGGTCACAGCCAAGCCAAACACCAATTTGGTGTGTAAGACCCCTAATTGCTAGTCTATAGAGGTGTATATACCCTACTCCCTCCGGATTTGAATCTATAACCTCCTAGGAGGAAACACATGTTCTTAGCCATTAGGGCCCAAAAGAGTTGAAAATAGCAACCAAAAGATTACAAAATAATTCACCCTACTATCAGCGGAATATAAATAAAGATGTTTTCAATCCATCCCTTCTTTGAATGGAACATACAAAATTTAGACAAACCACACAAAAACATTGCATAATAGGAACAAAAGAAAAGCACAAACTATATTCTACATAGCAAACTCAACCAGCCATGTTGAGCATCCTATCCACATCGGCTAGCAATCTTTCAACTTGACCACCATGCACACGAGCATTGTCCTCCACGTCATCCAATTTGGTGTCAATAAGGTAAGATGTGATATGAAATTTGACACATAGCGTCCAACATGCCATCCCAACAAGATTGCAGAACACTCAGCATAGCTTTGACATCCTGAAATTCGGCCCTAGCCATGGGCAATTCAACGTTCTAGGACGACATCTCTAAAATGGAAGTGCTCCCTTCTTTCAGAATACTCGAGATAGAACACTCGACCTTGGAGATGGCAAATATATAGTAAAGTAATCTCGTTGAAGCCCTGACTAAGGGGAAGACCAAAATAAGAAACAATCTAGGAGGAGACCCGACTCTCTGTGGAGAGCAAAGTCTCAACAAAGAAAAGAGAGAACTCACACAAAACCCGGAACCCACAAACGAGTTGCTGTAAATTCATTTGTCCACAACTAAACAAAGTACCCAAGCACTGAAAAATTCTTTGACTCATGCCTGAAAACCAAGATCATGCAAAACATAGATCCTTGGAGGACCAAGTGCCCATCCACTATAACACACACTTATCCCATCTTAATTGCCCATGACATCACTGGAGATGGGTTTGAAACTAGGGAATCCAACGTCTAAGTGAATGTCCACCATTTGGGACACAAGCGCCTTTGAGAGGGAACCCACAATGTCACCTTATATGCATAAGGTTTGGTTCTTGGATCACTCCAAGGAAGCAAAGGGTTCGTCCTGATTTCCTTCTCTACACACAATCTCATCTTTAGCTAAACCTTTCTTAATCGAACAAATAACAAGCATTGAATCGCCAAGAATAATCGCTTTCCAGACCTTAAGAGTAGCTAATTGCTCAACTCCTATCATTATAGCATGTCATTCAGCTTGATTATTATGTTATAAATTTTATTTTCAATAATTATATTTCATTATTTTCTTACCATACTAGTAACACTTAAATTAATGATTCTTAATTTGGCATATACATGTTCATTCATCATATTTGTACCTACTGCTTATGCTCATCCTTGTGTTTGTACTAAAATTTTATAAACTGAAACTGTGTTAAACTTTGTTTTTTAAACCTAAACATTTCCTTCTATATGCATATGCACATGTAAAAAAATATATAGTACAACTATACTTGCGTTGAGTTACATTAGTTCTCAAAAAGAGACTTTTATCTTAGTACATTTAAGAAGGAGATCATAATCCAATTTATATGATAAATAAACACTATTGACTTTTTATCTTCGTACAACATTTATAAAGGAGATCATTGATCGTAATCCAATTTATACGATAATTAAACACTATTGACTTTTCATTTTTGTAAACGGTGTACGGGAAACCCACCAATCATACATATTCATGTAAATAAAATCAAATAGTTTATTTTGTATGTAAATGCTTTAATAATTGTTTCATAGATTAAGCATTAACAATTCTTGTAATCTATGTCAATAAAAAATAGTTCATTTTTAATATTATGACCTATTAAAATCCATATTAACGTTTATTTACAAGAGAAACCCTCTACACATTAATTTCACTGCTTCCTTGTTTCGTTTACAAAGGTGTACATACCCTAACTCCTACACATTAATTTCACTGCTTCGTTGCTTTGTTTACAAAGGTGTACATACCCTAACTCCTTCGTTTACAAAAGTATACATACCCTAACTCCTATAAACTCTATCAACTCCAAAAAAGACCTAGTTAAAATCCATATTGACGTTTATTTACAAGAGAAACCCTCTACACATTAATTTCACTGCTTCGTTGCTTCGTTTACAAAGGTGTACATACCCTAACTCCTTCGTTTACAAAAGTATACATACCCTAACTCCTATAAACTCCAAAAAAGAAACACATCTTAACCATTAAACACACCCATAAAGTACAAATAATGTGCATACAATGCAAGTTACCAAATTATCATATCCTCGTGTGAAATTGACTTGCATCTAGTGAAGTAAAGTTTGCACATGACAACAATGATATCATACGAAATATCATTTTGGAAATTATCTACACTCCACTTTAGTACGATGGGGGCAATCCAATCCATTCACATCATTCACTCATGCACAGTTAATGATTAACTATGCAATGCTCCAATGACCAGCCTCAAAAAACGCATTAACCACCTCCAATTATAACATGCACTTCTATGATGATCTAGTCATTCCCAACAGTACACAGTACAGAAACTCACCCAATGGGCATAGGCCTTCGTTACCACCTCCAATTTTACTGACATTTCAGAACACGTTTCTACACCGGGATGGTGTAGATTTCAAACTATCATTTTCCATGAATCAAAACCATATTAATGATAAATAGAGAATCATGTTCGACAAAAGGGGGATTTTAAATTTATTGTGTCCCTCTCTACCTTCCCATGACAGCATCAGTTATCTGCATTATAGAACTGTATGGGCTATTTTTACCAATAGCCAACCAATAATTACAAAGTTGATGGAAAATGATCCCTGGACAAAATTTACGTTTTCCTCAGTGGAGAACAAGCACTCCAGCAAACTTCCGTGAATGAATCGTCTCTCAAAAACAAGCCCAACTCATCCCCGTCTGATTTAATTGTGTCAAAAACTAACACCCTTTTGCAGCAGCGGATTGCACTCAATTATGCAAAGATGCCTCAAACTGATCTTCTCAAAAAAAATTGGGTGAAATCACTACCTGATTACTGCTCGTCTCCGAGAGAAACTTGAGCTCCACAAGACCTGGTCTCGAGAGACATCATAAACAGCCTCAGGTTATTTCGTAAGCATGTCAGGCAACCAAACAAAAAAACCAATGTAGTTAAGAAAAAACAAGCATTTGAACAAACATAACATAACTGTTATGCTGTAGTTCTTTCACACCATTTAAAGACAAATGCAGCTTATAACGCTAGGTGTCTCACATCTGCAAGTAATACTCCATATCACAGTAATAAGAAAAAATTGTTAGAAAACATAGCAAGTGAAATACAGAACAAACTGAAGATAAAAATCAACTCAAGCTTCTTCCCCTATTTTAGACTTGCTTTGAAATCAACTACAATTAATAAAAATTCGCCCTACACCTTTGTATTATTTTTATCGGATAAACATCTAAAGAAACAGTGAGAGAAACCAGACAGGAAACCTGGTATATTAAATTCAAATCATTCACATGAAATAAACATACTTCGTTGTGAAATCATAACCGAGATTTAGGTAATCATTCACACATGAAATAAACATACTTCGTTGTGAAATCATAACCGAGATTTAGGTAACCTCTCCTGCTACTGAGCATGTATTTTCACTCTCAACTCTATAATAGTATGGAAACCAACATGTTATCCTCAACAACGTTTCTCATATAACTGAGATGTGTGGTCGCTTAAAAAGGAAATGCAGACTGTGTTCTGTACATAAAGCCTACAAATTAAAACTGTTCCTTGGAAAGTGGTAGCCAGTAAGTAGGACACGGAACATAACTCATATTGCAAGTGAAGACGAACACTGTTTGGAATAATGGCAGAATCGCTGAACATTGGGTGCCACTTGCTGCAAAACAAGATCAACCTGCGATAGGAAATCAACTCATACTCAAACTAAGAGAAGTGGACTTAATCCTCAGAGAAATTGCTCAGTTGACAGCGCAACTCAAGCATTCATTAATCTCCTCGTTTCCTGTACACTCACATTTCACAGCAATACACAATAATTCGAGAATAGAGTTACGCTAACAGGTAAAGAATTTTGCTAACAGGTAAACCCTTCTTTGTGTCGAATCAAAACTCAATCGACTTTGCATTTATGATTTAAGCAAAAAGCAAACCCTTGTATGCACGAGTTAAATACAAAAGTCAAAACCTCCTAACTTTGCTAACGCAAAATCCAGCCATTGACATGCACATACACATGAATGAAAAAGGACACCATTTAAGAAAGCAGTTAATAAACAGGAAGTTATCGGTCCAAATGCAAGCTTTTACAGCATACCAAACTGGCACTAGTCAACAGTTGCCAACAATCTCCCACTTCATGACGGACTTCATGTTGACTTCATTTGCTCCTACAACGTAAGTCACCTGGTTCGTGTTTGTGTTCAAATTCAGGGATTCAGAAACAGATCGCCAAAGCTAAAAATTATGAAAATATTTACCCTAAAGTTGGAAAAAAGACAATTAAGTTAATTCCACTACAACTTTATGTATTCAAAAATTAAACAAACACAAATATTTTTTAAACTTACAATTTAAAAAGGCATTGCCAGATCCATCAATATGTTATTGTTTCTACATTACTCGCTGAATCAAGAAATTCATTATGAAAATATCCATGAAACAACCCGTTAGAAGTCCTAAAATCAGAGGACGAAAAAACAGCACGCAATCTGGCACCCAAGGGACAAAAATTATCAAATACTGAAGACAACAGTGTCACACCTGTAGAACTGTGTATACAAAAGAATAACAGAACAATAGTTCAAACATCAAAGCTTCAAAGTTACCTGAATAAGCTCAAAAACAAAATACGATAATTTTATTAATGTCCATAAATCACCACGTAATACATCAAGTAATTACACTAGTGGTGTTTATAAAAATTTGGGGTGGACTAGTGTCTATACTTATCTTAGATTGCATAAGGATGAGACAAGTGTACTGTCCAAATTGATTTTATGGCAGTCGTTCCAAATTCAAAATAAACAATTATAAATAATATATATAAAAAATAACTGATAGCTCTCTTACTATCAGTTATTTTTTATATTTTTTTTATTTGAATAACTAACAACTGATAGTATTTGAATAGCTAGCAACTACGAATAACTGAGCAACTACCAGTTATTTGTAGTTGCTACATGGATAACACGCAATTAGTGCAACTACACATGGAGAACAAATAACTTGTTTATGGCACTTAACTTCTGACCTATCGGTGTTCACTGGCCAAAGTTAAGTGGTTGTGCTAGTAGTATTAGTGACAAATAATTGTAGTTGTGTCTAGACTCTAGAACACTCCTAGATGCTAACATGTTATCAAAACACGAGATATAAATAAAAATAAAAGAGAGGAGCGAGAACTAAGCAAATTCTCAGAGGTGTGAGGCCCTAACCCAACATCAACATCATAAATCGAAATAGTACTAAGAGAAGGAGGAGGGAGAAGTGGCATCCATGTTCCCATATATGAAGGAACTACTGCAAGACTTGGTGATGTCATCCAGAAAGTGCAAAGGGCCAAGGGGGCCTCGCTGTCCAACATTAGGAGTTCTGGAGCAAAGTGCAAACGGACGTACCTCTCCTAATATTTGACATTGAGGGGAAGAATCTCATGGATGTCTAGCTATTTGAGCCAACCCAGGAGGCAAACTTTGCAGTGAGCAGGTATGGATGGATTTGAGATCTCCTAGAAGTAATGTGTCTTCAATCTCACTGAAGAACAGGGGTATTTGCTTAGCATTTAATGCCTCCACCAGCAGAGATGGGAATTTATTTCCTTCCGTTAGACTTGACTTGAAAAGAGAATACTACTCGATTTATAAAGTTCAATGCACTTGATAATAGGAAAGGCTAGAGACTTCCATAGTTACTCTAGCAGAATGATCTATAGTGGGCTTTATGCCTTATATACCACTTCCTCGCTCTAGATGATAGCTTCGTTGTTAGGTGATTGCGTTTTCATGTGTACTTCAAAGTCTTCATATGATACTATAGGTATATTATGCTGTAGGGGATGGAAGCATACCCACGGGCCACAACTAGTACAGCAGGATTCTGGGACAATGAATCCAATAACATTGAATGTAGTCAATGCAGACAATGAGACCAGTGTTATCAGACTCGCCGAGTCCGGCGAGTTTGCACAAGTTTGCTGTGAAACGAGTACTCGGCAGAAGACTTGCCTGGCAAACTCGCCACTCGCCAAACTTGACCAAACTTGCCAAAGACTCACTAGAAATGGTAATATTAGATTCTTAAAGTAAAAGGATAGAAAATGAAAGATGAGGAGAATCCTTTTACTTAAATTTTTGACATTACCATTAATTGTTTCAGAATGTTTGACAGTGGTTCCAACCTCATTGGACTTCATATGCAAAAAGTAGAATTTTAGATCCCATTCAAAATTCAACAGACTTAACAGTGTTTCAGGGTTTCAGGATTGCAATGTTTCCACTAGATTCTATCATGAATGAGGGTAGGGGATCGACATTTAATCAATCACATCAACCCCTCTATTAACCTTGATGTTGGTGGCATTGATTGTTTAATCACGAGTAAAAATGTACCCTTCACTCGAGCAAAATTATTACTTATCAGGCATGAGAAGCCTTTTCTACCTTTTATTAATGCTTGGATTAGGAGGTTTTATCAAAATTGTAGGGTGTCAACTAATGTCCTTGGAGGATCAACTTCGAGATTTGAGATAGAGGCAAGGGCTAGATCCTAGAGGTGGGGGGCAGAGGGTGCTATTGACAAATAAGATCCCAATATAGGCAATGATTTTGATGATATGTAGTTCTTTGTTGTAGCATGAAGTCTTGAAGTTTTTTGGACTCTGGAGACGATTTAGAGCCTCTTTGTTTATGTATTTTGGGTTAGATATGCATTGCACTCAATGCGATTTTAGTTATCTGCACCCGTACCTTCTCTATGAATCTCCTGCTGATGATTTGAGTTGGCTTGATGAGGAGAATGGGGATCCCTCTACTGTTTCAATTTTCTGAAATGGAAACACCCAATACACCTTCATCATAATTGTTGCTTTGGTCTAGCAATGTTGGCACTAGCTCCTCTAGGCCCTAATCTAGGCATTCTACTTCTTGTAGTCATGCATGAGACTTGAGAGACTTGAGATTGGACTTGAAGACATTGTCTATTTTGATTTTCTACGTATGTTTTGAGTTATGTAGTTGAACTTGGTACTATTTTTTATTTTGCTCAAGGAATCAACTTTCGGTTCACTATTTTGCATATAAATATGTAGTGTCAAATGTTGTACTATCATTTTTTATGAGATGATAAAATGTATTTCTGCATAAAATGTGGTTTTATAACTTATATGAATTAGAAATGTTATTAGTATATTTTTTTGTGCACAAAATTTACTATTTTTTGAGTTTTTTTTTCTATTTGCCAAGTCTTTATCAAGTCAGACAACATTGAATGAGACCATTCTCCAACTGTTTGGAATGCTCATAATAAAAAAGCCATGTTGGGACAAAGAGTTTGCGGGGGAAGATCGAAGTCCTTTGAATATACCTCTAATAGATGCCCTCCCTGACTGCCTATATGATCTCTCCGTTTGAAGGATGCAGATCATAAAAAAGCATCCAAAGAGTAACTAAAAGGAGGAAGATGCTCTATAGAAATGCCAAAGAGAGAAGTGGCCTCAGAGAACCAGCCTCATCTGCACCCAAAGAGGCCTAGGGAGGCAACCCCCTAAAAAGAGGGGAGGGCAAGACAGAGGCTACAAAGAATCTCATTAATGAGAAGCTACAGACAATCTTCTGTGAGAGGGACACAGTTTAGGAGTTACAAAAGTGGTAGAAAGGGAAAAATCAAGTCTATTAAGTCACTGCATGAAAAAAGACTAACTCACCAATTTGAAAACAGACTCGCACCATTAACATGAATTCAACATTGTTTCCAACACCACCAAGCCAAAGGAAAACTTAACCTATAATTGCAGAAATGAAAAGGAGCATAAGGAAGAGTTGCAAGCTAAAAATCCCTTGATATAAAAAACTTAAAGGAAGCAATGAGGAGTTTTCCCAATCTTTAAACTCTGGGAATAGGAAACCAAACTCCAAAAAGAGTAGCGGCTCAAAGAAGAGAATAATTTTAAAAAAGGAAGCCTGGCGAATTAAGGGGATGGTCACATGGGATAAACAACTAATTTGTCTGCTAGTGCCTTTAGTCTAATTTCTGCATGCTTGTGGCCAAAAACAATAGAAATCAAAGTCCAATTTAAAATTTTCCAAAGTGGACCAGAAGAAACTTGGTGTCAGCACTGGATTTGATAACTACAAAATATCTATCTCGATTCTCAATTAGGCAGAACTAACAGGAAACGTCAACACAGACATTGTAAAAATTGTATCTGCAAAGCTAAATGGTTCTCATGGGAGTCCTTAATAACATTTCACAAAACTCATAAGATACAACCATTTTTTTCTGAAAATTCAATTGCATAAAGTTAGGATCTGCAGTTCAACTTCTACTATCTAGTTTAAGATGTAAACACTAAAAAAAATTGTTGCATTATAGATAGACACTTTTAACATATGGTGAAGCAACTCCAAGCAATTGTCCATTTCAGTTAATTTTAAGATATTCACCCTCATCATGTCTGAGACTGTGTTCAGCTGCCTCGCAGAAAGTTAAAACTTCTAAAATGCTGAATAAAAACTGTAATCGATACAGTATATATTCAGCAGCCAAAATCTTCAGCAAATACCATAAATATGCCAAAAAGATAACACATTTCTGCAAATAAAGATAACAATACTGCTTACCTCGTATCAAATTTGTCTACTTTAACCATAATCCCTCTGCATGATGACTATTATTTTATTTATCCTGTATATCAACAGTTAATAAGAGTTAGGATCATTTTGACAAAATAAAGGGATGCAATTCCAGTAAATTCTTTTGCAGATTGTTGCATGCATAATATGTGTAACATGTCGTGACTTGTACATGGTAAATGTAAATATAGAAGCCTCATAAAGACAGCCTCAAACCAAAAAACACATATTGAACGTAATTATTAAAAGAACTATGTTACTATACGCACACCCCTAATCTGCTCAATCTACAGCATTTTTAAGAATGTCGTTGTCTTTATGCCAGCTACTGTCTCCTGTTTGATTTCACACATGAAGTATTATAATTTAAAAGTGCAACTTCTATTGTGTATCTATTCACCCATAACAAGACCTGGAATTCACCTTCCAACACTCCCTTGTGTTTATTTGGATTTGGGCCATTCTCTAGTTTCCATCTTTTCATCGACTCTCCATTGTCCTCAAATGCCTTCATCCTGGTAAGCCCACCTGATGAAATTTTCTGCAAGAGCCTACATAAGAAAAAGGCTTTGTTTTTTATCTTAAAGAACACCAACCTGATCACACTATCATTGACATAGGGCTATATATGCTTCTGCTAATGTGGCCATTTACAGTGTTGAAAAGATTAATGTGAAGTTTGCTGGTAAGCATAATCTATAAATTGGGCAGGGTATACTTTAGGAATGTAGGTACTATAAGAGCACTTTCTTTGAAAGAGATTGCACACTACAACTGGCCCAAACAAATCAGGCACCATAAGCAGTCCACTTGCATGGACGAAACAACTCTCAAGGAGCAAAACTTTAACACAAGCACTTGTGCTTGGCTAAGCTGCCACAAAAAGCTGTACTATTCTGTCAAAGTCACCCAAGGCTTGTCCCTAACCCCAGTTGCTCATGTGTGAGCTGAACCGTGGATGTTGACCTCACGTCTCCATTTTCCCTGCTGAGCCACAACCGCATATACATATATGTGTCTCTGTGTTTGCCCTATTTAGCTAGCACAAGTGTGTACATTATTATATTGCCAAGGTTCATATCTGCAGAGGTGAGGAATTCCATTTTTTGACATCAACATTCAGGGATGCAGAGCTGCATCAACATGTGTGTGTATCTAGGAATGTGTGTATTTTCATTTTTAATATCTTTTGAGGCTTATCATATCTGCAGGGCCTCTCATCCTTGCATCAGAATCGAAATCAAGAATGAATTTGATCAGACTTTAAACAAAGAATTAATCAAGAACATTGGTTTTTTAAGAGTTTGTTTCTTCGATTGAACAGCGCAACTGCTAAGTCTCCTAGTTTGTTTCGGTTCGTGTGGACTACGATAATTTGGAGAGAATTGAATTCAATCTGTACATAGAAACTGGGGAGTGTAGGAGGGAGTGACACTAGCTTTTTTGTAATAAGTTTTTTCTTGTATTTTATAATGCTGTGATCCTGAGATTTTTCATGTGTGATTTCTATATTAGTCTCGACTCTTGAATGTATATACATACATACATACATACATAAATATATATACACACAACAATATAGAAAACAAAACGTATACATATATAGTATAATGCATAATAACGTTTATATGCTATTGTATAACGGTCTATATAATATGCATATATTATTATATACTATGCACATGCAGGTCGGCATACCATAAAACACAGAGACAAAGATGTATGTTACTGCTTGTATTATAAATCAAAATGGCGTCTGATTAAATTCAGAACTGCTTGAGCTTCGATAAAATTCAAGTTCTTTTTTCAATTTCCCCATTCACAGTGACTGGGCATATATACCATACACATACAATTTGACATACTATAACACAATACATATATTATGATTTTTAGTATACTACTATGCAGAATTATCATATACATAAACTGATGTATATTTTAATTATTATTATTAGACTTTTATATTTTCCATACATATATCATACATATTATTGTTTATATAAACCAATGTGGAATACACATTATTTAGATACTAAATATAATAGCATATAAATATATTCAATATCTAAAATAATATAACTATTCTGATTATTTCAGGGGCCATCCCCCATTTTTGGAAGACATCCCTCCAATATAGGCCAGGGAACGCAAGAGCCCTTGACTATTCATGGGATGGTGTCCCTTGAGCATGGGTGCACGACAGGCATCCTCAGACCCACACTGGGTCTGCAGCATCACTCGTTTCCAGTGCAGGTCTGGGGATGCTTGCCCTAGGGCAGAAAAGGCAAACCCTAGCTACAGAGTTATATCGATCCTCCTTGAAATTCTTTCTGCTACCAAAATGCTCTTCAAATACGGCCTCTGATGGGCAATTTTTTCAAACAAGTTATTCAAAAGGAATTACCCTTGATGTAGAGAAGAACAGCCTCTTCCTGCTGCAATCTAAAAGACACATGTTTCTACTAGTAGCACCTTGTATGAACTTTGAATCAAATAATCATTACTATAATACTTACTAGCACAATTAAATAATCGATGTGTTGAGGAAGATGTTTTAATAGCAAATATTATTAGCTAGTTAGATGGCCAGTTTTTTAATCTTGTTGATGCCATGCTACACTACCATACCCTACCAAAGACCCTGTGCATACTAGTCAGATGGCGCTGCTCTAAAACTGTTCTGAAATAATAATTCCCACATGTATTACACATTTCTAATGAAAGTTCATGATCAAAAAATTAACAAAAAGTACATATATTAACAGTAAATAACATTGTCATGTAAAGTAATAACAAATAACACAACAATCAACCATGAACAAAATATCCTCAATACATCTCCATAACTAACAAGGTACTCAGATTGTTTAAGGAGAGCTTTACTCCCAACCTGTTTCCAGAACCTCATCACAAGGCTTCCACTTCCCAAGCTGAGGTGAAGATGTGAACAAGGGTGCTGAGCCACTCCAGCCACTTAATACCACGTGCTCTTTATATATCTGCCCACAGAAACTCTCAGAAACTGAACAATTAATTCATGAAGATTTCTGTGATGGCATAATGTCAACATTTACTCGCACCAAATTAAGATATTGTGGTATGGTACTGCTTAACCTCCATGAGATCCAATTTTCAGTCATTGTTAGACCATCATTGCCAATAATATGGAGACTGCTTCTGCTATGACTGTCATTTAAGTTGCATTGACTAATACAAACTCAACTTTGAATCTAGTCGGAAAACCACTATCACAGCAAGAAGAAACTGTCTGGAAACCCCACCAGGCAAAGATAGCACAAAAGATGGTTAGCAAAGTAAGCAAGCTAAGAGTGGGTCTGCATTGCAAAGGGTTGGTAACTGGCAGAATTACAAAATTAGAAGGTCAAATTAATGAAAAGCAAAAACAAAATATTCCATGGTTGGACAGAGCAGTCCTGTTGATGCATAGGCTACAATCCTCTAAATATGCCACCCTTGCAAAAAGTGAGAAGATGGAAATGGTTTGAACTTCCTCCTACCTTTCTACATATACGTCATTTTGAAAGGTGGAAATAAGGAAGCAGGGACGAAACAAAATATTGAAAAAAGCCTAGGCCTAAGAAGTAACACAGGAATTCACCAAATATATTTTGGGAGGTTGAAGTATTCACCAAGTGCAAACCCCTAGAAACCAGAGCATTGAGGTGTTCATGAATTCTCTAGAGAACATCTCAGTGTCATGTGTCAAGGAAGCAGTGTCACTTCTAAGAATTAGCTCTATATGATTAAATATGATACCTGGAAATGGAATTTTGTTGCCCTAAGATGCTACACTATCTTCAATGGAAGAGTATGGATTATACATAGATTAGTATCTTATCTAAAGAAATAGATCTCCCAAACCAAACCAATGCTCAGCAAAGTGAAGCCCCTATATTATACTGGCCACAAAAACATGGAAAAGACACGGAGCCCTGGACAGTCCATATCCTGTGAAAGATGCTAAATATTTTTGGTCAGAACATAAATATTTCATTACATTTAATTAACCAAATATTCAAAGATTTTCATGGCAAAAGATCAAAAAATTAGAATGTTCGAGATATCTTGAAGTTCGATTCTTCATAAAATTACATGTTTGCTCTGACTAAATATAGCTAAAACTGCCCATGTTAACTTAATTGGATACTTCATAGGACACAAATCCTGTTATAGCTATCAAGGGAAAGTTCTATTGGATACCTCGAGCATAAGAGTGTGGTACAGGAAGGGACCAAACACTGAATGCTCCTACAAATCAACGAATGCTTCTACTATAGACTCACATCAGCATTGCTGGGCTGCTTCAATTTCAAATTATGCAACTTTACAGCTACAGAAACACCATGCTTGTAATTTCTACTATAGACTCACATCAGCATTGCTAGGCTGCTTCAATTTCAAATTACTGCAACTTTACAGCTACAGAAACACTATGCTTGTAATTTGAAATGATCCTAGATATTTATTATTAAGCATCTTCACTGAATGTTTCTACTATAGACTCACATCAGCATTGCTAGGCTGCTTCAATTTCAAATTACTGCAACTTTACAGCTACAGAAACACTATGGGTGTAATTTCTAATTTTCTACTATAAACTCACATCAGCATTGCTAGGCTGCTTCAATTTCAAATTACTGCAACTTTACAGCCACAGAATGCTAAATAATAAAATATTGAGAATCTTCCCCTTCAACCACAATGGCTGCATCATTTATGTTGCTCCAAAACAGTAATGTGACAAATGTCAACATTATACAATGAAATAACAGCTGTGAATATTGGAAAAGCAAAAACTGTAGTTTTTTGCTTTAAGTGCTGTCTTTTATGACTTTAGAAGATAGCAGATTTGGTTGAAGTGCTATTTTTTATATCACTTTACCACGGCAAACTTGTTTCCCCAGAGAAGCCGAGGATCGATGAGAGCTCCATGTCACATGTGCCTGTCTATATCACTAATAAAATAAAATGAATAAATAAGCAAAAATCTAATTCTTTTAACTACCATAATGTTAAAAATAGCATAGCAATAAAAAAGGAAATACATCCATCTTAACTTTGGATATCTTAAGCACTGAGAAGGATCAAAAAGGTGGACTTCAAGTTTTTTATCCCTCTCCCAACTTAATAAAACTGGGCTAAGATGGGGATCTATGCTAGTTAGCATGCTGCTAATCATTCCTTACAAAGACCTTGAATATATACACATCTTATCCACCAAACATGTTTTTTTATGGTGTAAAACAAAGCTCAAAAATCAACATGGCTACACAATATTAGATTGTCAAATGAAAATTCAAAAAATCAGATGTATAATCAGTTATGATGAGATTCACATTAACGAAGATATTTAGATGCATAATTCTTATGCACAAGAAATGAAGCATCATCAGACAAAACAGATATACAAACTTTCACCGCATCCTCAATTTGCTACAGAAGCTTTACCAACACTAGGAACTCTGCTAGACCACATAACTCCTATTACTTCTTCACTAGACCACCATAACAACACCTGCATACACACACCGTAGAGATACTAAACAAATAGCACCTAGCAATCTACTGCTGGAATTCGAAGGCCACTACTTAGATCCAACTTTCTACAATCTGCAATTCTCCTGTGGCCAAGATTGAGACACTGAAATAGATCAAGTACAATACAACATCGACTCCTGTTTTGTACAAAAACCCTACTCCCACATTACCTTAAAATTTTGATATGTAATAGCTATAAACAGCATCGAAACAATGACCACTTACAGCTGGGAGAAAAACATGTACAGAATGTACTGAGACCAACACTTCACAGTGCCACCTAAACTCATGAATTACAGATCTCTACCATCAATATCCATAAACTTAAACTTTCTGAACAACAGACATGCCAGCTGTCCTTCAGATTTACCATGTCTCCTTGAAAGCCTTCTGCAGGCAGCACCTGTTTTCAGCAATTATGAACTTGGAAGGGCATTGGTTGGTATACCTCAGCTGTCCTTGGGAATTACTATGTTTCCTGAAAAATACCTTAAATAAAATTTCAAACTAAATGACAAGCATAATATCCTTCTGGAATAACAAGTGCAAGTGTCACCTTGATCAAAGCAATTTTTACAATTCTTCCTATCTATCAATGATTAGTTGCCCCATCAAGCTCTCATAAGAAGATTCCTTTATGTGGGGAGGGGTAAAATAGAATAGGAAACGCATCTCTTTCTAGTCTCATGCCAAAAAGATTATTTTAACAAATAATAAAGATGCACTTGGAATAAGGACAAGTTATGGGTGCCAACTTGATCTATAGGCCGGTCAACCCTCCCATCTTGTGGTGGAAGAAAGTTAATCTAGTGAAATCTGGAAGAAACCCAACTTCTCTTGTATCTACTGCTTGATAGTCGAGCCTCAGATAACAGAGCTACAAGTAGGCATTAAGTTGACAAATTTACTCCCCGAGAACTGGTGGATCACCTATTTGGATGGTCGAAATTGGACTTACAGCACCACTTCTTCATTGCTGAGAGGGAATCATTGGACTTTAGTTGATTATAGACCTGGTCAACAGCAAGGCTCAAGCCTCACAAGCTCTGAAGAATTATGCCAACATAAAAGACTTTTTTGTCAAGGGAAAAATGAGAATTCTGCTCCTATTTGGTATCCAAGGTGTCACTCTGCATTTAATATAAATTTGCATTTCGTAAAAAAACCTTCAATTCCAAAATGCTAATAATATGCACTATGGCATTTACTAATTACTATCCTTCAAAAATTCACTATTTCAAGTTCCTCCTACACAGCAGATAAAGATTGTGAAATTAGTGGTTTACTTCCCACCTGGAAGGTAACAATAGATTGTCACCAAAATTTCTCCAACGTGATCCTGCTCAGTAATGCATAATATTTTGTAGTAAAATGAAATACATCAGACAACAAACTGATACCAGAAACAATGTGTGTTTCCTTTAATCATATTGGTGCATCCTTTTCTTAGTTTATGTCTGAGTAGAAAAAAAATACTTGATATTACTAAAATTGGCATTTTAGCATAGTAGCATACTAAATTTTATAAGTCGGGTCAAGCAAACATCTCAGCAGCAATTTAAAAAGACACATTCCAACTGTCCTAGAAGGTTTGGCCTCGACATTTTTCTTGCATGAAATCCTTGTGCAACAAAAACAGAACTACAATAATAGTCCTACAAAATATAATAATAGAAAGGCAAAATATAACAGAAACTTACTAATTGAATAAATACTTTTGCATAGAATTGATATTCCTTGATTTAATGCAGGATGAGTTGAAACCTTCCATACTTTTACAATAAATTGATTAACAGCTAGAACACCAGGTTTCAGATCTGCTTCTGAAGCAACAATTCCAGAAATATTAAAATCCAATTCCATTTTCGGCAAATCATATCAGATACCTTGACTGCTTTCTGTGGATTTTTCCTTCAAATCCAAACCATTTGTGGACAAGATTTTATATAATCAAGTAAAATTACATAGAGGTAACTTCTAGTAAACCAATTGAAATAGTATAATTATAAGCTGTCTTGAAATCATCACCCGTCTATGAAAATGCAACATCATGGTATTTATATACAACTTGTGTGGAGCCAAATCTGGAGGGGATAACTGTACACCTCCGTAAACTTTAGCAGTCAAATTGCTGCACAGAAGAGGTCCCTTGTCCCATGAACCAATATTTTAAAACTCAGACTTGGACTCAGAATCGACTGAGGGTGAACTCGGACTTGGACTCAGACTTGGCTATGACTCGGACCAATCTGAACTTAATGACTCGTTTATTAAAAAATACATAAAATATTAAAATTTTAATGAAAAAAAATTTTTAAGGGTGATGTCTGCTCATGTATATACCATGTAAGGGTGAATGTCTGCTCATGTATATACCATGTAAGGGTGAATATATCAAAATGGCACCGAATACAATGTGTAAAATAAAATACATGATAAACAAATCTTTAAATGGCCTCTAGAATCCAAAATACAATGTGCTACAAGCCTACAAGGTACTAGCCTACTACATATCACTGATCAACATGATCAATCATGAAACCTATCACCACAGTTGAAAATGGGATCCTCAGCATGAGTTATAGGACCATCCTCTGGCATGTCCATTTTTTAACAGGTCTATAGTTTGCAGGTGGCCTGTAGTCAAAGAGTAGGGTAACATTTGGCGTCTTTTGATGGTTTAGTGGACTTGTATTCAGTTTGGTGCAGTTCAGTTAAACAATCTTTGAAGCATCACATAGAAAGAAGGGGCAGAATACCAAACTTTGGGAACAAATATGACCATGTCCACAAGCCTCACTACAACTTGCTTAAATCAACATATGAAATCTCACTTATGATAAACCTGTCCTCAACCCTCACTAAAACTCACAATGAAGTCTAACTTGTGATAACCATGTCCTCAATCCTCACTAAAACTCAGACTGAACTCCCAACTTCTAATCTCTTTCCACAAAGGACTCTTTCTTTATAGCTGGGAATTTAACGTCATCCATTAGATTCAAACATGTATCAGTGTTTACTTTCACAATCTAATTTTATCAATTTAAACCAACTCTATTCTTGATGGAGAGAGAGTCTAAAATCAAATGCACTATTTGAAATTGGATCCCTGATTAGTGATTAGAATGGATTTCACAAAGCAATAGAGCTCACGTAATACAGTAAGCACTTTAAATAGACTTCATTGATATTTCACAATAAATTTTCAGTTTCGTGCTATAAATAAGATCGAAGAGCAATCCTGTTCGAAAGTAAAATAGGCCAGACAAGTGCACTCATGTAATCACCTTAATGTACTACAGTATCTAATAAAAGCAGGAAATTGAATCGAAGCATCAATCCCAAGATCCTATATTTGAAGCACATACATCTTTGTTGCATATAATCTAATCTTTTACGATACAGAAACCATGCTACGTAACAGCAATCCATTCTTTCTTAAAAGAGAAATAGAATAATGGATGGTGTTAGTAAATTTCTCAAACACAAAACAACATAGCTGCAGCGGAGCATGTTATCCAGCCTAATGTTCACCCTTCATAGAGAAGGGCTTTTTGAGATAACAGAAATACTTAGATAACCCGTGATGGGCCCCCAACTAACCCTAGAATCATCCATTAGGAGTTCTTTGAAACCTAAATGACAAGTGTTACATAATTCTAAAATGAATGCTATGTTTTTCAGAGCATACATGAAGTTTCTAAAATGTGAAGTTAATTAATATAAATAGCTAACACTGACAGTTACACCATCACAAACGTTTGCTGTTGACTGGCCCTAGCTATAATGATAAGCACACAATTTTGAAAGTAGGGCAGCATATGTAAAAACATATGCACAGAAGTTCTGACTTCTTCCTAAATCATGCAGAAGATCCCAACTACTAGAGCTAAAATAAATTCATCTGAAGAAACATGTGATGTAAAACCTAACCAATGATCAAATACATTTAAGAAACATCCAGCTGCCATCTATAACAGCTTTCATGCCAAGACTTGTTATATGCCAGCCCATTTGAATATTAAACATACTGTGATTATACAAATAAAAAATCATCATTTCAAGATTCAATCATTAAGTAATGGCCACCATAGTATCAGCAAATGTTCTCTACAATCAATCACTGACCATCAAATTATATTTTCTAAGTAAATGTAAATACTAAATATAGGGATAATTTATCCTCTACGTCTGTAGGGATAAAGTATGAATGCTATACCATATGCTTAAATGCTAGTAATCATTAACTATGATAATTGTCGATGGAACTTCATCCAATATCTAGAAGAAATTAACTTTGGAAAAAATCGCATAACTAGAAAGAAACTATTAAATTCCACTCCATGTATTATTTGCATTAAATATCCAGAATTAAAAATTTAAAACTCATGTGAGAAGTTAAGATTAAGAATAAAAATTCTCCAAAATTCACCAATGACTCTCAATTGCAACAGATAAGGCCCATTGGGCAAATATATATATCAAGTTCTATAGCACAATCGCATATTCAAGTCACATAACTAAGAAAGATCCTATATCAGAATGTTCAACCATCCCAGTCAGGAATCAAAGCAGTAAAACTGCATAAGCCTAATACCCTCCTATTTAATACTACTTAATTTCAAATCATTTTCCTGATTCAAGTGAAAAAGTCTATAGTAACAAAACCCCAACCTAGCTCATCTCCGAGCATGAGTGGCACCACTTCGAGGCACATCATAACCCCCTCGGCCAGGGGTGGGTCCAGCTCCATAAGGATTGCCATTCACAGGGGTAACTGGCATCTGAATTTCAGAAAGCATCCATTAGAACTCAAGTAAAAATATTCAAAATACAGACAAAAATTATAAAACAAGATTTGTGAATTTAAGACCACACCTGTGAACCACCACCTCGAGGCGCATCATATCCACTGCGGCCAGGAACAGGTCCAGCACCATAAGTTGCAGCGTTTTCAGGTGTAACAGCTTTCTGAATTCAAAACAGCATTTATGAGCATTTAAAAATGCTACCAAATGAAAACTCAGCTGAAGCCCAAAAGAAAAAAAGATTTATGAAATAAGAAATAACCTGTGGACCACCACCCCGAGGCACATCATATCCGACCCGGCCAGCAACAGGACCAGCACCGTAAGTAGCAGCACTCCCAGCATTAATAGGCATCTAAATTCAAAATAGCATTTATAAGCATTTAAAATAAAACCTAACAACAGCACATACAAAAAAATAGAAATAAAGGAATACAGCATTCAACAAATCGAAAGGCACACCTGAGAATTTCCGTAGCCATCTCCATACATATTTGGCCCAGAAGAATGGAAGGGAGCTTCAGGATCATTAAAAGCAGCACCATAAGCCCCACCTGAACCTGAGCTCAAACAATAAAGTTTTAACAAATCTACAACACACAATCTAGACGCCCAATCTCTCATGTGAAAAAATGTATGACCACAAAACTGCTTCAAGCTAGAACTGCAAACTAAACAGTAATACAGTTGTGCAAACTACCATATCATTAAATATATTATGTACTGATGAGCATTACAAATCCAAAGGGAATGATTACCATGAACTCTCTTGTCAGCAGTTGCCAACTGAGCACGTAGCTTCTCCACTTCTCTTGCCATGGAAAGCAAGTTCTTTTCCATTGCCTGCATCTGATGCATTTGTTCGTTGTTTGCTGCCTTCTCATATTCAAATGCATTCCTTTCATTCAGAAACATACAACAGTGAGATTCCCTTGCACTGGCAACAAGATGCAATATCACAAGCTTATTTCAAACAAAATTTCATATTTTTCAAAAAGTTACGTGGCATGAGATATGGAGTGTTCAGGTACAACATCTAGGTGCAGGTATGGGCACAAATACAGAACGATAAGGATCAATAAATTTGAACCACGGGTACATGGATCTGCCAATTTTCATTAATAAAGGAGGATGTCACAAGGGTTCTGGTAAAATGGGTGCCTGGACAGCCTGGGGGATAAAAGTACCCAAGCAACGATCTTGTGCATATTAAGATAAACTTTATTCCATACCAGTCAGAAGGCGGCACAAAAACAACATCTGCAATGAATGGCTAAACTAACCATTTAGCATTATTAAATTACCTTGCCCGATGTAACTCATTCCTTAGTCCGTCCATTTCAGCGTGCAGAGCAGGGATCTGTTGAACTTCTGCATGAGCTCTCTGTAGCTCTGCTGTAAGCTGTTGCACCTGGGCGGTTAGATCCTGTCTTATAGACATCAAGCTTTGTGCATCAGCTTGGACCTGTTGTAGTTCGCCTTTCATAGCCTCAGCAGCCTGAAGTTCAGCTTCCATCTTTGTTGTTTTGTCCATTAGGCCTCTAAATTGCTGCTCCTTGTCGCCCTGAATAGCTTGCATGTGAGCATGCATTCTCTGCAACTCCTGCTGGGTACCAGCAAGTTCCTCTCTTAAAGCTACATGTGTTGCACCGAGCCTCTGGTTATCCATTGCAAGCCTTTGCAACTCTTCGTATTGACCTGCCATTCTCCGTTCCATGAGCTCAATAGGAGGCATTTGTTCGAGAGGATGAGGCCCTAAAGGATGTCGCATAACTGGACCGAAAGGGTCTGGACCCATGCCCGGGTGTCTTCGTGGAATGCCTCGCCCAGCCATTTATGTAAAGGTCCTGTATTGTCTAAACGGACTGAAAATTTTCCATAAATTAGATGTGAAAGAAAAAAAATACAAAAACAATTTCTAAATAGCTGCCCATGATATTCTATACTACTATCCAAGGTATTATAACTGATATTCTATCCCATTCATAACTCTCAGGTATTCTATCCGACAAAAACCATGAACTAGGAAATGTCGTTCAAAGCAACCATTATTCTATTATATTTACAAAAAGAGTTCCAATATTAGTTGAGCGTAGGTTATAGTTACTGTAAGACGGCCCTAGTTTAATAGCACAATATATCAATTTCCATTGGAGACTCGACGTGAATTGAAATAAAGACCTCACAGTAACCAAAACCCACTCAAAAACCCTGAAAATAAAAAAACTTCAACCTCGCCACTAACGATATTAACAAAAATGCCATATCATTTGCAGACCCCATGCGAGAGTCCAGAGGCGTTGAAATAGAAACCACGAAGTGGTTAACCCATATTCACAAACCCTAAATCAAAACTTCAACCCTAACAACGCCAACATTAACATGAATCACACATTTTACCATATTGTGCCCAAAACTACTAGAATAACACAGAGGCGCTTCCATTACAGTCTACTTACAAACTCAATACTCACGAATAAACTAAAAGCTCCAGTAACGATTTTTCAGAACCAAACTTTAACATTTCCAACGAGGGTTTGGAGAGTAGTCTTACCTAGAAACCCAAGCTCGAAGCTCCCGCGTCCCAAATTTGTGATAAAAACGAAAACGAACCAAGGAGAGAAAAATTATTTGGATAATGAGATGAAGGGTTGTAGATCTGAGGGCTGTTGTTTTTATGTTCCGCGCACCATTCCACGAGTAATCGATGACCGGTGGTAGAAATGGTAATAACCTTGTTTAGAAATATGAGATGTTTTTGGTTCACCTAGTGGTATATGAGGTTTACTTGTGTGCTCGGGACGACCTAATCATGTTAATATTTTAGAATATAATGTTTCTTTATTTTTTTACAACAAGGATCGAAGAGAGAGGTGAAGTAATGAGCTTTTACCAATAATTTTGTAGAATTATTTGGTTTTTAAGGAAAAGTAAAAATTTTAATGTTATTATAAATTTGGATAATGAGAATAATATTTATGAATTATTTGGTTTTTAGGAATAGTAAAGATGTAGCTTTGTTGGGGTGTAGAATAGATAGTGAATTGGTGTATTGTTAAGGCACTCCTTGTGTAAGGTCAGCACTACATGAGTCCACTCCAAAGCCATTAGTTATAGGAGTTTTCTAACCTCGTAACAAATTTCTCTTTGACTACTAGAATCTAGTAATACAAAAAGTTAGAATTATCATTGATCTAGAACTTTGATTGTTTTTTTTATGATCTAGGCCCAATCAAAGTTGGACATAACTTCTAAGGGCATTGTTCCACCATCCATGGATCTTTGATCACAGTAGAACTATGCTCATGCCTAAAATTTATGTTAGATTTTATCAGATTTAGAGATTAAAAAATGGTTCATCTTTTTATAAAATGAGTTTACTCCTAAGTTATACTCCTGTAAACATTGTTTTCCCCCATGAGGAAACCTTCTAAAATTGGGATATTACAAGAATTAAGTCATGTTGCAAATCTTCTAAAATTGTGGAGGCAAGGTTGCAAACAACTATTCATAGGAAACCAACATATTTCCTCGCTATTATGCAATAGACATAATGTAGTTATAGATAGATGCATGTGTGGATACATTTTTTAAGCGGTACGCATCATTATGTCCAACTAAACAACTCTATTTCTTCACTGTAAATTTACTCATTGGCAAACATAATCACTAATATGATGTCGTCAAGGTACGATATCTCGATTCTCAACACCTCCTACATCTAAGAACATGCAAGTAATAGATAGCATTAATGTTATTTTTTAGCTGTGGGAATCAATAACTGGTTGGAATTACTTGGATGAGGCTTAGGTTCAAATCCAGTTGGTTACCACTATAACCCAAGAGTATATCCAATATTTTACAAGCCATATATACTAATAACTCGTGACTTGGCAAGGGCCAAGGCATCCGAAGACACACTCAATATGATGGTCCCACTCAAGGGGGGCACCTACACTTCTAGCCTTATTACAATAAGATGATGTCTCATTGGGGATTTGAACCCCAATGGGGAAAATGCAAAATTTACCTCCTCATTATTCGAGCTATTGCCCCTCAACATGGGTAATGTTAATGTGAACAATCATGTAAGTTGTAGTGTATGGATTTTTCACTTCACATTGGTTATACACATTCCCCTCGTACATCATTGTATGGATTTTTCATCATGCATTAGCCATACTAAATCTACCTTAGGACAACATCAAGAACCTCTAACTCATCCTTGTTGGTATGTTATTTTGGTCTCTCATTTGGTATTTAGTTCCATGATAGGATCCCTTAGCCTAAATTTTGGTCTTTCCCCCCTTTGGTCACATATTTTGCACTAGTAGACTCTTTTGTTACCATGTTTGAGTCACTCTCAAATTAATTGCACTCATCATGGTCATTGTGCACCAAAAATACCCCATGATTCGTTAAGGAGCCTTATTCACTCCCCAAACATCTCTAATCCATTAGGGAACACTTTTTGAGGAGTTTACTTCATCAAATTCCATTTTTCTTGGGTGGTTTAGGCACGTGCCTTTCGTTAGGAATTTCCATCCCCATATTGTGCTTGTAGCTTGTAGTTCACTCGTAGCCATGGAACAAATTCACGTTTGCTATAGTTGCACCTATGGTTTGCATTAAATCCTCATGAATCAGATGGTCAAACTCATGGATTGACTATTGTAGAGAATATACCTCTTCCACGTTGAGCAATGATCCCACTCAAACATCCCAAAATATATTTATGTTGCACACTTGTTCATTGTAAATGATAGTAAGTTGCTCTCTCTTATAGAATTGTTGTGACCCTCTCACTCATTGCCTAATTGGGCCCACTATAAGGTCAATCCATTATCGCATGTACCTTTAATCCAAACATACCCCCATCAGAGTCATAATATACTGAAACCCTATCATATTTCTATCTCTCTTGTGATTTAGCGATCTCCCTCCACTTTCTATAGCAATTTCCTTCCACTTTCTACTACCTTATGTTTGATTGGATCACATGTCCCTATCAACCTTCCCCTTCTTGGGCATTGCTACAATTGGTCTCTCCTCTTCATTGTCTTGAATCTCCTTTGTTGTGTTCGTCAGTTGCATTTTGTGGTGTTTTTGGTTTTCGCCCTAAATTGCACTTCTACCAACCTTCATCCCCACCTCAAAGGTAGCTTCAACACAAGCTTGTGAATGAAGAGGTGACTTTGATCACTGGAGGCACTTAGATCAATTATAATTGCACTACATTTCTATATCTTTAGTCTATATCGTTGTTGTGTCTCTTTTTCATTGTCTTGAATATAGATTACCCTTGTAAAATTCCATAAGGGTAGATCACTGAGCTTGAACAAACCTCACAATTTCACAATGTAATTGCTGAGAAGAATTAGACAAAAACATGGATCAATCCACCCATAAAACTGAAACACAGATGAAAAACAGTTGTTGATACATTAATCACTTGTAAGCTGGCAATCAAAAGATGTTACAATAGAATGAATTTGATACACCCAGGAGGATTCAAATTCACCTCAATTCTAGGCTTAGTTTGCATTGGAACCATCTCCTTATAAGGTTAAGTGGCCACTGATGATGAATAATCAGTTAATTGAGGTAGAACTGAGCATAACTAAGTCATGTGTGCACCAAAATAGGGGAGGAGGATCCAAGGGGGCGCATAACTAGTTGTCAGTCGTCAAAGAGAGCGCTCCTATACTTAGTAACAATCAAACTAGGAGTTGCAGTCAGTTAACTGAGTAATAAAGGGGAAAAGGCGCCCTAAATCATGGAACTAACTGTGTGAACTCCTAAATATGTGCATGAGGGCACATTGGAGCTCCAGTGATGTAAACAAGGCGCTTTGAGTGGATAAGAGGGCTAATGATGGCCAAAAACAAGCTCCAGGGGGCCCAAAGTAGGGACTAAGTGCTAAGAGACTCAACTTCCAATGCATGGAGTGTTGCACATAATGCATGGATGCATGCAAGACCAAAATAAGATGGTGAGAATATTCCAACACCCCCCCTTAATCCGTACTACGAGGAAAAATATAAGTAAATAAATGGAAATTAGGGCCCTGGTTACTAATGAGTCCCCATTTCAGGTATATGATAGTTTCTTTTCCCACCAGAAAACACAAGAGAGGTTGAAAAGATACACTCATTAGTGGGAAAATGATTTACCTTAATAATTTAATGAAGTGTTTAAAAGATTATTTCTGTTATGTTTTGAAAAGCGTTGCTATGAGCTAATTGCATGTAAAATGAGGTTGGATGAGCAGGTGTAGGTGTACTCAAGGATAACGCGTGAATCAAGTGGAGAACTGGAAGGACATCATCAAACTCAACGCCTTTTTCCTGAATTATAGAGAACGAACTCCTGTTCAAAAGTGAATCGGCAGTTAGACATTTTTGTTAGGTTAAGCATTAGGATTTTATAAATATGACCTCTCGGGTAGCAAGAGGTCTCTGTTGCTATTTTGAAGAATTATTGTTTACGTTTCAAACTATTAAGACAGTTGTGTTGCAGACCTGGTTTGTAAACAATGAAGTTTCTATTTTAATAAAAGACTTGATGTTATTTACGATTCAGCGTTTATAAGTTCTTTTCACTCCTGAGTACGGGTTGGAGAGGGCCCCTCCAACACGTAGGTCAGGAGATCTTGCAGTACAGGTATTTCTCATTATGTGTTGTGCATTGATTAAATTTATATTACAAATGAGACTATTCTAAATAGCGTCTAGATAAACACGATTTAAATTCTGTATTGGATGATCACTTCTGATTCCGTAGTTCATTACAATGCATTCCGTAGTATGATAATGTTGTGTCTGTAGTCATGTAGCAGCATTCCGTTGAAGCATAATTAACACCCATTTCTCTATGTACTTGCATTTATTTATGAAGCAGCAATCTAGATCTTCAGTTTATGTATTCGTTTCATTATTAGAACTGCTTATAGAGATTGATTCCTTTCAGTATTTATTACATGATTTGATTAACGATTGCAGCATTAGATAAATGGCATTCAGAATTCAGCTTTAGCCTTAGATTATGTTAGATCGGACTTCAAGTTTTATGCATTCAATTTACAGTAAGATTAAAGGTCAAGCTTTCATTTCTTTAGAATAGGTCTGTTATAATTCCAACATTCAATTTCATAGAATAATTTCTATTATCTTCAGCAAATTAATTCTTAAAATTAGATTGACTATTTCCTGCATTCAAATTCTTATCCATAGGTTTCTTGCTTTCAGTATTTGATTTCTTAGCATAGGAATTTCTTTTCCATAGATTAACAATCCTGTTTACAGTTGATACAAACACCTAACTTCGACAAAGACTATCCTAGAAGAGCACATATAGTGCCAGTGCCTCTAAAGTTTGTACGTCCCTTGGTTTGATAATTAAAGTAAAGCTCCTAGTCTAGCTGCCCTCATTAGGCACTAATACTTGGAGCCCACCAGTTACTGAGACCAAAGGTCACCCTGTACAGCAATCTAGAAAAAACGAGGAAAGAGGGAAAACCCAGTGGGAAAAAAAACCCTCAAGATAGACTGAAACACACCAAAAATTGTTGCTCAAGACTCAAGTAGGTGTGATGCTTGATTCAATGCCTGGAAGTATCTTCCTCTTGGGAAGAAGTGGATCATGCTCCAAAAACATGTGCTTGAATTCTGCTTCAGTGGATCTAAGCGAATCTAGAGGCTTTATGAACTTGGTCTTTAGACCAAACATGGTGAGAACAAATCCAAAATATGAAGATCATCCTGGAACGTATAATTCGAACTATCTGGGGTAGGATCAGCTCCAATCAAATCTAGTTGCTGTTGAAACTTGAACTTCTGATCACCCGAAGTTAAATCAACTCCAAGAATTGATAGATGGTTTCTTGTGATCTCCTTTGAACCAGCACGGGTGAAATCAAAACCAAAATCACCAAAATGTGCCTGATACTTGAACCCAAGCGAATGGTAGTGTCCTCCATCTTTGGTGAAACTCTGAGAGCATGTGCCAATGATCAAATGGAATTTCATAGGAATCATGTGATTAAGGAGAGCAAATGCATCACCTCCAAACTCTGATTTAACCTCCAAATCATTTAGTAGATCATCATTCTGCACATCAGCAGGCTCATGAGAAGTAGATAATTCGAAACTCTCTTCAACTTCTAGAGAAATAGAGGAAGGAATGTCTTCAACATGAACTTTTTGTGTTGAATCTGCAACTTTTTTTTCATCTTCAACAACTTCATCATGAGAGATACTTGAGGCCGAGACATAATCAAAGAGAACACTTGAGGAGGTATCACTGGGCTTGTTCTCCAAATGGCTAGCATGATCCCCTTCCTTATGCTTTCCAAATTGGTCCATAGATCACTTGGATATTCAACAGTATCAATGAGGTAGCGCATACTAGGAGACATAGCAATACATATTGCTCCAAAGGCTCTGTCACATTCATTTAGCCAATCATTCTCCTCTTCACAACAAGAAAAATCTCTCATAACACCAATACACATATCAAAAAGACCTTGTCTCTTCATATATGCTATCATCTTTGGTTTCCACTCATCATAGTTGAATGGAGAGAGAGGAGGATCTGCTTGTAGATTCATGGAAGTTGTTGTAGAATACCTGCAAAAACAATGGAAAAATATCTGGAGGATTGTTACTGAATCTATTGTTGCAACTACTGCTACTAGAGCAATTGCTGCACTCAAAAAAAACTTTAAATAACCCGCAAAAAAAACTCTCACAAGCTCTGATACCATGTGAAATTCCACAGGGGTAGATCACTGAGTTTGAACAAACCTCACAATTTCACAATGTAATTACTGAGAAGAATTAGACAAAAACATGGATCAATTTACTCATAAAACTGAAACACACATGAAAAATTGTTGTTGATACATTAATCAGATGTAAGCTGGCAATCAAAAGATGTTACAATAGAATGAATTCAATACACCTAGGAGGATTCAAATTCACCTCAAGTATAGGCTTATTTTGCATTGGAACCATCTCCTGATAAGGTTCAATGGCCACCGATGATGAATAATCAATTAACTGAGGTAGAACTGAGCATAACTGAATCATGTGGGCACCAAAATATGGGAGACTCCAAGGGGGCGCATAACTAGCTGTTAGTGTTCAAAGAGGGCACTCATATACTCAGTAACATTCAAACTAGGAGCTGCAGTTAGTTAACTGGGCAATCAAGGGGACAAGGCGCCCTAAATCATAGAAATTACTATATGAACTCCTAAATATGTGCATGGGGGCACATTGGAACTCCAGTGATGTAAACAAGGTGCTCTGAGCGGATAAGAGGGATAATGATGGCCAAAAACAAGCTCCAGGGGGGGAAAAGTAGTGACTAGGTGCTAGGAGACTCAACTGTCAATGCATGGATGCATGGAGTTCTGCATGGAATGCATGGATGCATGCAAAATGCATGCAAGACCAAAATAAGATGGTGAGAATATTCCAACACCCCCCTTAAGCCGGACTATGAGGAAAAATATAAGTAAATAAATGGAAATTAGTGCCTTGGTTACTGAGACCAAAGGTCACCATGTACAACAATCTAGAAAAAGAGGAAAGAGGGAAAACCCAGTGGGAAAAAAAAACCTCAAGATAGATTGGAACACACAAAAATTTCTGCTCAAGACTGAAGTAGGTGTGATGCTTGGTTCAATGCCTGGAGGTATCTTCCTCTTGGGAAGAAGTGGATCTTGCTCCAAAAACATGTGCTTGAATTATCCTTAAGTGGATGCAAGCGAATCTCGAGGCTTTCTGAACTTGCTCTTCAGACCAAACACGGCGAGAACAAATCCAAAAATATGAAGATCATCCTGGAACCTGTAATTCAAACTAACTAGGGTAGGATCAACTCCAATAAGATCTAATTTCTCTTGAAACTTGAACTTTTGATCAGTGGAAGTTAAATCAACTCCAAGAATTGATAGATGGTTTCTTGTGATCTCCTTTGAACCATCAGGAGTGAGATCAAAACCAAAATCACCAAAATGTGCCTAAGATTTGAACCCTAGTGAATGGTAGTGTCCTCCATCTTTAGTGAAACTCCGAGAGCATGTGCCAATGATCAAATAGAAGTTCATAGGAAGCATGTGATTAAGGAGGGTGAATGCATCACCTCCAAACTCTCATTTAACCTCCAAAGCATTAAGTAGATCATCATTCTCCACATTAGCAGGCTCATGAGAAATAGAGAATTTGAAACTATCTTCAACTTCTAGAGCAATAGAGGAAGGAATGTCTTCAACATGAACTTTCTGTGTTGAATCTGCAGCTTTTTCTTCATCTTGAACAACTTCATCATGAGAGATACTTGAGGCCGAGACATAATCAGAGAGAACACTTGAGGAGGTATCACTGGGCTTTTTCTTCAAATGGCTAGCATGATCCTCTTCCTTTTGCTTTCCAAATTCTCTATCCAAATTGGATATTTAGTAGTATCAATGAGGTAGCGCATACTGGGAGAAATAGCAATACATATTGCTCCAAAGTCTCTGTCACATTCATTTAGCCAATCATTCTCCTCTTGATAAGAAGAAAAATCTCTCATAACACCAATACACATATAAAAAAGACCCTGTCTCTTCAGATATGCTATCATCTTTTGGTTCCACTCATCATAGTTGAATGGAGAGAGAGGAGGATCTGCTTTTAGATTCATGGAAGTTGTTGTAGAATACCTCCAAAAACAATGGAAAAATATCTGGAGGATTGTTATTGAATCCACTGTTGCACTCAATAAAAATTTGAATAACCTGCCAAAAAAAACTCGTACAAGCTCTGATACCATGTGAAATTCCACAGGGGTAGATCACTGAGCTTGAAAACACCTCACAATTTCATAATGTAATTACCGAGAAGAACTAGACAAAAACATGGACCAATTCACTCACTAAACTGAAACACACATGAAAAACTATTGTTGATACATTAATCAGCTATAAGTGGGAAATCAAAAGATGTTACAATAGAATGATTTCAATACACCGAGGAGGATTCGAATTCACCTAAAGTCTAGGCTTAGTTTGCATTGGAACCATCTCCCGATAAGGTTTAGTGGCCACCGATGATGAATAATCAGTTAACTGAGATAGAACTGAGCATAACCGAATCACGTGGGCACCAAAACAGGGGAGGAGACTCCAAGGGGGTGCATAACTAGTTTTCAGTGGTCAAAGAGGGCGCTCCTATACTCAGTAACAGTCAAACTAGGATCCATAGACAGTTAACTGAGCAATCAAGGGGACAAGGCACCCTAAATCATGGAACTGACTGTGTGAACTCCTAAATTTGTGCATGGGGGCGCATTGGAACTCCAGTGATGTGAACAAGGGGCTTTGAGTGGATAGGAGGGCTAATGATGGCTAAAAACAAGCTCCACTGGGCCCAAAGTAGGGACTAGGTGCTAGGAGACTCAAATGCCAATGCATGGATGCATGGAGTGTTGTATGGATGCATGCAAAGCATGCAAGACCAAACTAAGATGGTGAGAATATTCCAACAACCCTTACTTATTCTTGCACATGGGAAGATAGGAACTTCATGTTCAAAATTAGATTCTAACCCTTCTTTGTTGCGTGTTCTCTTCTCCAAGCCCAATTAGTTGTCATAGTTAAGATTTATCCAAGGTTAGTTTAGTCTAGCACTCAATAAGGGTTTTTCACCCACATAGGAAAGTAATAAACTCTAGGGACCCTTTTTAATTTGTTTGCACATCAAATGAATTAATTAATGAACTTAATGATTATTTTGATCAGATTGGAAACCTGTGTGAGAGAGTTGAAATCGACGTTTCGGGCTAAATAGCGTAGCCCATCCTTAAGTTTAAAAGAGGGTTAGTTGCACTATGTTCTATTTCATTTGCAGTCTTGTACCTTCATTTCATGTTACAAATGTTAGTTTAGTTTAAATTGTTAATTTTATATATGTTTTTTCCTAATGAAGTTTGTATGTGAAGCAAGGAAAATCAGAACAACAATAGGTTAACATGTATAACTTCATGCATGTTTGGAAGGCTTGGGAGAGGGATATGTTTCCTCATCTTATCATTGCTCAGATTTGCCTCCTTTTGAGGGATGTTGACATCCTTTAGTTTTTTTAGGAGGCTAACTCCCTAAAGGGGAATCCATGATTATTGTCCCAATGGATCCATTACTAGGATCATGGCATATAGGCCTTAATGGATGGACTTGATATGTGATACCAACCCACAAAGGAGTAAATGTATTTCATTGTTGGGATATCTTGGAAGGGGGAGGATTTTCCCCATTTTCACGATATGTCACTTGGTGTTGCAAGGGAGAGCCAGTTAGCATACATGCAAAGATATGTCAATGTGGACATTATTAACCTTAATGACTTTCAAGTTACCATGGATCAACTATGACTAAATTAATTTGGAGATAAGGAGGTTAAATGTGTGTGTGCCTTTTCATCGTAGTACTAGCACACCATGGGTCCACCAATGGGCATCACATTAGTTGCCTTGTGGTGTATTATGTAAATAGTCTTTTTCATTGGCCTAGGTTAATCAAGGGACATGCTATTCTTCTACAATAGTTTTTATTGCTCTAAATCAATGCCATAGCATGTTGGAGGAAAGACATCTCTTCCGTTTGCTTTAGAGTTTTTTTTTTACATTTTTTTAGAGGTTTTTGGTTACCAGACCATCATTTGACAACCACACGCCTGAGCAAATGATTGATGTACATATGCACATGTGGGGTTAGAGGTTAGACAAGAGGGGTTATTTGAAGTTCCTATGTAGGGCGGTGAGTGCAAACATTATTACTAGGTTGGATAGTGAGGACGATAATGTCCTTGATATTGTACAATATCCATATGCAGGGATGGACTAATGGAGGCATCAAAGCATCATATTTACTCGAGTCGAGCTTCCAAATCAAAGAGGTAATAATATTGTGATGTTTTGATTATTCCAGATGCATAATTTTTTGTCGTATCTAATGCATATGTTGTTGATTATAAGGTTGTGTTTAAATTTATAATTATTGCCAACTATTTTGCAAACAATGTCTCATATGTTTGTGAGGGGCCTCCTCTTCAACCTAATCTAAAAATGGTTGAGGTCGATGAGTTTCTTTTGGAGCATAGACCTAACATGCATCAAAGACTATAACTTCAATTTTGTAACAAGGTGACATGATATACTTGGATGACTAGCTTTGGATTCTAGCATTTTTTTATTTTTATTTTTTTTTATTTTTATCTTGAGTGATATCACAAGATCTTGATATTGTGGGGATCTATGCAAACCCTCCTTAAGATATGACATTATCAATGTGTCATATTGTCAGTATATTTATGCTAGTCTAGAGGGTGAAGGGTAAGGAGTGACAAGCTACAAGACATACCCATTTGTCTTCTTTGTCTTCTCAAGCTTCAAATGACGAGACATCTGAGGACACTACTCCTCCTCCACCTATGTCACCAATTTCTCTTGTTGCACCACCCACCAATCCGGTCATCGATGCACCCATTGATCCACCCACCCATCCACCTACTACATCGACTATTGTGCCTTCAATCCACCTATTGCACCTATTGACCCACTTGTTGCTCTAGCTACTACTCCAACCATTGCATCAACTACTAATTGTATATATATTATTATATATGCTCATTTAACTCTTTCAAATCTATATCAATGTGTAGCTACATTGTTATGTAGCGGAGGTACTAATGCCTCTAGCTTTGGTGGTATAACTAGCAGTGGTTGAGATGTATATTGATTGTTGACATGTATGCTTAAGATGTTTATTTACACATATATTGATTTTAATGTTATCGTTCGTGTATATTATATATTTGCATATCATGTGTATGGTTGGTTGATGTTGTTATTGTTCATTTTATATTTAATACTTTATAATTATTGGTGCATATGATTTGATGGATTGTTGATGTTGTTTTACTTACAAAATGTATTATGAGTATTGTTATGACCCAAGGGGGGGGGGATATCATGTTAAATGTATATGATCCAACCCCAAGGGGGTCATATATGGGGTTAAATGCATATGATATGACACCAAGGGGGTCATATATGGGGTTAAATGCATATGTAATGATGTAAATGTATATGTAACAGCGGTCGCCCTAATGAAGGGCCCTCATGTGTAATGAGTAGGTATATATAGAGGGCGTGCAATAATTATTAATAGGAACATGTGAATTGGATGTATGATTGTATTGGGGTATTTGAAGGAGGTTCTCATGTTCTTTAAGGAGTTATTGTGTAATGCACCTCTCTTGTATACTTTGGAGTTGTGCTCCACATCTACATTTGTTGTACATAGTGTTTACTCTAATTTATGCATACCTCTATGGACTTTTGGGTGCCTTACCCATTTTTGCCTAAATTTTTTCCATTCAAAATCATTTTGTTCATGAGTTTGGACCCAACTCCTTTTGTATGCCTTTTGAAACAACCAATTTCATTATCTTCCACATGAGGTTCACCTTTAGAAATATCACCAAGATCATCATTATTAGTCTTGTAGTATGAGAGAGACATGTGTACATCATCATTATTAGCATAAAAAAATTACATATATAACAATAACTATCAATCTTTTGAATCAAGTCACTTATGCCACAAATAACATCACATTACTTTTCCTGGTTTATTCCTTCACTTCATTTTCCAATGCCAACAACACATTTTCCTTTGCCGAGAACTCTTGCTGCAATTATTCTATCATTTGATCTTTGTTATCATGAAGTTTTATAAGATCACTTACCCATTCATATAGTGATGCCAACTTTTCTTATAGTTCAGTTATGTGTTTTATAGTGCAACTGACAAATTCTTGATAGATTTCTTTATCATATGCTTTAAGGTCAAAGAATTTGGTCAACATTGTAGTATTTTGTTTATGTAACATGTTAATTTTTTGGAAAGCATATTCAAAATATTGCCAAAGTAGTTTAGTTTCCTAATTAGCATGGTGTAGCCTTTTTCCTCCTCAACCCATTTCAAAGTATCAAATGATAACACTTGCTTATCAAAGGATCAACACAACAAATTCGAGGTGTCAAGTACAATTGATCATGCACCCATCTTTCAAATACAACAATTGTAAGGATGTTGGGTACCACCAAGCATGCACCCCCTTCAACACTTGAAATCTTGTCCACAGGTAAGGACTCAATCGCCACCAATAATTTTATTAATTTGATTCAAGGAAGATACGACACTCACACGACACTTATGCAATTACAAGACAACCTCTTTCTAATACGAGGTAAATGGCAACATGATCCCTTTTAACCTCAATTTCAACTTTAATTGCACCTTTGAATGGACTTGATCCTTACTTGCTTTTGACTTTGACAATGCCAATGGCTTTCACTGATTTCAACTCTCAAACATCTCTTAATGACATGCTCAGATCTTAATCATTTGAAATTTTTACAATTCTAATTTGAATACTTGGCATTTACAACCATTGGAGATCTTTAGACTAAAAAATTAACCCTTACACTTCTTCCTAAAAATTACATTGATTACTTATTCAATTCCTTTTCATTTTTCAAGTGTTTTTTTTAACTTTTCAATGTTGAAGAATATATATATATATATATATCAATATCCTAATCTCACTTCAAACCAACTCTAAACTCACGCATGAACATCTCTCTAATTGTTTAAAGCAATCTTCAACAAACATATGGTATTTATGGTGTACTTGTATGTAATTTATTCACTTCAGTTTTCGATGATATGAAAAACACAACCTTTGGTAAATTATTACATATATGCTTCTGTTTCTCTAGTTTACTTATTTCTTGCTTGTGTTGTAAAAGGGTGCTATTTTCTTTTCATTGATGCATGATGGATCTCAACTTCATGAAGGCTCCACGCTAGCTGTCGGTGTCATCATACCATGCAGTTCACCTCGTCACCTTCTCCTTAGGAATGTTGTTGTCATCTTCTCTTCTTATGTGAATTGATCTCCACCCGATTTATGTCTGGATCAATGTTATTGTGCAAAATTTATAATGGCATTGGTGAATTCCCCTAGGTGAAAATCAATCCACTTAGTGTTATTTTCCATGCTGCAATGTCTCTATCGGTTATACATAGCACAATCTTCTCGCATCATTATCAAATCCTTGCACACAAACACCAATACATATACTTTGCAAAATGCCATATCTTATCATCAATTAAGACATTTGGTCCATTCACTGCCAGCCTTTAGGAAGAAGTTGTTTTGATTTTTACACACACACACACACATTGCAAAACAACATATCTTATCATAAATTTAGACACTTGATCCATTCATTGTCAAGAAGAAATTGTTTTGATATATATATATATATATATATATTGGATGAAAAAAATAGATAAGACTATTAAATGTTTACAATGAATCTCATATATAAATCTTTGTGGCGACCCTTCAAAAGACATGACAATTAGAATTCATGTCCATGCATAACCGACTCTAATTATTTACTTATTAATATTTGTTAGTGAATTACCCTATTATTTATACTTAGTTAATATTATTTAATATTATTTATGCTTGTAGCATTGCCACGCCCTTTAAAGGAGCTTTGTCCTCGAAGCAATACTGGTTGATATCATCGTCTTTTCTCTACACATCAAAACATCGGCAAGTTTGCCTCTTCCTAGATGTTCATACATTGCCTTTTTAAGTAATCCAATCCCATATTAAAATTAATAGCCAAGCCCAATTTACGAGTTTTTTCTTGGACTTCTTTAAATATTTCCTATTTCCTAGGACATCAACTTGAAATCCTTCCAAGTCATTCTTATACATGGTTAAGGGATACGACAATTCTCTATATCCCTCACTTGACAATATTTTTCTATTGTAGTATGCTCCTCTTGAAAGAATCTTAATACCGTGTTCATTATTAGTGACCTTCCTCTGGTCAATTTCAAGGAACATTGGGTTGACACCATGCATTACAGACTTTGGATTTTGGAAGGTTTTGAGTGACACTTGATAGGCATATTACTTTGTTGTAATAAATTCTTGTGACCCATTTGTTCAATTGTTTGAAAAAAAAATAGCTTTCAACTTCCCAATTTTCTTCCTCATTACACCAAGGTAGTTAATATGGACAACATACTGAAACTTTCTTGTCCATCTCTTCCCATGATGGTACCAAATGAGATGTTCAAGTTTGTCACGAACAACAATGCCAACCTCTTTATCCATGATAAAATTTGATATGTCTCCACTTAGAAAACTGGCTTGTCTATCCTTTGAGAACTTCCTAATATAAAAATGAAAATTTGAATTCTGGTTTAAATCCAACTCTTGCTACAAGACACTATCGAACATACTTTTTGTGTTCTATTGAAGATCCAAAGGTCGTTTGATTTGGGTGGACCAATTCATGATCTATTTTTGTTAGTCAAGGTACCAATGCAATCTTGGTGATATTGGATATTTGAATAATGTCTAAGTTGGAATGTGATAGAGACTGTCTTGTTATTTCTGTTTTTGAAACATTGAGCATATCTTATTTGAAAAATCTTTGCGAGGATATGTCGGCTCTTCTGCAATGCAATGCAATTTGATTTGATTTGATTCACAATGTTTGTCCGAGTTTGATTCTTCTTCATTCATTGATATATGATTCTTACTTACATTGTCCTTTTTGTCTTTTTCTTCTACACGTTCATAACTAGGCTTGAATTCAATATCCAAGTCTTTGTATTTGGAAGCTTCTTTTATGGTCTTGGGTTTGTTTTCTCTGATCACTTTCTCAAAAGATTTATCAATTGCATCTCAATGGACTTTTCCATTTGAATGAAAATTCCATCCGTCTTTCTCTTTGATTCCTAAAAAATGGCGATTAATTTCTCAAGAATTGGATCCATGAACTATGTTGGTAAAAAAAAAATTCCCCGGGTTGGTAAAATTTGTTTACTTGTGTTGGTACATTTTTTTTATCAGGTTGGTAAAATTCTTTTATCGGATTGGAATTTTTTTTAATCGGGTTGGCAAATTTTTTTACTGGGTTGGTAATTTTTTTGTACCGAGTTTGTTTTTTATCGGGTTGGTAAATTTCTTACAATAGATCTCATATATAAACCTTTACGGTGACCCTTCAAAAGACATGACTATTGGAATTCATGTCCATTCATAACTAACTCTAATTATTTACTTATTAATCTTTGTTCTTAAATTATCCTATTATTTATACTTAGCTAATATTATTTATTGTTATTTATGTTTGTAACATTCACATAGAGGATTTTACTTGAAATATCGAAGTGCCTCGGTGAGAGATTTTGGTATGAGAACATTCATTATAGGAGTACCTGGAAAAAGAATCATTGACCCAAAACCTCCAAACATGCCATCCAAAGAGAAAATGTGATACTCAATCTTTTATCATGATAGACCAACCCCTTCGTTGGTCTACGTCACAAATGGTCATTGTATGTCTTTGTAGGGATGTTTTTTTGTGTGTGAACCTCTTCTCTAACACTAACTGATGGACCTTTGTGTCTCCATGCGCTCTTACTTGATCTCTTTCTTTAGTTTCAAGGCAATTGTCTATGTCTACATACGAAACATCACTCGAGACTAGTAGACTGAACAATAGACATATCCCCAAGATGTATGGCTTTGGTGGCTTGATCTAAGTGACTTCAAAACATAGGCAATTGCATTTCATTAGAGCTAAACCTTTTTAATAAGATCATATTCAACTTAATCTCTCCCTTTACTATTTTGGAGATCTGCAGACTCTTTGGCATTAACAAGTAGCACAACCCCTTTTTCCAACAAATCGACAAACCTATCATTGCGCCGAGAGGCGCTCTACAACCCAGTATGAGGGCGATCTTGTAACATGTGTGAGTTTGTCGAGTAACAAAATAATACAAAGTAAAAAATAATAAATATTTTGTCCGCCATAAACAAAAAAGAATAATACAAAGTAAAAAGTAAAGGGAGATGGTTGAGATGTCTTGGAGGAAATGGAGCTGAGCATGACTTCGAAGTGGTTGATTAAGAGACTGAGCACACATGATGGATAGGGTGAAGGGCGGGAAAAAGGAAAATCTGGATTGAGTCACTGCTGGATATAAAAGTAAGAAAGATTCATGGGCGGCGGTGGATCTATGAGTGCCACAGATAAAATAGAAAAAGGGGGATCTAGAAGATGCTGGTATGGGTGGAAACTATTCAATATCTAGGGCAAAAATGTGGGTGGTTTGCAAAATAAAAGAGAATAAAACCAAATCTAGCTAGGCAAAAAAAAATTGAGATTAGGTCTTAGAGCGAACATGCTCTGATACCAATTGATCTGAATAAGGATCGGAGGTGAGGCTCAAAGAGCGTCACCTCTTAACTAATAACTCAAAAACTAAAACTCAAATGAAATAACGAAAACAAAAATTGAAAGGGAAAATTAACTTGTATTATGAGGAGGCTTAACAACCTTTATAGAGGATTACATGTGTGTCCACATTTGACAAGACAAAGGAAGTCTAACTAACTAGACTAGCTAATAATAGATATTAACTAACTCTAACAAACTAGACTAGATAATAAGCTAATGAGGTGTGAATAAGCCTAGAACCATAAATGGGATGGATGATCCCTCATTTATCCCATAACTCAACCCCCACTCCGCATTCAAGTGTGGCATGCACATCATTGACATTCTCAATGCGAAAATGATGTCCATATGCCCACATAACATCTATACAAATGCAAACAAATGGTGGTGTCATATGTCTAGTAACCCAAGTAATAAAAACACAATACATGTTATAATTCAAATATTTATTTTTAAATGAACAATTGACAGATCCCCATATTTAGTGCATACTCTTCACTACATGAGTAATGATAAGACATGTTGGGTTAATCTTGACTTGGTAAAAAGTGTTTGGATTAACGTGTATTTGGTCATTAATGGGTTTATCATTGGTGGTTTATTTGCCTATAGTATTATTATGTGATGAGGCCTATTTAAAGGCTTGAAGAACTCCATTGTAAAATGCCTCAAGTGGCCGGCCTGGATTGACCAAGGGTAATGAAATATATCTTTTGAAGACTATTTTTTTTCTTCGATAAAAGAGTTTCTAGGGTAAATATTGGCCATTATTATCTGCATGTATATTTACGTGCTTTATATTTATTTTTATTTATCTCACAATGCATGGTTAATTTTAATTTGGTATCAGAGCAAGGCTATTGTCTTCAATGGGACGCCTTTGTTGATGGGTTTTAGCTCATCAAGTGAAAAGGGTATCTTAGGTCTACAATAAGCCTGCGTTGGAGTGGGAGCTTTGCACAGTGAATCTTCTGCAAGGAAAATGGCGAGCAATTCAAGAATATAAATTGAGAATTTTAACAACTAGAGTCTCGAGTTATGGAAACTGAAGATGAAATATCTTCTTGTAGACATAGATCAGTAGATTGTTGTGGATCCAGGTACAAAGCCTACTAGTATGTTGAAAGAAGACTATGAAAAGTTGGAGAGAAAAGTGAGAAGCACACTTTGATTCTACCTCTTAGATTCAATGTTGTTGAATGTCTCTAAGAAGGAAGTGCAAAGAAGCTATGTAATAAACCGGGGAATTTGTATCAATCAATGTCCATGGTAAATTTTTTTTTTTTTCAAAAGAAGTTGTTTCATCTTAGGATGGAGGATGGTGACACATGGCAGATCATCTAAGTGCCTTTAATACTCTGACAAGTCAAATGGCCTTCGTTGATATTAAGATAGAGGACGAAGATAAGTGTATTACATTACTATGTTCTTTGCTAGACTCTTAAGATAATATGGTTGTAGCAATTGGTAGTGCCACTAAGTCCACATTAAAGCTTGAGGATGTAGTTGCACCCATATTATCAAAGGAAATGAGAAGAAAATACATAGAGTGTGTGACTAAGTATGTTTTATATGTGAGAGGTCGTTCTTAGGAGAGGAAAAATAGGTCTTATGACAACAGATCTAAGTCTATCAGTAGATCTCAATCTCTAGGACAATTTGAAAATAAATGTTGGAACTGTGGTAACACTGAGTATTATAAGAAAAAATGTAGATTTGAGAGTGTTGATATATGTAAAGGATATGATGATGCCCCTTCCACAACAACGAAAACCTTTGCAAAAGAAGGAGGTGAGGCATGATCTACAAGTACACATGCATATCATGATGTATGGTTGATCGATTCAGGTTCTTCATTTCATATGGCTCCTCGTATGGAGTAGTTTTGTGAATATGAAAAGTACAATGGAGGTGAATTTTTCTAGGAGATGACTCAATAGCCAAATGTTGATGTATATGTAACTTCGGAATGTATTTCACATATATGTATATTGTATTCCTATAGAGATGGTATTATTCCTCTATAAGGAAGTGTCGTCATTTATATTGTAAGTGTCGTAACTTATACTTGATGGGTTATTAGACCACCTTGTTTGGGGTCGGCCCTGTATAAGTCATGTGGGTCAAAGGGTTATTAGACCACCCTATTGGGGGTCGGCCATGTGGGTCAAAGGGTTATTAGACCACCCTATTGGGGGTCGGCCCACTCAGCATTATGTTATGTGGTTAAGTTCGAGCCGACATGAGTTAGGTAAAAAGGCAAGTCAAGTCAAGTATAAATAGAGTGCGGGAGGCACTCTATTTACTCACTCACTTCACACACATGCTCTCAAGGAGGAGAGGCGCACTTATGGAGGAGGAGGATTGCTGCTAGGTTATGGCTATCTCTATTGGTTGGTTGTATCATTTCTCTATCTATCTCTGAGGAAGTTATTGGGGTTTTTCACCTTTATGGTTTTCCCCAAGTAAATCTTTGTGTCTCTTGTGTGTGCTTGCATTATTGTCTCCATGATTGATATGCTGTAGATATGCTGTATATGTTGTTCTCTCAGTTAAGATCCTAGATCAGATTGAAGTAAATTCAGAAAATTCAACATGGTATCAGAGCTAGCCTGAAAGAAGGCATGATATGGCATGTATGACACTTGTTGCACTTACGATGCTAGGGCTTGATATAGCAAAAACCAGTCATCGTAGCACTTTCGCTATAAATCCGTTTTGGCGAAGTTTTCGGATCTGAAATTGTTACAGGCCGAAGCTAAGATCTCAAGGTATCTTGTGTCCAAAGGACAACCTCTAATTCGTTGTACTTTGTGATTTATGATCTGTACAATATAGGGTTTCTGCCTCTTCCAGATCTGAGTCAAAATCCGGTGACCTTGGGAAAAAGGTCATATCTTGGGCTAGGAAGCTCCAAATGAAATTTCGTAAAAAGTGACAGGTAGTACACAGTCTGCACTATCTCAGAAAACTTTTTCAGAGGCCGAAGTCGAACCGGTGACACGTGGCACGCCGTACAAGTTCGCTCTCCTGTATTATCCCATAAACAGGTCACGTTGCGACATTTGGCATAACTCTCTCTCAGAGAGTCCAATTGAGGTCAGACCTGTCAGGATGGAAAGGTAACAAACCGAGCTATCTCAGAAAACGTTTTCAGAGGCTGAAGTCAAAACAGTGACACGTGGCACGCCGTACAAGTTCGCTCTCCTGTTTTATCCCAAAACAGGTCACGTTGCGACATTTGGCATATCTCTCTCTCAGAAAATCCAATTGAGGTCAGACCTGTCAGGATGGAAAGATAACAGGTCAGGCTATCTCAAGAAACTTTTTCAGACCCTGTGGATCAAAAATTTCGGAGTTACAACAGAAACAATCAGGTACATATTTCTGTCAAAACAGAATTATTTTTTGGTACCTTCATTCATGGCTTCCGGAATTTAGGGCTTTGGAGAAAGTTGGAATTTTTGTAATCGGAGACCACGGCTGGATGCTACTCATCAAAATAGAAATTTAGAGACCAAGATCAGAATTTTTGGTTGGGCAGAAGGCCGGGCTTGATTAGACCCTAGTTCGGGACTTTGATCAGAAAAGTGGAAAATTAGGGCTTCTGTAAAAATGGGAATTTTTGAAATCTGTGACCACGGCTGGAAGCTCCTCAGAAAAATAGAAGCTTAGAGCTTTGGATCAAACATTTTGATGGGGCAAAAGAGTGGGCTTCATCAAACCCCAGTTCAGGGTCACGTCCAGTGAATCTAGAAGTTTCAAAGGAAAAATTGAGGAGTGAAACTTTGCAGTTTTCAAATTCTGAATATACCAACTTGATCAGCTCATCAAGGCACATATTTCTATCCTATCAGAAGTTTGAAATTCAAAGTTTGAATTTTTGGGGTTTCTCTGACAAACCCATATCCAGCTCAAGGTCCAGTTCTTGCAAATCAAGTGGATTGGGTTAATCACTTGCATAAGTGAAGAAGTTCCTGTTTCAGAGGGAGATGAGGCTAAGGCCTTACATAAGAAGATTACAAGTGATCTCGACAGGTATGACTCATCGAGGTATGTTTTGAGATTTGTTCATAATTAAGTTTATGGTATGCTTGTCTTCATATTATCACGGTTAGTACAATCTTGATTTTAGACTTGTCATATCACCTTAATAAAATTATGAATGCATGATAGAAGTCATTCATTTATTAGGAGTATGAAACTTATGTTTGTACTAACACATTGTGATGTTGTATGAGTTTTATGTTGTCTACTAACATGAAAGGTACACCAAGAAGACAAATCATGTTCTAGTTCAAGAACATATGATCATGAGGACAAAGATTCATCCATTGCCATGGATCTCATAGAAGATCCATTCTCGAGGTATGTATAACTTAGTTTTATAATGGTTAACTTTTGAGACATGCAGGTTACTAGCACAAGTTACTAAAGAGAACCAGAAGACATTATGCGGGTATGTTAGACATAAATAGCTAGCATGCTAATCCAGGTATGTTTTTCCTATATCAAGCTAAAATCCTACCTTGTGTTAGGATCTTATACTGTTGTTGATAATAATTATTCATGAAGTCATAGGTTTGAATAATCATGGTTGGATGTATATTATTATAATTGATGATATGACTAACCAGAATAATCATGAAAGTATAGGCTTGAATAATCACAGGTTTTATGCATTTTATATCTCTTATCTTGATTGATGATTCAACTAACCTGAAGAGTCATAGGCTTGAGTAATTACAGGTTTAGACATGTTATGTTTCTTATGATTTGACTAACCATAAGAATCCTTGAATGCTCATGCTTATTATTTCTGTTTGAAATGATCATGACTATACATGCTTGAGATTATTGTGTTTTAATAGTATACTAATGAATGTATGATTTTATATGAGATCACAAGGATAACACATTCATGATACTAATAAGCATGCATAGGGACCAAGGATGAATATGAGTTCAAGAACAGGTAATTCAGGAAGCAAAGATCAAGAGGGAGCACACTCCAGTTGCTCCTGCCAGAAAGCAAAGGAGCACACTCTAGTTGTTCTTGCAAGAAAGCAAAGGAGCACACTTCAGTAGTTTCTGCAAGGATGCAGATATTCAGAGGGAGTTGATCATCTATCTACATTTCACAACAGAAAGGTGTAGAAGAAGCTACCTCAGTTTAGGACTCCAGCAGCTCCTGCAAGGAAGCAAAGACTCAGAGGGAGTCCACCCAACGAACAAACAAAGATAAGTATTTGAATTGTCATTTCTTAAATAATACTGTTCAATAATGTATATACTGATGTTCCTAGAATTAGGTTGTGTATTATGCATATTAGAATAATTGCATTGATGAACAGTATACTACTAATATGCATGGGTAAGTAGCCTATGGCACTGTACAACATTCCATTGCTACTTATCTAGAATGAAACCTCTTTGCTGACATGTTGGGAGTTGTGCACACTCTTAACAATGTTCTGGTAGAGATTGGAAGGCATCTAGAAAGTTACGGGATATGGATAAATGTTGTATTGAAGCATTGGCTAAGATAATTGCATGACTATATGGCATATTTCTTTATGTGTAAGAATTTGTTCTGAAAACTATAAGATGTTTTCTAATCATGCAATTTAACTTGTTGTGTAGGAAAGATCATATGCCATCTCCTACAAAAGGACTACAACATTTGTTCCAGCAAGAAAGATATCTATTGAAGATATTGAAGTTCCCAGGATCTGGGATGAAGAAATGGAATGCCATGATCCGTAGATCATGAAGAAGATGTTTGGGATGCAGTCCCAAGACCTGAAGGGTACAGTGGATTATGGGCTCAGGTATGAGGCGAATCAAAAGTTTAACCTGGAAGGTTATGTTGATTCAGATTGGGCTGGCAGTGCTGCAGACAGGAAGAGCACATCTGGGTGCTGCTTCAGTATGGGATCAGGTGTGATCTCTTGGTTTAGCAGGAAGCAGTCCTGCGTAGCACTGAGTACAGCTGAGGCAGAGTATGTTGCAGCCTGTTCAGCTAGTTGTGAGGCAGTATGGCTACGGAAGCTACTGTCTGAGTTATTTGATCTCCCGTTGGAGGCTACTGGTATCTTTTGTGATAACCAGAGTTGTGTGAAGCTGTCCGAGAACCCAGTGTTTCATGACAGGTCGAAACACATAGAGATCAAATATCACTATATCAGGGATATGGTGCAGAGAGGAGCTGTGAAGCTCCTGTATGTTGCGACGGACGAGCAGATTGCAGATGTGCTGATGAAGCCACTAGCCAGGGTGAAGTTCGAGTACTTCAGAGAGAGGCTTGGCATGCTTCAGATCAAGGATACTTCGAGGAAGAAGTGATGGACACATTTGCTGAAGCCATTCCAAGCATGTTGGAAGGAGGATCCTTCACATGGCTGTGGATGTAAGCGCTGGATGATGAGCATCAGGATGATGTTCTGGTTTCTGCTTGGATATGATCAGTTGGATCATTTTATGTATGTATGTATGCATCATGTTGGATGCTTGGACCATGTATTTGTATATGTATCAGGTGGATACATTGTATGATCAGGTGGATCATGTATGGTGATATGTATCATGTATTTGTATTTGTATCAGGTGGATACATTGATGATCAGGAGGATCATGTATGATGATATGTATCAGGTAGATACTTGGTATGCATCAGGTAGATGCATTGATGATCAGGAGGATCATGTATGATGATATGTGTCATGTATTTGTATCAGGTGGATACATTGATGATCAGGAGGATCATGTATGATACTTGGTATGCATCAGGTAGATGCATTGATGATCAGGAGGATCATGTATGATGATATGTATCATGTATTTGTAGCAGGTGGATACATTGATGATCAGGAGGATCATGTATGATACTTGGTATGCATCAGGTAGATGCATTGATGATCAGGTGGATCATGCAGCAGGATGTTGCAGTGATGATCAGGATGATCATAGATGACGAGCTTCAGGATGCTGCTCCAGATGACATGCAGCAGGACGTTGCAGTGATGATGATCAGGATGATCATGGATACATCAGGATGATGCATGGTGAGTATCAGGTTGATACTCTATGGCCGTGGATCAGGTTGTGCAGATGAGCATGTAATTCGTTGCCCTGGGAGATTTGCAGATGGTCTTTCGAGGTTTTGCCTATGGCATGTAATTCGGTGCCCTGGGACATCTGGCAAATGCTCTTTCAAGGTTTTGCTCTGGGAGGACATGTAATTTGTTGCCCTGGGAGATCTGCAGATAGTCTTTCGAGGTTTTGCCTATGGCATATAATAGCGCCCTGGGATATCTGGCAGATGCTCTTGCGAGGTTTTGTCCTATGGCATGTAATTCGTTTCCCTGGGAGATCCGATAGGTTGGGCTGTGTGCCCGTAATCAGTCCTGGGATGCTCTTGCGAGGTTTTGCCATGACCACATGTAATTCGTTGCCCTGGGAGATTTCAGGTCGGAGTTGTGTACCCGTAACATCCTGAGATGCTCTTGCGAGGTTTTGTGGTGGACCACATGTAATTTGTGCCCTGGGAGATTTCAGGTCGGAGTTGTGTACCCGTAACATCCTGAGATGCTCTTGCGAGGTTTTGTGGTGGGGTCACATGTAATAGCGCCCTGGGAGATCCTACAGGTCGGAGTTGTGTACCCGTAACATCCTGGGATGCTCTTTCGAGGTTTTGTGATGCACGTAATAAGTCCTGAGGATTCCACAGTATGGCCAGTGATGACGAAGACCTGCAGGTGGTGGGCCTACATCCAGTATGAAAAAGGACTGGCTCTGTAGAACTTCCTATGACGAGTAGATTCAGAGATTGATTGAGATAGCAGCAGCAGTGACGATGATGATGACTCGATGACGATTATCCAGTGACGATGATCCAGAGAAGATGACTTGTGCTAGAAGAACTGTGCTGAGAAATACCTTCCTAGTTAAGAGGGAGTGTTGATGTATATGTAACTTCGGAATGTATTTCACATATATGTATATTGTATTCCTATAGAGATGGTATTATTCCTCTATAAGGAAGTGTCGTCATTTATATTGTAAGTGTCGTAACTTATACTTGATGGGTTATTAGACCACCTTGTTTGGGGTCGGCCCTGTATAAGTCATGTGGGTCAAAGGGTTATTAGACCACCCTATTGGGGGTCGGCCATGTGGGTCAAAGGGTTATTAGACCACCCTATTGGGGGTCGGCCCACTCAGCATTATGTTATGTGGTTAAGTTCGAGCCGACATGAGTTAGGTAAAAAGGCAAGTCAAGTCAAGTATAAATAGAGTGCGGGAGGCACTCTATTTACTCACTCACTTCACACACATGCTCTCAAGGAGGAGAGGCGCACTTATGGAGGAGGAGGATTGCTGCTAGGTTATGGCTATCTCTATTGGTTGGTTGTATCATTTCTCTATCTATCTCTGAGGAAGTTATTGGGGTTTTTCACCTTTATGGTTTTCCCCAAGTAAATCTTTGTGTCTCTTGTGTGTGCTTGCATTATTGGCTCCATGATTGATATGCTGTAGATATGCTGTATATGTTGTTCTCTCAGTTAAGATCCTAGATCAGATTGAAGTAAATTCAGAAAATTCAACACCAAAACCATAGGATGTGTAAGGGTCAAGATGGTGCTCAAAGATGGAAGGATTAAAACTCTTTATGGGGATTTGCACATTCCATATCTAGCCAGAAACACAATATCTGTAAGTAAGTAAGGTGATGCAGGTGTGCATACTGTATTTGAAAAGGACACATGTAAGATGGTTGGAGGAGCAACTGTGTTGATGCAGTGAGTTCATATTAGAAATTTGTACAAGCTGTTGGAAAGCACTTTTAATGTTGGATGTAACAATTTTGTTGTTCATGAGAATAGAAATGAAGAAGGCATGACCCGTGTTGTCCCTATAGACAAGACAAGGCTATGGCAACAAAGACTGGGACATATTGGAGAGAAGGGCCTTCGAGCATTACATGGTAAAGGTATGGTAGAAGGTATGTATGATTTCTCATTAACTTTTGATTTTCATGAACATTACATATATGGTAAACCAAATCTGGTAAGTATCCCAGTTGGTGCTACAAGAGAAAAAGGAATCTTGGAGTTAATACACAATAATGTGTTTGGACCTATTCTTGTTCCATCATTAGGTAAATCTGTGTATTATGTTTCATTCATTGATGATTTCTTGAGGAACATATGTGTTTATTTCCTCCATAAAAAAATTGAGGTTTTTGATAAATTTAAAGAGTTTAAAGCTCCTGTAGGATCTAGGATGAGAATAAAATAAAGGTATCGAGGACAAATAATAGTGGAGAGTTCGAATTCTATAAGAAGTGAAGAATATTAAGGCAAAATACTACTCCATACACACCTTAACATAATGGAGTTGCAATAAGGATGAACATGATGTTGATGGAGAAGGCAAGGAGTATGCTTAGTGGTGCAATGTTATCATAGGATTCATGAATTATAGATAGAGGTAGTGGATACTGCATGTTACTTGGTAAATAGATCACCTACATCAACACTAGTTAACAAAACCCCACATGAGGCATGGACTGGTAAAAAAACTCTCTTAAACACCTCATAAAGTTTTTGGTTGTGATGCTTATGTGTATGTTCAAAAGTAAAATAGGTGTTTACCCTAAGTCGAGTTTAAAGGGGGAATGTTGGATTAATCTTGACTTGGTAAAAAAGTAATTAGATTAGCATGCATTTGGTCATTAATGGGTTTTCCATTGGTGGTTTATGGGTCCATGGTATTAGTATGTGATGAATCTTATTTAAAGGCTTGAAGAACTCCATTGTAAAATGCACCAAGTGGCGGATGTTGGACGGATTGGCCACGACTTGGTTGGATTGACCAAGGGTAATGACATATATTTTGAAGGTTGGCTTTCTCGATAATGGATTTCTAGATTTAATATTGGCCATTTATGTGCTTCATATTTATTTTTATTTATCTCACAATGCTCAGTTATTTTTAATAAGATGCACCATACCTCTCTTTGAGATACCCAATTGTTGGGACCAATCATTGGTATATTTTATTTTACATGATCAAGATAATGCATGCTTCTACCATTCAATTGTCTTACTCATTTCCTATCATCATCCCATTTCCTTATCTTCTCTTCATACAATGTGACCCATGGTCATGTTGCCTTTGCTTTGTAAATAATAAATTTATTGATAGCATAAATTCTAAATTCGTTGATGTATCCATGAAATCAAAACAAACAATATGAAATCAAATAATTATTATCAAGTCTAGTGTAAATAGTAACTCTATTGAAAATTGACAAAAGATAAGTGGCATACTCTTTGTCATGTATCTTTTTTCCATTGGTTTGGAGTAGCTTTCTGTCCATCTTGTCCTCATCCTAATGGCTGTCCCAAACCACTATGTTTGGTATATCGTCAATTCTCTTAATGTACTCACTAGCACAATTGAACAATTCATATACCATGTACCCTTTTGCCATAGACCCTTGGGGTTCTTCCCTTTTTCAAACAAAACCAAAAACCCTTATGTACCTCTCTCGGACTCAACATGAGACCATTTTGACTAATTCAACTTGATCAATTAAATGAATTAGAAGATAGAACTGCAAGTCCATGAAACTTGTGTGCAATTCCTTCTCAAACATACAAACAATATCAACAATCTCAACCCCACTGTGTAATGCTAGCCATGTGAATCTCCTTTGATGTAATCCAATGTAAAAATGCAAATAATTTAGATATGGTGCTTCATAGGACCTAGAGGAAGTCATGGTTCACACAACCATGTATGAGTAGAGGATGATTGCACTACAAAAAAACACCTATAAAATTAATTGGCATAATATCTTGAATGCATACAATATGTCATGCATTGTAGAAAAATAATAATGTAATCCACATACATAACCTTAGAAGGTCCAGATGGTCAAGTGATTTCAACCCTTACAAATGTCCTTCTAAGGTGAACCAATGTCACATAATATAAATTTATAAAGAAGGTGCATTCACACCCAATATAGCTTCCTTCCTCGAAGATAAATCATCTTTCTTCAAAATCCATGGGACATAACCTTCTTCATAATACCAATAGGGATCGACTTCTCCTTTTCTTACTTTTTTTTGGCCAATGTTATTTTTTAGTATTAAAATCAATAATATATCTCCTAACACCCAATTTGTCACTTTGTTTCAACGATATATGCCTCCACAAAGAAGATAGAACATTTTTTTAAATATATGCATGGTATCTAGTAAGTGGACTATCTTATGATTCCCTTAATATGGAAGCTCATGATAAAATATAAATTTCCTTTTCATTGAAATGGGCATTTTCTCAACATTGTTGGGGACGTAAATAATGATACAAATGTTTGTATAGATGGATGATTTCTTATAGGATATGTGTGCCTTGGATGGAATGTTATTAAATGTATTCCAACAACATGAGCTCAAAGATGATGATCATATTGTTGATATCTTCTGCAAAATCCTAAAATCTACATGCACCACCTCTCTCTTTGGACACGGGTCAATGCCTACTTGACTAGCGACAACCATGTTACTATACAACTCGAAAACAATGTATGGTATGCTAGACATGTGTTCTCGGCACTATTGAGGTAACTAACATTAAATCCCTTGTATTTTAATGAATCTTGTCACACAATCAACAATGAAAAAGGATTGTGTGCGCGCTGAATGACAATGTAAATTTATAGTGCTTGCTAATTACAGGCTATTAAAAGCTAAGGTACTTACTTCCATGTGATAATACCCTCCTTGGTTGTTGTGAAAAAGGCAAAGCAATTGTTAAAAAGGTTGGGTATTGAGTGTACATCATATCACACTTGTCTGAATGAATATATTATTTACAGAGGAAAATATGTGGACAAATAGATATGTCCAGAATGTGAGTATGATAGATACCAAAATAAAAATAAAAATAAAAATAAGGGAGAAAATGGTCCTCCTCAAAAGATATTGAGGCATATTCCTATAACCCAAAGGATTCAAATGATACTTCATCGCAAAGAATTATCTGCCTTACAAAGGTGGCATGTCTCACACAAAAGTGAGCTAGAAGTTATGCAGATCCCAATGGATTCAACAGCCATGAAGGATATAGAGGATACATGGCTCGATAATTTCAAGGATGAAGTACACAAACTTTCAATGGGCATAGCCATGGATAGAGTTAACTTGGATTCCCTCCAAAACATCAATTATTTTGTTTGGTCAGTGTGAGTGACCAATAACAATATCCTTGCAAGGTTTTTCATGAAAAATGAACATCTTATGTTGGATCTTGTAGTTTCTAGTAGAATACAAGTGAAGATAATGAATGTCTACCTCCAACCATTGATCAATGAATTGAAGCAATTAAGTGAAGGTATATAGGTATATTATGTATCAAGGCCCATATTGATAGAGAGGTCTTTTATGTTGCATGGCACATTTGCATACACTATGCATGATTATCTAAGATTGTGAGTTTTCTCTAGTAAGCATGTTGATTGACTTGTTTATATCCACTACGTTACGTGGCACACTTATTTGGTGCAAATGTCTTCTTTGATGCTAATATGTTAAATATATGATAGCATCATAAGCTTTGTATGAAGTGGATGTAAATGTTGTGGACATTCTACAGAGACTAGGTGGTTCGACAACTTACAAAAGTTGGTGTACCGTTGCTCAAGGTTATTCCTCCCATAAGAGAACCCTTGAAAAAGAGTAGCATATTATTTTCATGGTAAACTAGAGAGAACGTAGAGACTTGAAACAATGGCATTGACAAATTGGCTTAGGACATATGAAATAGAGAAGGGGAAGGAAATTGCATAATTTTTCGATTCAAACAGGGGCCTTGTGTTTGATGATCCAAAATTGCTAAGAAAGGTACAACATGGTGTAATCGCACAATTGTGCTCACTAGATGTCCAAGTATCTATATCCTCTATTCCAGTGGATCTCCAAAGAGTTATTGCCAATCATTCCAAGGTATTTGGAGATATTCCTAAAGGGTTTCCACTTGCTTGAGAACTTTACCATCCTATTCACTTGCTATTGGCAAGTGTACTACCTAACGTTAGACCTTATAAGTACCTATATGCACAAAAGTGTGAGATTGAGAATATGGTCCAAGAAATGTTAGATGTTGGCATCATTCAACCTAGCCAGAGTGATTTCTTTGCACCAGTGGTGATGGTTCACAAAAAGGAGGGTTCATGGCGTATGTGTCTAGATTATAGAGAGTTCAACAAGATGACCATTAAAGATAAGTTTTCTATTCTTGTCAATGATGAATTATTAGATAAGTTACAGGGAGGAATTTTTTTTACCAAGTTAGATTTCTGTTTTGGATATCATCAAATTAGAATGAGGCAAGAAGACATTATGATAACAACCTTCATTAATTGAAAATTAGCCAAACTTCTCAATTGCTTTATATATCCAATATTGGAGTTTCAAATAATGATTGCAGATGGATGTACCCTAAATTGTTTAGGGAAGTGCCATAGTTTCAAGCTTACCACGGGGAGTATTTATTGGATATTTCAATAATTGCAATCCAAATGGGTGTTGTTGTATTAGGGGTCCAATGGTTACAATTATTTGGAACAATGGCTCTTAATTTGTAGGAATTTTTTATGAGATTCTCCTCAGAAGGAAAGGAAATTAAAATTAGAGGTATTCCATGGAAACCATCTAAAGTGATAAGCTTTAACAATATGACAAAATTGCTAAGAAAGGTACACCATGAAGTAATTGCACAATTATGCTCGCTAGATGTTCAAGCATCTATACCCTCTATTATAGTGTATCTCTAAAGAGTTATTGACAATCATTCCAAGGTATTTGGAGATATTCCTAAAGGTATTCCACTTGCTTGAGATCATGACCATGTTATTCACTTGCATGGAAAGTGTACCAATTAACGTTAGATTTTATAGGTACCCATATGCACAAAAGTGCGAGATTGAGAATATGGTCAAAGAAATGTTAGATGTTGGCATCTGTCATGTTCCCCGACCTCCCTGGTTCCCTTCAAAGGTGATGGGAGACGCACTGAAACATTTTTTTTCAATAAATCTCTTCCATTTTACACACAACTGCAATGGGATTTGATCCGCAACCCGCAACCTCCTTCCCGCAATCTGCAGTCGGGATTCAGAAGTCGGATTGCCAAATCCGCCTCCTCGAATTGGCTCTGTGAATTGGCTTCCGACATTGCGGAACTCGGGATTCAAAGTTCTCAAATCACCATCCCAGAGAATTTCCTCCTCCACAATTCCGCAATCCACAACCCGTGTTGAGGATGTCAGAAATCGAAAACCACATTTCTAACCCCGAGAAAAAACCACCTCTCGTGATCTGTAATCCGCAACCTGCTTGCGTATGCGGAAAGGCGGATGGCCAACGTGCCAATCCCCGTGGAAATCACCTTCCGATTCTCACAATCCGTAATCCACCTTGCAGATGCGGAAAGTATGATGGCTAACCACGCCACTCCAATGGTCGGCCCCGACCTCCGCAATCCACATTGCGGATGCGGAAAAGGTCGAGACCACAAACCCCTGTACCAACCAATTCATCTGCAAACTTCTAAGCGTGATAAATCCCTCATCCTTGGTCCAAACTGGACAAGGTCGATGCCGTTGGAAAGCTCTTGGAGAGATCTATACACTGGTGTGATCCCCACCCCATATGAGCACTCTAACCTTTCCATTTATCCAACTAAAGTTTTGATTCAAACTCCCTCAATGCTTCATTAACCATATGCTGGGAACTCTCTTTTCCCTCTGCCATGGTTTCTCCCTTCACTTGACCCATAGAGGGTTATGAAACACAACAGGGGGTCATTCACTTCTTTCCCAAGTCCAGATGAGGTCAAGCAGTCCTTCTCAAGGGTGAATGCAATGCATAAATAAGCACCCATTATGAAACTAATCCAGTCAACACATCAACAACTTGCAAGGTTAGCCATACATTGCACTCATGCAAATGATGAAGCATTTAGACATGAATTTAGCCTCATACTCAGTCTTATACATAGATCCCTAATGATCAATTTCATGTAATCATTCAATCCATAACTTGAACATAATAAGCATAACATAACATAAGAAATATCATCATTTAAACACCACAAGGAACACTTATCTTTAGAATGAAGCTGCCCAAGCAATTAGCTAAGTGAGGACAACTTTCCACCCAAACTTAGGTCTCTGTCCAGCCTATACTCTTTCAGATGAGAGACCACCTGTGAGCTGGGCTGTGTATCCACTAAGGAGGGCTAATGGGCTCTCTCACAGTCAAGGTTCCATCCCAATGCTAAGCCAACCTACAATTGGGTTTATTAAGCATACAAGGGAACATGGAGGATGCTGTTAAGCCAGTGAGCTCACCCACAGAGCTACATGCATCTCATATAACTCAGCAAACATGGCACCCACAATATCTACCTCACCCAACACAAGGAAGGCCCTCTTCTCTGCTACATAGTTCCTCAATGCCCCTTCCCTCCAGTGCTATTCAGGGTGGGAATAGAAAGGTCCAACTGCTGTTTTTCACGATACTTTAAGCCTTCACTGGGTTTATCAAGTAGATTCAACCCTAGGTTGACCTTCTTCTCTATTATTCAAGCTGGGTTCTTCACAGGGTCACGACCTAAGCTCTGCTCTGCAACTCGGTCTTCTGCAATAGATCTGAGTGTTCTCACAACTTCACAAAGCTTCACACACTCTGTAATTCATCTCCATGGTCTGATCTATGGCTGTCCCAACTGGTTCACTTCCTACACAGGGTTTCTTGTGCGTTCTCGGCTCTGCAAATTCGCACACACATAGAATCATGATTGCTCTTGTTGCTTCACGGTAGGGATCTGCAATGCGTGACTAACTGAGATCCTTGGTCAACAATGGGGTATGGATTAGGATAAGCGAATTCCGAGGTGTAGAGTGGTTTAAGCGACAAGTACACCTGGTCGCACAAGGTATTAAAGGACTACAAACACACTCGCAAGAATGTACTACGATCCCCCCTCACGGAGTTGAACTTGGGCTTCCATCGGGTCAGCCATAAGACCCCACAACTCACACACTCAACCCTTCATTTTTATATTTTATGTCCTTATTATCTTTCTCCAACATGCAAGACATTTTTTTGACTAATGTAACTAGAAAATGATGAAAGAGAAGACACTAGTTATCGAGCAAATGAATGAGAGATCTTACACTCTAAACCAAGTAATCCTTTTCACTATAAACTGCGCCCTCCAAGCAGTTGATATTGAGCTTCAAACTACACCCAAGGCTTTACACTTAATACCAATAACTCGATGAACCAAGCAACACAAAGGTGGTTACAACCCAAGGCTTTACACTTAATACCAATAACTCGATGAACCAAGAAACACAAAGGTGGTTACAACCCAAGGCTTTTAGCATCACCATAACGTGGTTGCTAAAGAGACAAGGGTTTTGGCCAATGTAATGAATGGGGGAGTAAACTCTCAAGATCCATGGAACCGAGCCTTTTTTCACAAAGAAAAAAAAAAGTAATTGCCATTAATCAAGAATCAAAGTATATATATACAAAACTAGCTTCCTACCATACTACATAGAGTATCTTAGTTGTCTTCTCTTTCATCTTTTAAAAAACAAAATATAAGAGCCCCATTCAATAGACATAAGACCCTTTAAAAAATAAGTCACTACTCATAACTTTAACAAATCTAAAAGACCTTCAACATGCTTCCATAAACCAATGAACCATTCTACATCCTCTTAGAAGAAAGAAACCCCATCAAGACTGAAAGAACCTCCTTGAAGCTGGCCAATACCATTGCATGAACACTAAGCCTGCCAAACCCTAACAATACTCAACGTCACTTGAGAACATGCTTTCATAAACTAATGAACCATTCTACATCCTCTTCGAAGAAAGAAACCCCATCAAGACTGAAAGAACCTCCTTGAAGCTTGCCAATACCATTGCATGAACACTAAGCCTGCCAAACCCTAGCAATGCTCAACGTCACTTGAGAACACGCGATGGCTGCCAGGCCAGGGTACCATCACATCAACATTATCAACCTTAGTGTCATCTAAATCCATTGCAGTCAATGCAAATAACAATGTGACAACTCCCTGGTTTTAATTTTATATGTTTAGATTATATTTGGTGTTTGACGTAGGCAGAGCTTGGAATCATAATGGTTTGTAGCAGGCCCTATGGTCGGTGTCACCGAAGTCCATTGCAATCAACGCAAATAACAACGTGACAACTCCCTAATGGATGGCTTTAATTTATGTTAAAATTATATTTTGAAGCGGAGCACGGAATTACATCTCATCACCGTTCCAATCCACAAGCATTTTTTTAAATCCTAAGAAAAATGTTTTAAATTTCCAAATATTTCTTCACAAATTTTAAAAAGGAAAAATTAGTTAAAAGTCAATGCATTAAGATCAGTATAGATCCATCTTAAAGGGATCTCCTAGAGGGATCAAACCAAGATCAGTATAGATTCATCTTAAAAAGGATTTCTTAGAGGGATCAAATTTGTGCAAACCCTTTTTAAAGTGCAAATGTTGAGAAAAAGTTTTAATTTATCTAATTTGTGTAATTATATATATATATATCATTGTAAATATAAATGTTTTAAATTTAATTTACCCATAATCGAAGGACTTACATATAACTTCGGCACAATTATTTTTTTCTCACCTTTAAAAATATACAGCTTGGTATTCATTTGAATCAACTGCCAACAAAAATATTATACATACTGAAATATTTTCTGGTCTACATTCTTTACAAATCTAGAATTAGTTTTTGACATAAAAAAACCTATTTTCTAAAAACTCTGAGCATAACATATCCTCAATATAAAGTAAATATAAAGTTTCAACTCACTCTTCAAAAAAACAAAAGAGATTATGTAACTATTACATTCTTCCACTTAACAAAAAAAAACACCAAAATACAATGCAATCATTTATATAACTGAACAATACCATGTGAAATCACTAATCATTTTGCAGTTTTATGAGAACACTTTCCTCCTCCCAAGCACCCACTTTGAACGGAAATCAGCTTTCTCGTTCAATTCATTTTGCAGTTTTATGAGAACACCTTCCTCCTCCCAAAGCACCCACTTTGAAAGGAAATCAGCTTTCTCGTTCAATTCTCTATAGACAGGAGTAAAAAAAAGATCATGAAAAGATGGTTAAGCTATCAAATCCTTTCCAAAAAAATCCTTATATTTTGTTGTAAAGCTAAGAAAATGGGTATATTGCAGAGATTCTGGCTGTGAATCGGGAGAATTCCCAGACATGTTTCTCTGGTAATTTACCAATGCTTGCTATTTTACGCAAAGTGCATGGAGATCTATTGTTTAATCCGGAAATGGTCTATTAGTCTATTCCTAGAGTGATACTTAATGGATATTTTATTGGTTGGTCATATCTTCACCAAAGTAAGATTCCATCTCGTCGCAGGTCAACATACACAAGCCGGGATTTTGGTCAACATACACAAGCTAGGTTTTTGGTCCCCCGTTTTGTAAGGCCAATGAGTAAACAATTGCCAGGAAACTGATGAAACAACGAAATTTCAATATAGAAAGTTGATTGAATTGTTCAACTTGCTTGATACCTTGAAAAGTCTATTGCTTCATCCTCATTGCTATGTTATCAGCACAATCACATTAAGTATAAATTAACATTTTGTTTAGCAAATAATCAGAGTCCTAATATATATTTATAGGTGTTTATATTTTACAACATTTATATTTATAGGTGTTTATATTTTACAACAGAACAGGTTTTTGTCCTCAGTTTTGTAAGGTCAATGAGTAAAGAATTGCCACGAAACTGATGAAACAACTAAATTTCAATATAGAATTGATTGAATTGTTCAACTTGATTAATACTTTGAAAAGTCTATTGCTTCATCCTCACTGCTATCATCCTCACAATCACATTAAATATAAATTAATATTTTATTTAGCAAATAATCAAAATTGTGATATTTATATTTATAGATATTTATATTTTACAATTTGTTGTGAATTCGGAAAGTTCTTATAAAAATGAATGAAAACAAATGAAACACGTATATATGATAACTTTCCAACTTGCAACCCATCAATATTCACCAACCAGTTGTGGCTGTGCCAGTGATTAAATCTTGACTGATAGTGATCTCCTCTCAAGTCAACGTAGACATAACAGCTGTTTCATCTAGGCCTTATGTTGGGTCGATAAGTGATGACTTATATTAATTGAAATCATTGGCTCGAGTTGTATATCGTTGCAGACCACAACTTGATCATGGCGGTTTTCATTATGAAGGTCTTTGTATTTCTTCTACTTGGTTTAGTGAATTTCTCTCAAAGGGATGTAAGGCAGGCCGCAGCAGCTGAGGATGTAGAGGCTATTAAAGTAGGCGTCATATTGGACACGGATTGGTATGGAAATGTGGCCAAAACGGCCTTTGAAATAGCTGCAGAAGACGTAAATAACGAGACCAATTCCAGTCGCATAGAGCTCAAATTCGGTTTTTCAGGAGGCGATGGAGGAAATGCAGTCATGGCCGCCTCAGCCGGTATATATCATTCCAATAATCACCATTTGCAATTAAAATTTGCTTTAATTGCTTGTATTTTCTATTGAGGATTCAAAATAGATAAGAATTGCAGGTTTGGAAAATTTTAGAGGTTTAATTTTGTTAATGACATATACAGCGATAATATTTTGGATGGTTGTTTTGAAAGTCAATGTTCTGTAAAAAAAAATCAATGAATGAGGATTCGATTTATTAAATAGATAAGAGTTTGGAAAATTTTAGGAGTTTGTTTTAGAATTTAATGTTATATAAATTAGCATAGATTTATCTTAAAGGGGGATCTACCAAGGGTCTAGAGGGATCAAAACTCTCAAAAGGTGTAAACTTTTTTTAGATTGGAGTTGTAAACTTTTTTTAGATTGGAAATGTTGACTAAGTGTGTAAGACACGTGTCAGCTATAGGATGAGCAGGGAAGGAGTTACACAGCTCTCCCTACTGGACTGTAGAATGCTCCTCTTCTACACAAAAATATTGATAATTGAACATTTAATTCATCAAATAGATAAAAATTGTAGATTCTGAAAATTTCAGGAGTTTAATTTTGTTAATAGCATATATAGTTATCACACTATGGGAGCTGGCCAACCTTAACAGCAAGGAGGGGGATGCCGAAGGCTGGGCTAGTGACGGGAGTGAAGTCGTAACAAGGTAGCCGTAGCACATCTGACTCGTAGATGGAAGTATTCTTATCCCAGGTCGGAACAAGTTGATAGGATCCCATCTCTCATTTGCCTCTCCATGTTGCCACTTAGGCAGGGACATGGGAGGCAAAAAAAAATGATATTTTTGATAAATGTTATGTAAAAATTATTCATGTTTGAAAATTATTACGTTTACTTCTTATTATCTTGTTTGTTTACTTTGTATTATTTTGTTACTGGACAGGACAAATATTATTAAACAAACAAATTCAATCTCCTCCATACTAAGCTGTAAACTGTAGAGTGCCTCTCGGCACAAAATTTTTAAAATTAGTAAAGTGGTTCTAAAAACAAACTGTGAATTTTACAGCCGTGAATCTACTGAAGAGTCAAGTGGTGGCGATAATAGGACCTCAAACATCTCAAGAAGCCGGCTTCGTGGTCGATCTGTGTACAGCTTCTAAGGTGCCAATGGTATCATTCTCTGTAACGGATCCCTTGCTGTCTGCCCGTCGCTACCCATATTTCATCCGTTTGCCTCACAGCGACGCCGTCCAGGCCGACGCCATCGCAGCGCTGGTTGAACACTACCGCTGGAGAGAAGTCGTGGCCGTCTACTCTGACAATGATTACGGCACCGGCGTGCTGCCATTCTTGAGAAATTCTCTCAATAACGTGGGATGCGAAATCACTTACGGATCAGCCATTCCAGCGAATCCCAATAGAACTGCTATAAAAGCGAAGCTTACCGAGATGAAGGGCGGCCAGACCAGAGTTTTCGTCGTTCACATGACATTCGACCTGGGCACTACTTTCTTCTCGGAAGCTCAGGAAATGGGTATGATGACGACAGATTATGCGTGGATTATTACAGAGGGATTTAGCGCCGTTCTGAACGTCTTGAACGAATCGAGCATCGCATCCATGCAAGGCGTTTTGGGAACCAGAACTTATATGCCAAACTCCAGTCAGTCGCTTGATTTTTATCGCAGGTGGAAGCCACGGTTCATTGCTGAGAATCCCAAGGAAGAAAAGCCGGCAGAGCTTAACATCTACGGTTACTATGCCTACGATGCCGTTTCGATGATAGCTCAGGCTCTCCGACGTTTAGATAATGCAGAATTTAATTTCTCAGCATCTTCAAACCCAAGTGAGTTCAATAATTCACCATTGTCGAATCTTACAGTCTTCCAACAAGGTGAACGGTTGCTACAGTTGCTCGGGAACAGCAATTTCACAGGTTTAAGCGGGCAATTGCAAGTGAGTGAAGGGGAGATTTTAGGGGCAACATATGAAATACTCAATATCATCCCCAAAGGCTACCGTCAAGTTGGGTACTGGACTAGAGATGGAAGAAATAGTTGGCTTTCAAAACAATTAAATTCTACTAATTCATCCGAGAACGGGCTGCTTGAAGATGTGATTTGGCCGGGAGGATCTTCAGACACACCTCGCGGCTGGGCGTTGCCTACGAACAGCAAGAAGATGAAAATCGCGGTTCCTGTTAAAATGGGATTCAGCGACTTCGTCCGGACAGAACTTGATCATAAAGCCGGTCGGCTAATAGTCCCTAAGGAGAAACCCGGTTTTGTAATTGAAATATTTCAAGCCGTTTGCAAAAACCTTTCATATGAACTTCTGCATGATTTCATTCCTTACGAACACAACATAGACGAACACAGCATAGAGTCGGACGGTTACTATGATGACCTAATCAAACAAGTGTCCTTAAAGGTCAGCTTTTAACATCTTTTTTCTCTGTTTTTGCACGTATATGACTATTTTTTAAACTAATCTAATTTAGATTTTTTTTTTGAATGGCCTGATCAGAAATTCGATGCAGCTGTCGGGGATTTTACAATCCTTGCCCAGCGCAGCGAATTAGTAGATTTCACTCAGCCGTATTTTGAATCAGGGCTGGTAATGGTGGTGCCAATAGTGGAAGCCAATCCCAGCAATCCTTGGACATTTATCCTTCCTTTTACAGGAGGCATGTGGAGTACAACGGGAGCATTGTTTGTCTTCACAGGAATAGTTGTTTGGCTGCTGGAACACAAATTAAACGATACATTTAGGGGAACGCCCCAAGATCAAGTGACGACCTTCCTATGGTAATCCACACTGTCCAATTTATTTTCAATAACGAGTCTTTTCATTTACGATTTTTTTCCGGTTAAATATAAAAATATCTGTGCTGATATCTTTGTTGTTAATCGTTGTTTGTAGGTTCTCATTCTCCACACTGTTTTTCTCTCAAAGTAAGTGTATTTTAAGTTTGTTCTGCATTGTTTTATGTGTTTTTGTATTTGTTTTGTTGGTGCATTGTTTTGGTATTTAATAAGCTCCAAGCAGTGTTATATTTAATGCTGTTACTATAAGATTTTGGGAGATTTAGATTCCTTGAATTCACAATGGGATCAGATCGTAGCAACATTAAAATATTGTTATTGAACATTCATCAAATCATAGTTTTCTGATTTCTGTAAGCTTAATCTAAAAGTCTTAAGATTTAATCTAAAAGTCTTAAGATTTGGGTTGGAATATTTTGATTTTTGTAAGCGTAGTCTAAAAATATAGGTTATAGTGGTCAAATTCTAGAATTTTGGGTGCCTCAGAGTTTTTAAGATTTTGAAGTCATTTCTACCATAAAAAATTCCAAATACCCCAGGGTTTTTAAGGTTTTGAAGCCATTTCTACTATAAAAAAATCCCAATAAAACATAGTTAAATTTCGATTTTTAAAATAAAAAAAACTGAGATTTCTACTAAAAATGATAGTCCTATCCCAATCATCTCATTTTTAGACAACTATCCCAATCATCTCATTTTTAGACAACTACATTTCCATATTCACTTTTAATAAGATAAATACATAATACAATTTTAATAATGAAAATTTAAAATGATTAAAAAAAATCATACTACTTCCTCTACAATTTATTGTACCTAAACACCATATGATTAAACAAAACTACAATTAAAATTTCTACTTCCTCTGCAATTTATTGTACCTAAACACAATATGATTAAAAAGAAACCAAAATTAGAATTTCTATAGCGTTTTAGACTTTAGTTTCATATAAAGAGATAATACTTCCAAAAAAAATTATTGACCATATTAAGCTACAGTCCTGTGATACGGTGAATTCAAATTGTTTATGTTAAAATTCATATCTGATTCTTTAATTTACTAGTTGGATGATGCCTGTTATTTTTATTTTAACCTAATTGGGAGTTAGTGTAACTGGATTCAATCCATTTTAACTCTACAATCATGAGGATTAAATTTTTTCATATATAAATATTCAAAACGATTTGATCCTTGAATATTTTATCCTGTTTCCCACAAGTTTTGACCCATTTCTTAAATACAGAGATTAAATATCAAATATCAGTTTTTATAATTGATCAATTTGTGTTCCAAGCGTTTAGAACTTCAAATCTAATGTTCAAATCCAGATTGTAATTGTTTACAAGTTTTATCCCAGCTATGTAAAATTGTAATTGTTTTATTAAGATTCATAAATTGTTATTGATTTGTTGGTAATTCAGCATGATATTGATTTTGTACAGGGGAGAAGGTTGTGAGCAGTTTGGCGCGAGGAGTCATAATAATATGGCTTTTCGTAGTTCTAATTCTGCAATCTAGCTACACAGCAAACCTCACAGCAATATTAACTACCAAACAAATGCAGCCCACCGTTCCAGACGTGGAGTCTTTGAAATCCAGCGGAGCATCCGTAGGTTACCAAGCCGGATCTTTTGTGGATAGCTATCTGGTAGACCACCTGAAGATAGACAGAGGGAAGCTCAAGGCATATTCAACGCCACAAGAATATAAAGACGCGCTGTCAAGCGGATCAGTCGCTGCCATATTTGACGAAATCCCTTATATTTGCGTTTTCCTGTCTCAAAATAACGGTTTCACAATAGTTGGGCCGACATACAGAACCGGGGGCTTGGGCTTCGTATGTTTACATCAGACTCATTTTATTTATTGCGATTAGGGTTAAGGAAACTTGTAGAATTGTAATTGTTTCTGGACTCTAGTCTTAGATCTATAAATTATACAGTGAGTTTGATTTTATTTATTGACAGGTATTTCCGAAGAAATCACCGTTCGTATCGGACATGTCGACGTCCGTGTTGGAGATTTCAGAGGGCAATGGAACTCAGATTATTCTGAAGAAATATTTCAACAACACAGGTTGTCGCAACGCACTGCCGCCAGAAAATTCGAACCGGCTAAGCATGAAGAGCTTCTGGGGCCTCTTCCTCATCACGGGTTCCGCTTCAGCGCTATGTCTGCTCATATATTTGTGCCGTCTCGTTTACAACTATATTCGCCATCGCCTTCCACATGAGCAACAGCAGTTCCCGTCCACAAAACATTTAATCTCAAGCCGCTTGAAAAGCTTCGCGAATTACATGGACGAGAAAAAGCCATCTAACAAATCTATGCAGACCAGTCGGGAAAGCGATCAAAATCTCACTGAGACGGAGACCCCCAATCTTGATAGTAGTATTTCTACTCCGCTGCCGGGGGGAAGTCCAGTGATCGAGACCACCGGCGGTGTCGATGAGGATGAAGTAGATGAAGGCAGTGGCACCATGTACTCCGCGTCGTCGTCGCGCTCCTCTTCCTTTTCGCTGCCTGACGAGACATGGACCGGATCTCCATCTCAAAGTCTCAATATTTAATTAATATCAGAACGGCATTCGGAAGATTTGGTTGTATTATATTAGTTGTATACAGTTGTTTTTTAGATATTGGTAATATGTTATTTGTTCCTTGTTTTTCATGTATAGTTGTAATCATTTATTGTTTATTCATCAAGTAAAAGTTATTTATGTATGAACGAAAAGTTTTTTTTAAACCTGAGTAAAGAATTATACTCTAACTACCACTTATTTGCGAATAATAAATTTTCATCAATGCATAACCTAGAATAGACTGCTCCTTGAATGGAGTTCTCGCCACCCTTTGTATCATGCACCAATGAATGCAGCAAGGGAACCATACTGAGGTTTTAGCTAGTCTTTCTTAAAAGTCAGAAAACATCTTAATAACTCAAGAGTAAAAGTCATTTGGGTATACTAACTTTGCCATCTTCAAAAAAAATTCGTTCAACTCTTTTAATGAGCAAAATTCTGGTAATTTATTAAATATTTTGATAAATTAAACAATTAAATTATTATAGAAACAAAAAACCCATACATTATTTTAATTTTAAATTATATACATTTTGTATATGTGATATGTGTATCCATCTAATACATGGATACACATCTCCATGAAAATATGTTTATCGATTTTTTACACTGGTTTAGTAATTTTATCAAAATACTTAATGTTGAATTGAATAAATTTATATATAATTATTAATTAATTGGATAAATAATGTTAAACAATAAACTCCTAAACATATATGGATACACATCTCCATGAAAATATGTTTATTGATTTTTTTATATTTGTTTAGTAATTTTATCAAAATAGTTAATGTTGAATTGAATAAATTTATATATAATTATTAATTAATTGGATAAATAATGTTAAATAATAAACTTCTAAACATATCTATTTATGATTTTAAATGTTGAATTTGAATATTTTTCTAATTTATTATTTGTCATTACATCGAAAGTACTTAAAAAAATCCATGTTGACTCATAATATAAAATATTATGAAAAGTAATTAAAAAATCGATGTTAGTTTATAAAATGAAAACTTAAAACTTAAACCTGGATCTATCAATCAAGAGAAATCAAATTTCTTGAGTTACGGATGAGTACTTATTTCTTTCTATATTATGAGTACGTATGAGGTATGTTTTTCTATATTATGAATTTTTCTTTTACTATGAGGTATTATTATGAAAAGTGATAACTAGTTGAAATGATTTTTGTAGTTTGTGAACCTACGCTTATTTATAATTCGAAAATTTCGTAGAAACATCATTTTATTTGTCCAAATTTTATTATCTATGGACATCTATAGTTTCATTAATACATTACGAAGAAGTAAAATTGTTTGTTTTAGCAGAAGCTACTTGAACACCTTTAATGTCTATGCATAGTAAATTACGAAATACATCTAAAGAAATTGGATCCCTCTCGGTACTTGATAAATACTGGTTTAAGATGGATCTATACTAGTCTTATTTATATATTTAGAGGAAAGAACTTTTGACTTATCACATATATCCATATTAGTTAAAATTAATTTATTCAACAAAATCATTATCAAAAAGTCAAATAGTTTGTTACAAATCATTGATCATAAGATTTATAAAGTATAGTTTGTGGCAAATCATTGACAAAAAGATTTATAAAAATATATCGAGAAGGTTGTTTACTAATTTGTTATATATATATATATATATATATATATATATATATATATTTTGAGATAAATAAAGTTTATTATTAAATATTCTTTAAAATACATATATTAAATATTTTATTAAAATATATATATAATATATTATTTTTATATTAAAATAATAATGAAATTGAAAATATCAAAATTATTATATTATTTTTTTCAAAATAAGACCAATTTTGGTTTATGGGACCTTAAAAAGTTAAGGAGTTACTTGGTTTTTTTTAGAACTTTATTTCTATGTTAAAAAAACATTAAGAAATACATTTTTAAATCTCCATAATTGTGATGAGTTAAAAGGTTAAGAAGGTGAGTATTGTACCAAATATTTTTAAATTGTGCTCTAATGTGGGCGTACTCAAGACATTCTATGAGAAAATGATTTTAATCTTCTACCTTCTTTGTGTCACAGATCACAATTTCTTTCATCCCAAGGTGTTGTAGGAATTTTACTAGCATTTTGTTTCAGTATGGAGCTCATGATCTAGTTTGTTCTTATTTTAGCAATGTTGATTTTGTTCTTTAAGCTAGTTAAAACAAAGAGATACTTTTGATCTTCTCTTATAGTATCTTAATTTCTTTTATCCTTTAACCCTTTATCGTGCCACATTTTCTCCTTAAGTTTAGATGTGATAATACTTTTAATATTAAATCACTATTTTGCATAGTGACCTCTCCCTTGACTCCCCAATGATTTAGCCAAAACTTGGTATCTTTATGCTAATTATCTCACTTTTAAAGTCACAAGTGATTTTGATTAGAATATGAAGCAATCTTAGGAAGGCTCATGTATCCCATGTTGTTTATATTTTTCTTGTACATTAGGTACCTAAACAGAGGAGTCGAGTGTCATGGTGAGAGTGCACTTGAATCGAGGCTTGCCTCCAAGGCTGTGCCCAATTAGTTGAGTTTTTTCTCACCTAGAGGTGCAGATTAGGTGGAAACACGACAAAATGTGACCACGAATTATTGTAGATTTTGCTACAAACAAACTTATGTGGGGCACTCATGGCAGCTACAGTAAAACAATCAACAAACCAAAGTAGTGGTGAAGGTCAATCTGGCCATAAATCCAACTTTTGGGAGTGTCATTGGACGAAGAGAAGCCAATTGCATTATGTAGCCAAGTGTTGAAGATATTGTAAATTGTACCAATATAATGAGTCATATAAAACTAAAAATATAGTAAAATAAAAACTAAACCATAATGAGTTGAAACTTGTATCTACCCCATGCAACAACTAACTCACATATGTAATATGTGTACTATCTAAATAATGCACATAATGCACGCATGTCACCCTTAAAGCTAACCAATGCACTTAAATCATGAAATAAGTGACACATAGGACCTATGCTCTCGTTCACATAAGAGGCACACTAAACATATGCTATGGCATCAATTTTAGTGTTTGCACCCCAAAGCCAACTTCCAAACTAGCATATCCTTACGTGTAGGTCATGCTTTAATAAACATAGCATAGTCTTATGTGTAGGTTATGCTTTAATGAACACTATCAGTAGGGGTTAGTGGTAAATGTGATTTCCAAATGGAAAAGGAAAATCATGGCCATGGAGGACAAATATATAAACCCAAGGGAGTTGCATTTAAGCCATACATTTTTCCCACACATGTAACACAAGTGGATAATACATGCACCTAATGCATGCATTAACACACCCACAAAGATAATTGATGCACCTAACCCATGGATGTAACCTACACACACAAGTTAACACATAACTGATGTTTTGAAACACATGTGCCTATGGGTTAGTTAGTTTGAGCACGTGAGGTTTCCTTGTTGGTTATTTATATGGGCACATGTCCTTGTTTTAATTTAGCATCCCTCACTTATTTGATATAATATATATGGGAGGAGAGAGCACTTGTAATCATTATTGTTCTATATTTTTGTACTAGTCTTGGAGGCATCAAGGTTCATTCGAGTAGAATTGAGCACATGGAGGAGTGGCTTGTATGAAATACTTAGCTAGTGAACCACTATGGAAGTTGGACCATTGGACTACATCTTCTTGGAGAGTGCACCATCTTAGAGGAGGAGCATTGAGGCCAAGGAGGATCATGCTTGGAGGGTGTTTCATTTTGGGTGTGGGATCAAACCTTCTGTGAGACTTGACCATCATTATATTTTAGAGTGCTCCATGTGAGGTTGCCTTGTTGGTTGCTTATATGGACACATGTACTTATTACCTTGCCTATTTGTATATATAACGAAGGAGAGAGATTTTGTAATCATAACCATTATCACACTCGATCTTTGTAAATGTCTTTAATGAGACATTAGGGTTCATGATGAAACCCTAGGAGAAGACAAGGGGGAGATATATAGAGAGATCTTGGATGTTCATGGAAAAATTACTCTTATATGATGCATGTATTTTCTCTTGTGTAGCTATGATTTGTGCTATTTATGAAAACTATAGAGAAGAATACTGCATTGAAGAAACTGTTAATTATAATGGTCCTTGGTGTAGAGAGAGGGTTTTCTACCCTAGTAGATGACATGCATATTGGATATGGATTAGATATAACACCTTGTATGATATTGGAGCCTTAATATTATGGGACATAAAAGCTAGGGTACGATCATGGAGAAATTAGATTGATGAGTATTGAGCTTGTACATTTTTTACAAAATGGCACCATGTGCCCAATATGTCTTGTGCCTAGACATGGAAGACCGGTGTATGGTGCCCTATATCAAATATGGTCTCAAATGTACATTTTTTACAAAATGGCACCATGTGCCCAATATGTCATGTGCCCAGACATGGAATACTGGTGTATGGTGCCCTCTATATAAAATGGCACTCATTGGTCACTCATTGACCACTTTGACCTACATCCTTGAAGTCAGTATTTCCCCTTTTACTAGAACTAAGAGCTTGTGCCTTTCTCTGTTTTGGTGTGCTTCTTCTCTTTGGAGGTTGGACAAAGAAACCACTTAATAAAAAGACTTTTTCCACAATGAATTAACACACTTACAAATGGAAACTTTACAATTCAAGCCAAGAAAATTTGCATATATGGTACTGCGAGTTGAGAGGCTGTTTCCCTTTTCCGCAACCCTACTCTCTCCGCTATGCCACCCTGCAATAGTTAAAAGAATTGAAACATGAAATTTAAGCAAAAATGCCTAAAATCAATTCCATTCATGATACATAAAAAAATCATCAATGATTGGTCTCACCATGAATATATTAGGCAATGGTGGAGATTGACCAATAGGTGGAGCACTCGGTTGCACAACTTGTTGAAATGGAGCATCTTTTATCACACTCATTGTGGTATCATCGTGGGATGGTGGTGTGGGAGGTGCATGGGGGTGAGGTGGTGAGATCAAAGTCGATGTGACAATGGTGGCTATGGTACGAGATATTGGTGGGTTGCTACACATGTGCATGTGATGGAAAAGGAGGTGGGGATGGGAAGTACCCCAGGGGATGAAACTAGTATCCCAAGAGTTAGGGGAAACTGGCCATAGGATGGAATTTACATGTATCTTGGGAGTTCAATAATGGGAAGGAAGTTAAATGAAGGCAACCATTATACACAGATTACAAGCACATTCAAAGTAAAAGCATCTAGAATATGGGCCGAAAACATATGATAAAATTTGCAAAGATTGTTTTAAATCATGAACCACTCACTCCACCATACATGGATGTGTGGTACACCAAAGGAGAGAGCTACTGCAATATCTGCATCAGTGGTAGAAATCGACACTTATGCATTACGTGGTGTGGTAGGTGTGCTATATGGGCGTAGCAATTGTAAACATCATATAATTAGATATACAAAGAGAAAATATAATAATATATATAATCAATGAAGAATAAAGAGATGGTCAACATACTAACCTCCTGCATAAAAGTATCATGGCTCATTAGAGTCATTTTGAGGTATAAAATGGGCCTCATAAGAAAAAGAGACATTCATGAGTTGGAATTCAAGAAAATGAGTCAATGATAATCGTTGGCTTGGCATATTTGTCATAATTTTTTTAATTCATATATTCAACTTATCTCCCTGTGGTTTTATGCAAATTTCGAGTGGGAGCACTCGATGGGTGCAGAATTGAATTTCGCATCTAACAAGTGTTCCCATTCAAAATTTGAGTAAATTCACAGGGATATATGTTGAAAATATGAAGAAAAAGTATTTTTTTTCTCTTTTACTCCAAAATCCATAACTCTAATGGCTAGCTTCCATTGCCCCATAAAAATTCTTCCCATAACTCAAACATCTATGAGGCTCACGTGAGGCTCCATGTTGCCTCTCTTGGCCAGACCCTAATGTTGGGGACGAAGGCCCAACTCCTTCCCCAATGTCACCTGAAGCTTTCTCCTCACGAGATAATGCTATGAAATTGCTATGCTATACCAATCTATGAGTCACAACAGATAGGGATGCTTGGATCTTGGTATTGCTCTTCCCTCTCCGTGGATGCTGAATAGTGGGGTAGGCCTTTACCTAGGAGGACGATGATCCAGATGGATATTGGTGGCCACCCACCTATTCCACTGGCTCAAAACAATTTCCCATTTTGCCAATTTTCTAGTAATTTTTCTACATTTTTTCGAGTCCCAAACTTCTAGGGCCGTTTTGAGGCCTTAAACAACATTTTTTGGGAAATATTGGTCCGATGAAGCCCATCTATTTTATGGTCCTCAACGTAGTCCTAAGGAAATATAGAGGCACCTCACTATTATTGCAAGGAGGTTAGTTAAATACCATAAACCACCTTTCCACCCAATGGTTTATGAATGGTTGGAAGGTGCACCAGTCCATACACATGTGTTTCTTTGTCACTGGTGATGTAATCCATTTCTTGGGTTAATAAACAATGTCAACAACTCCTGTTTGGTGATGTTCAGGTATCTAACTTGGTCTTTATTTAGATCACTCTTTTAGTATTCGAACATTATGGCACTGTAATCAGACATTTTGGTTAATTGTCCTTGGGCATATTCAATTGAGCATATAATTGCCTCTGACGAAGTGGCTAGTGACAATTGGGTGGGCTCTCTAGTATTTGCAACTCGTTACAAAGGGTTCTAAGAGATCTCAAATCTGAATCAATTTCCATGTTAACATTTGGCGGTTCAGGATTTGGGTTTGGTGCATCTTGATGTGGTGGTGACTGGTTTGGGTTATCTTTGTCAATTAGTTTTGGTGCAATTTGATAATTTCTTTTAGTTTTAGTTAACAAATTAGGTTTAGTTGTTTGTTTATTTTTTAAACAAAATATGAAATTAAAAAACAAACAAAAAGGAAAATAGTAACCTGAAATCCAATGAAGATGAAGATAGTGGTCCCATGCGTGGTTGATTGGCTCCTTGGGCTCTCTAATTCGACCAATAGTTTGCTCAATCTCCTCTAAAATGCACGATGCAGTCTACTAGGAAAATGGACCAGTCTCGACCTTTACAAAAACAAAAAAAGTGCATGAACACTTTAGGAACCTGCATGCGCTCCTGGAAGGTTGACTTGGCATCCTTGTTGGTAGTTCGAGAATTCCCAAACCTAGAAAATTAAAAACACGTGTGCGTTCTTAAAATGTGTGTTCCTGCCTGAGTTTATTCTTGATGACCCCATTGTTTCTTTTGAGGCCATCAACTTCGTGTAATCACTCATATACATTTATGCATATTTAAGCAAAGGTATCCTTGACACCAAAGCTAGACCCAACCCATTGGTTACAAGCACAATGCCTTTTGTTGCACACTCCACTTTGCTCATTGTCATGTGGTGTAATATTCCCAAGACAATCTGAACTAATTTTTTTGGATAATGTGGTTTAGGACTTTTGTCAAACACTTAGTGAACAAATTTGATGTAGGTTATGTTTCCAATCCAGACCTGAGTTTTCATGAGCTTACTGCTGATTTACATTGGTTGTGGACTTTGAACAAACACTTCATATACCTACTGTTGTAACTCACTGCCAAGTAACTAAATTCCTGGGAAACATTGTTTTGTACCAGTTTGGAAATCTGATTTTCTTAGATAATGTGGTTTAGGACTTATGTCAAACACTTAGTGAACAAATTTGATGTAGGTTATGTTTCCAATCCAGACCTGAGTTTTCATGAGCTTACTGCTGATTTACATTGGTTGTGGACTTTGAACAAACACTTCATATACCTACTGTTGTAACTCACTGCCAAGTAACTAAATTCCTGGGAAACATTGTTTTGTACCAGTTTGGAAATCTGATTTTCTTATTACACCTTGACACCCAAGTTATCTTCTGCCGGTTGGTTTAAATTGCTGATTGCTTTCATCTTGGAAACGTGAAACATTCACCATTCACAAATATTATTGCATATTAAATAAAAGAGAGCAGTAACAACAATATAACAACTAATACACATATAACCAAACTCAGGAAATTTAACTTTGAGATCTGAATATTTCATTCAAATTACTGTGTTCATGCCTGGAAATGATGGAAAGAACACTTGGACCTGTTAACCTTCAATCAACAAGAGAGATGCTTCTACAGCGATATACACTGCTCCCCAAAAGAGATTCACGACCCCCTCAAATCAGTGTACAGCACACAAATGGCGAGTGTAGCTTGCTAAAAGAGGGTTTGGCCTAAAATCTGGGCGTGCCGCTACATGAATCAGTCTTGGATGATGAAGTAATGGATACCACAGAATCTAACTCGTTTTACAAGAGTTGATACACGATTTTTGCAGTGTAAAACAATAGGGGATACCCAGATTTGAAGTGTGAAGCTCCTGTAGCAATTTTCAGCAGTGAAGAACTCAAGTCTTATAGAGATCCGACCTAGTTATTCTGCTAATCTCCCACGCCCTCCTTCAAGGTAAGTCCACGCCCTCTTTCCTACAGCTAAAAGGGAAGCATCCCGGCTAGATGCCAGACCAAGAAATGAGTCGAGCCACCTCTTGACCACATAGCAATAAAAAAAGAAAAAGTCTGCCACAAAACCTCTGTGCTTCTCCACACTAGCGCACCCTCCTCAACAACTGTGCACTTCCTCAAAGAGCAAACTTCATCTCAGTATAAAAAACTCTAAATATATGCAAATGACTTTTTTTCTCAATCACAACAATGCAAACAATGGAAAGTTCAAAATGATCCTGTCCTCGAGATTGACTAGGGTGAATAGTTTTAATACTGAAACCAATATTTTCTTCCTTGGGTTTTCATCCCAAGCTCTCCAAAATCACTTTTTCGAAAATGAGAATACATGAATGAGTGCTAGAGTGACTTCTCCCCTTTTATCTTCATTTCGACCCTTTTTGACCACTTTTACCTTTTCCCCCTTTTGATTAATAAAGTGACTTTTTCAATAGTCACTTTACTAATTAATTATTCAATGTCACTTTATAAATTCACTTTTTGTGTGGTGACATTAAATAATTAATTGTTTCTCTTTTTTATCACATTGACACAACTTCAAAAACCATCTCCAGACATTGCATGCGTCAGCTTCTGAGTAGATCCAATTAAGAATTGTAAAAAATCCACTCTTAAGTGCCATATTTAATGAAGAATCCATGTCTAGTTGTACTTTCACATGGAAGTCCCTTTAGAATGAAAAATAAGAAATCTAAATCATATTCTTCACTTTTGATTTTATAATCATAATTGTAATTAATTTTTATAATTAACAAATAATTCAATAAATATGTTTTATTATTTCTATTTTTTTAGTTCACCAAATTGTAAAGTTTTCAAACTATAAAATATCAAAACTCAAATCTACTTTGAGAATTTCAATGTAAGATGAAAAGAAAAAACTGTAATACATCTTTTTACTTTTTTATTTGAATTAAAAAAAATATATATTCTTATAATAATTCAAATTTACTTTTTTGTTTATCTTATAATCTTAAAAATTATAAAATATAATAATGAATATTTAAATATGTAACATGTTTTTGGAATTTTTATAATTTAATATTTTTTCATAAACATAATTTATGAAGTAATATCTTTATTTATAAAATTATAATTATTTTTATTAAATAATTTTAATTTTCTTATAATATAAAAAATAAAAAATACTAAAAATATGTACATTATTTGATAAAAGTTTATATGATTTTTTATTAGATTTTAGTCTCAAACTTTTTATTAGGATTTGTTACTTTGAAGGGATAATTTTATATAAGTGTACACTACTTTTTAAAGTTAATATATTATTTTCTATTTATTTATTTTGTGTTTTCAAAAATATGTTTTCACTCTATATCAAAATTGAATTATTTATTTATTTTGTGTTTTCAAAGATATGTTTTTACATTAGTGTGTTTATTACTATCCATAAAAGGTAAAGTTTGATTTTATTAATAAAAAACAAAAACACATTGACATATAGATTATTTCAAAATTGAAAATTTTACAAGTTTATTATTAATGAATTGAAAATTGAAGATTTGACATGTTCATATTTGTTTATGGATTGTGGATGGGGTGGTTGGGAAGGTAAGTTGTGATGGTTTCTACTCTATTAGGATCATTAAATACACTACATGATACCCTCAGCAGTATTAACTATTTACCATAAGAAAATGAAAATTGAAAATCTAAAAAAATATAATCAAATTCATGAAATGAAAGTAAATTAATATGAAATGAATCTTGACTATACACTTGTTACATTCAAGTTAATCTTATTAATCTATTCAATAAAACCCAAAATATAACATACCTATCAAAATTATGAAGTAAATGATATTATTCTCTTACCAATCAATAAAAACAGTATCAAAATTATGAAGTGAATGATATTATTCTCTTACCAATCAATAAAAACAGTAGGCGAGCCTTTTTAGCTGACCTAGTTTTATTAGTTGTTTGACAGATCGGTTTTATTAGTTGTTTGACAGATCGTTCCTTTAGCCATAAGCCAGCACCTGGTTTTCACCTCAATTATCATAAATTGTTGCCCAAAATAAGCAGTCCTCTGTGGCTGGGTTGCAGAGTTGTTAAAAAAAAATTACATACAAGCCCATTTTCCTTCCTTTTTCAAACATGGGAGGCAAGATTTAACAGACAAGAAGTTATATACAAACCAATTTTACTAGTTACAACTGTGATTATTGAACAGTCAAGAGTCTTATATCACCACATTTACAAATTACAAATGTGATTACGATTTTGGATAACGATAACGATCTTGACCGGTTATTCAGTATGAAGATTTTGAGGCAGAGAATCGGTCCATGCTCCCTCTGGCAGCGAAAAAAAGGAAGAAGACCGCAACGACGACGCGGAGGAGATGGTGTCTTCATAGCCTTCGTCTTCTTGACTTTCTCCCGGCGGCGGACTAGAAATATCAGTACCAAAATTGGGGGTTTCAGGGACACTTTGATCACTTTCCCTACTGGTTTCCTTAGACTTATCAGATGCCTCTTTCTCGTCCATGTAATTCAAGAAGCTTTTCAAGACGCTGAAGATTAAATGTATTGTGGAGGAGAATTGCTGTTGCTCCTCTGGAAGGCGATGGCGAAATGTGTAAACGAGACGGCCCAAATATATGAGCAGACCTAGCGCTGAAGCGGAGCCCGTTATGAGGAAGAGGCCCCAGAAGCTCTCCATGCTTAGCCGCGGGTTCGAATTTGCTTGCGACCCTGCGTTACTGCAGTCTGTGTTATTGAAATATTTCTTCCGAATTCTCTGAGCTTCCGGGCTCTCTGAAATCTCCAACACGGATGTTGACATGTCTGATACCAGTGGAGATCCCTTCGGAAATGCCTGTCCATAAATAAAATCAAGCTCAATATATATTTCCAACACTAAAAACAACTACACTTTACAAGTTAGCCTTAATTCCAATCGTTATAAATGTGTTATAAATAAAATGAATATCATGTAAACATACAAAGCCCAAGCCCCCAGTTCTATATGTCTCTCCAACTATTGTGAAGCCGGGTTGTTTCCACAGGAAGACGCAAATATAAGGCAGTTCGTCAAAAATGGCAGCGACTGATTCGTTTGAGAGTGCGGCTGCATATTCTTCTGGCGATGAATAGTTCTTGAGCTTCGTTCTCTCTATTCCCAGGTGTTCTACCAGGTAGTCATCCACAAAAGATCCGGCCGGGTAACCCACGGACTTTCCGCTGGCTTTCAGAGACTCCACGTCTTGAATGGCGGGCTGCAATTGTTTGGCAGTTAATATTGCTGTGAGATTTGCTGTGTAGCTGGATTGCAGAATTAGAACTACGAAAAGCCAGATTATTATGACTCCTCGAGCCAAAGTGCTCACTACCTTTTCTCCTGTACAATATCAATTTTGTATTGAATTAGGAAGAAATCATTTGCAATTTGCAATTTTTGAATCAGTAATAGAACAATGATATAGGTAGATAATTACATTTATAGGTGTTTATATTTTAGAATTTGGGATGGATTATCATCTATGTTTTTCCTAAATTGAAGAAGGTCGAGACAAAGTGTAAAATAACTGGTAGTTTTTCCTAGATTGAAGGAGGACGAGACAAAGTGTAGAATAACTGGTAGTTATACATGGAAAACTCATAGTTCATGGATAATACTTGTGATATACAACCCATTTAACTAAAGAATGTAACAGGTAGCTGAGACATTGATACATGGAAAACTCATAATTCATGCATTGATAATACTAATGACATACAACCCATTTAACTGAAGAATGTAACAAGTAGCTGAGACATAGACAACATGTAATTACTACTAAACATGGAGAACAAATAGATAATTGTTCATGGCACTTAACTTATGACCTATGGTTGTTCACCCACAATTTAAATGGCTATGCTCATTCAAAATATAGAAACAAAATTTTAAAATAACATTTGTTTAGTTAGACTACAGATTTGTCAAAAAAAAAATTAATAACATATAAACAAATTTAAAAATAAATAACACAAAATTTGAAGGTAAATAACAAACTTACTTTGAGAGAAAAAGAGTGTGGAGAACGAGAACCTGCAAACAACAGTAACCAACAAAGATATCATTACAGTTCTCACAATTTTTATAGTAATTAAAAATAAAGTCATACATAAGGAAACTGAAAGATTTCAATATAATTTGATTGAACTGACTGAATTTAATGGATATGAGTATTACCATAGGAAGGTTGTCACTTGTTCTTTGGGATTTCCTCTGAAAGTATCGTTGACCTTGTGTTGTACTCCACATGCCTCCTGTAAAAGGAAGGATAAATGTCCAAGCATCGCTGGGATCGGCTTCCTTTATTCGCACCACCATTACCAGCCCCGATTCAAAATACGGCTGGGTAAAATCGACTAATTCGCTGCGCTTGGCAAGGACTGTAAAATCCCCAACCACTGCATCGAATTCCTGCTCAGGCCATTCAAAACAAGCTTTCCAAATCAGATTAGTTTAAGAAATAGGCGAAAGCTAAGCATTGAGCTGCAGAGAATTAAATGCGTCTGCTCAGTGTTTAAGGTTAGTTGGATTTGGATAATAACAACTCGGGTCTTTTAACATTTATTAGATGTATCACAGCATTTAATACTTTGCAACTCAATGCTTAGCTTGCCAAAAAACACACAAAAAGCAACAATTTTGTTAACCACTGACCTTGGAGGAGGAGACTTTTTCTATTATATCATCATAGTAACCCGGGGATTCTGATCCGTAGCTGTAAGGAATGTATTCGTATGGAACACTGTATGAAAGGTTTTTAACAACGGCGTCAAACATTTCAATTACAAAACCTGGGTCATGGGGGACTACTACCCAGTCGCGGGATGCATTTTTGTCTGTCCGGACGAACTCGCCGAATCCGTTACTAACAGGAACCGCGATTCTTATCTTACTGTTGCTAATTGCAGGCATTGCCCAGCCGCGAGGTTTGTTTGTTAATCCTCCCGGCCAAGTCACGTTTTCAAGCTGACCGTCCCATGACGAATTAGAAAGTCCAATTCCTTTTCTCCAGTACCCAACTGTGCTGTAGCCTTTGCCTATGACGTTGAGTATTTCATATGTAGCACCTGCAATCTCCCCTTCAATCACTTGCAATTGCCCGCTTAAACCTGTAAAATTGGTGTTCCCTAGCAGCAGCAGCATTTGTTCCCCTTGTTGGAAAACTGGAAGATTCGACAACTGTGTATTGAACGACACATTTGGGTTATCTGAAGATGGCGAGAAATTAAATACAGCTTTATCAAAAGTTTGGAGAGCCCGAGCGATCATCCGAACCGCATCGTAGGCATAGTAACCGTATATGTTGAGCTCTGCCCGCTTTGCTTCCTTGGGATTCTCCGCTATGAACCGTGACTTCCACCTGCGACCAAAATCAAGCGATTGATTGGAGATTGGCATATAAGTTCTGGTTCCCAGAATGCCTTGCATGGAAGCAATGCTCGATTTGTTCAAGCTGTGGCCCAGACGGGCGCTAAACCCCTCCGTAATAATCCACGCATAATCCATCGTCATCATCTCCATTTTCTGAGCTTCTGAGAAGAGAATAGTGCCCAGGTCGGAAGTCATGTGAACGATGAAAACTCTGGTCTGATTGTCCTTCAGTTCGGAAAGCTTCGCTCTTGCGCCAGTGCTATTAAGATTCGTTGGAATGGCTGATCTGTAAGCGATTGCGCATCCTACATTACTGAGAGATTCCGTCAGGAAAGGCAACACGCCGGTGCCGTAATCGTTGTCAGCGTAGACGGCCACGACTTCTCTCCAGCCGTAGTATTCAACAAGCGCTGCAATGGCATCGGCCTGGACGGCGTCGCTATGAGGCAAACGGATGAAATATGGGTAGCGCTGTGCAGACAGCAAAGGATCTGTTACAGAGAATGATACCATTGGTACCTTTGAAGCATTACACAAAGTTGCCACGAAGCCGGCTTCTTGCGAAGTTTGTGGTCCTATTATCGCTACCACTTCTTGGTTTCTCAACAGATCTACAGCTGTAAAATTAAACAGTTTGCTATTAGGATTATTTTGCACACAAGGATCTATAGTTTCTGTTCTAATCAATAATCACAATCATCTGATTTTTCTTCGTATTAAAGAGTTATTTAATACAGTTGAATCCTGACTACACAATACAAATAGTCACAAAGTCAATTTAAACTTCAAAAGGCTGATTATTGGAGTTATATATACCAGCGGAGGCGGCCATGACTGCATTTCCTCGCTCACCTCCCGAAAAATGAAAATGGAGCACTAGGCGACTGGAGTTGGGGAGCTTATTCTCCTTATTTACGTCTTCTGCGGCTATTTCAAAGGCCGTCTTGGCCACTTTTCCATACCAATCCATGTCCAATATGACGCCTATATTAATTTCCCCCACATTCTCTGCTGCTACAGCCTTAATCCTTACATCCTCTTGATAGAAATTCACTGAACAAAGTAGAAGAGAGACGAACACCTTCAGAATCGAAACCGCCATGATCGTTTTCATCTGCAGAGAAAGAACAGTTCAATCCTTCTAGAATGTAATTTCTTTTTCCACAGTACCATTGAAGTTGAACAGTTCAATCTTTATAGAATGCAATTTCGTTGTTTTATCAGCTTCCGGGTAATTCCTCTTCTTATAAAGGGGTGAGTATATAATTTAGGCCTGGGTCAATCTAAATTTGGACGGATCATTTCGAGGAAAATGGCACTATCCATTTCAATTCTTATTTTCAACTCTTATTATGAATCTATTTATCTAATGAAAATAAAATCCCACACAAACCAATTACCATATAGCTGACGGAACATTTGGTATGTGTTCATTGACCCAACATTTGTTTTTGCTGTATTGTTGGCTTGCACGGAGATTGAATCTTAATTTATGAATTTATACATTAAAAAATATACACTAAGAAATATAAATATTTGAATAATAATTATTTTTAATTATAAAATAAAATTGTGGAAAAAGATAAATGAAATATAAAAGTATTTTATAATTTATAATTTCAAAATTAAAGGCAATACATCTCATCTTATCTTCCTTTTAAAAGGAAGCCTTTTCCCTATTAAAAGCATGGCTATAACTAGATATCTAATATACAAGAACAAGATAAACAATATGGAAAATAAGAGACTTGCTAAGATTGCTTCAAATAAAATCAACATAGAAATTAATAAACTAAGGTAAAGAAGAAAATTATCATTGCTAAAATAAAAACAGACACTACTAAAACAAAACTACTATGAAGATGGAAGCTTAGGGTGATATCACAAATAAGTCCTTCGTGAAGAGGTCAAGAGAATCACTAAGGCATAGGATTGTCCTTATTGAAAATATTATATAATCTTAATGAGAAATTTGAGTAGACATGTCTCATGAACTTTTCATGCCTTGATGTATTTCCATTTTTGTCATACTAAGTATTTGTATCTTTATTGCATAATTAAACAAGGGTTTGAAGAATGCTTAGGCTGAACTTGCATATTGCATTCAGAGAGGGGTTATGTCACAGGCGCATCGGCCTGACCCAATTTTTCACCTTCCAATGGTCGATGCGACACTGCCCAGATCCTTTCAGAGGGCGAGATCATCTCGGTAGGTGTCCGACAGACTACGCCTAACCCACAGAACCTCACACTACTATCTCCAACAGTTTTGTACTTAGTCAATTTTCTACTTAAGTGCATGCCAACAACTAATACTTAAACACTTAGACAAATACAAGAACAAGAGACCAACATGTATGAGGGCGACACACCAAACTCGGAACGTGCCTAACACCCTTTTATTATATAAGGTTACAAGAGACTTTACATACAACAACGGATGGCTGCCACACCTCGACACCTCATCTGTGAGCATACCCTACTCAGTAGCTCAAAATACAACATCAAACAACAAATACTCTGCCACTATCTAGGCTCTATCGCAATAGCCGCCACAGTACGCATCCACACTCTACTTCGCATCTTTGCCACACCCGTCGCACATCTCCCGACTTACTACTGTCCGCTGTAGCCTAGCCAACCATCTGATCCCCCGTTTTGTAAGGTCAATGAGTAAACAATTGCGAGGAAACTAATGAAACAATGAAATTTCAATATAGAAAGTTGACTGAATTGTTCAACTTGATTGATACCTTGAAAAGTCTATTGCTTCATCCTCACTGCTATGTTATCAGCACAATCACATTGAGTATAAATTGACATTTTGTTTAGCAAATAATCAGAGACTTAATATTTATATTTATAGGTGTTTATATTTTACAACATGTTTTTGTCCTCCTTTTTGGAAGGTCAATGAGTAAAGAATTGCTAGGATATTGATGAAACAACTAAATTTTAATTTAGAATTGATTGAACTGTTAACTTAATTGATACCTTGAAAAGTCTTTTGCTTCATCCTCACTGCTATGTTATCAGCACAATCACATTAAGTATAAATTAATATTTTGTTTAGTAAATAATCAGAGTTGTAATATTTATATTATAGATGCTTATATTTTACAATTTGTAGTGGATTTCAAAAGTTCTTATTTCTAAATTGTTCGTAAAAAGATGAATAAGTTTATTATTCATTTATTTTATAATTTTTTTTTCAAATTTGAAATAAACAATACAATGTAATAACTTTCCAACTTGAAACCCATCAATATTAGCAATGACTATTCAACTTGCTGCAGTCCATTTAATGTGGCTGCAGTAAACCTATTGATTATTGGATCAACAGGCCCACTGCAGCTGGCCATCAACATTCACCAACGACTTGTGGCTGTGCTCGTGATTAAATATTGACTGATAGTGATCTCCTCTCAAGTCAACGTAGACGTAACAGCTGTTGGGTCGTGCTCGTGATTAAATATTGACTGAGAGTGATCTCCTCTCAAGTGATGACTTATAGTGATCTCCTCTCGATAAGTGATGACTTAAATACTGACAAATAGTGATCTCCTCTCGATAAGTGATGACTTATATTAATTGAAATCATTGGCTCCAGTTGTATATCGTTGCAGACCACAACTTGATCATGGCGGGATGGAAGGCAGGCCGCAGCAGCTGAGGATGTAGAGGCTATTAAAGTAGGCGTCATATTGGACACGGATTGGTATGGAAATTATACAGTGAGTTTGATTTTATTTATTGACAGGTATTTATATATAAATTTTCATCAATACATAACCTAAAATAGACTGCTCCTTGAATGGAGTTCTCGCCACCCTTTGTATCATGCACCAACCAAGTGACAAATGAATGCAGCAAGGAACCATCCTGAGGGTTTAGCTAGTCTTTCTTAAAAGTCAGAAAACATCTTAATAACTCAAGAGTAAAAGTCATTTGGGTATACTAACTTTGCCATCTTCAAAAAAAAATTCGTTCAACTCTTTTAATGAGCAAAATTCTTGTAATTTCTTAAATATTTTGATAAATTAAACAATTAAATTATTATAGAAACAAAAAAACCCATATATTATTTTAATTTCAAATTATATACATTTTGTATATGTGATATGTGTATCCATCTAATACATGGATACACATCTCCATGAAAATATGTTTATTGATTTTTTACACTGGTTTAGTAATTTTATCAAAATAGTTAATGTTGAATTGAATAAATTTATATATAATTATTAATTAATTGGATAAATAATGTTAAACAATAAACTCCTAAACATACATGGATATACATCTTTATGAAAATATGTTTATTGATTTTTTTATACTTGTTTAGTAATTTTATCAAAATAGTTAATGTCGAATTGAATAAATTTATATATAATTATTAATTAATTGGATAAATAATGTTAAATAATAAATTCCTAAACATATCTATTTATGATTTTAAATGTTGAATTTGAATATTTTTCTAATTTATTATTTGTCATTACATCAAAAGTATTTAAAAAAATCCATGTTAGCTCATAAAATAAAATATTATGAAAAATAATTAAAAAATCGATTTTAGTTTAAAAAATAAAAACTTAAAACTTAAACCTCGATCTATCAATTAAGAGAAATCAAAATTTTTGAATTTAAATTTAAAAAGAGAAATACATCTAAAGAAATTGGATCCCTCTCAGTACTTGATAAATACCAGTTTAAGATGAATCTATACTGATTTTATTTGTATATTTCGAGGAAAGAATTTTTGACTTATCACATGTATCCATATTAATTAAAATTAATTTATTCAACAAAATCATTATCAAAAAGTCAAATAGTTTGTAAGAAATCATTGATCATAAGATTTATAAAGTATAGTTTGGGGCAAATCATTGACAAAAAGATTTATAAAAATATATCGGGAAGGTTATTTACTAATTTGTTATATATATATATATATATATATATTTATTTATTTATTTATTGAGATAAATAAAGTTTATTATTAAATATTCTTTAAAATACATATATTAAATATTTTATTAAAATATATATATAATATATTATTTTTATATTAAAATGATAATGAAATTGAAAATATCAAAATTATTATATTATTTTTTTCAAAATAAGATCAATTTTGGTTTATGGTCCACCTTAAAAAGTTAAGGAGTTACTTGGTTTTCTTTATAATTTTATTTCTATGTTAAAAAAACATTAAGAAATACATTTTTAAATCTCCATAATTGTGATGAGTTAAAAGGTTAAGAAGGTGAGTATTGTACCAAATATTTTTAAATTGTGCTCTAATGTGGGCGTACTCAAGACATTCTATGAGAAAATGATTTTAATCTTCTACCTTCTTTGTGTCACAGATCACAATTTCTTTCATCCCAAGGTGTTGTAGGAATTTTACTAGCATTTTGTTTCAATATGGAGCTCATGATCTAGTTTGTTCTTATTTTAGCAATGTTGATTTTGTTCTTTAAGCTAGTTAAAACAAAGAGATACTTTTGATCTTCTCTTATAGTATCTTAATTTCTTATCTTAATTTCTTTTATCCTTTAACCCTTTATCGTGCCAAATTTTCTCCTTAAGTTTAGATGTGATAATACTTTTAATATTAAATCACTATTTTGCATAGTGACCTCTCCTTGACTCCCCAATGATTTAGCCAAAACTTGGCATCTTTATGCTAATTATCTCACTTTTAAAGTCACAAGTGATTTTGATTAGAATATGAAGCAATCTTAGGAAGGCTCCTGTATCCCATGTTGTTTATATTTTTCTTGTACATTAGGTACCTAAACAGAGGAGTTGAGTGTCATGGTGAGAGTGCACCTGATTCGAGGCTTGCTTCCAAGGCTGTGCCCAATTAGTTGAGTTTTTTCTCACCTAGAGGTGTAGATTAGGTGGAAACACGACAAAATGTGACCATGAATTATTGTAGATTTTGCTACAAACAAACTTATGTGGGGCACTCATGGCAGCTATAGCGAAACAATCAGCAAACCAAAGTAGTGGTGAAGGTCAATGTGGCCATAAATCCAACTTTTGGGAGTGTCATTGGACGAAGAGAAGCCAATTGCATTATGTAGCCAAGTGTTGAATATATTGTAAATTGTACCAATATAATGAGTCATATAAAACTAAAAATATAGTAAAATAAAAACTAAACCATAATGAGTTGAAACTTGTATCTACCCCATGCAACAACTAACTCACATATGTAATATGTGTACTATCTAAATAATGCACATAATGCACGCATGTCACCCTTAAAGCTAACCAATGCACTTAAATCATGAAATAAGTGACACATAGGACCTATGCTCTCGTTCACATAAGGGGCACACTAAACATATGCTATGGCATCAATTTTAGTGTTTGCACCCCAAAGCCAACTTCCAAACTAGCATATCCTTACGTGTAGGTCATGCTTTAATAAACATAGCATAGTCTTACATGTAGGTTATGCTTTAATGAACACTATCAGTAGGGGTTAGTGGTAAATGTGATTTCCAAATGGAAAAGGAAAATCATGGCCATGGAGAACAAATATATAAGGGTGTGTGCAAGAAGATGAGGGTCACTTTAGATGCAATGCTACTTTTTCAAAACTCGTTCCTGATACATAAAAACATGACGCGTTTTTGATATTTAGCACCTACCATGGTAAGACCCGAGCCTGACATGTAGGATAGGTAACCATAACGCGTACGCGTTATAGAACTACAAAACGCGTACGCGTTATGTAGTTACAAAACACGTACGCGTTATTGAAATCTAAAATCAATTTAAAAACACAGTCCTGACCACCCCCGACCACCAGCGGTGCTCTTCACGCATCAGAAAAGCGAAATAGATGTTGGACGAGGACGGTTTGTGTGCCCTGAAGTATCGGTGGAGCTCGATTTAGCTAGAGGGGAGGCAAATTCACCAGTGGATTGTCATCTAATCAGGTAATTCATTCACCCATACCATTTTTTTGTCACTTCTTAACCTAAATTACTATTTTTTTATTGTTTAAAACAACCTAGTTTTATAATATTGATAAAATTGGGAATAACCCAATCTCTAATTAAATTCACATCTCCCTCAACCAAGATGAGTGAATAATTAAAATGAATCCCTTTTCAAAAACTCAAAAATTCTTAATCCAACCAAAAATTGAAAAAAATAGAACTCCCCCTTTCTACAATGTATCCATCTAAGTCACCTGACACGAGGACACGGGACATGAGTGTTCCCACGAGACACGGTGACCCCCGGAATTAGGACACGTTTTATATACATATATATATATATTTTTAAAATATATTAAAATTTAAAAATATAGACATATAGATCCAATGAAATTTAACATTTACAGTTACAAATATTCAATAGAAATTACATTTACAATTACAAATATGAAATATTCAATAGAAATTAGATCATTCACAAATCACAACACATTTGTCATTCACAATCACAAATCACAACGAGACATTGAGACACATAGATGCATGTCAGAGACTCGGAACCATATTTCTCATTAAGTCATCAAAATCAAAATGTATTACATAGATGTCAGAATGCCACTGGGCACTGGCAAATGCCAAATAGACTAATAGACTAATAGACTAATAGTCTAATAGTAAATACAAAAAAGGAGTGGATCAAGATGGAAGAATCCCATCTGTCAATGACTCAATAGTCCTCCTCCATGCCTGAATCAACAAACTCATCACTGCCCTGATCCTCCTCCTCCTCCTCCTCCTTCTCTTTGCCAATCTGACTAGTTGCATCTGCTGGTGTGGAGGATGGCCCCTCCATACGATCCCCCTCATTAAAAGTGACTGTCTCTAGCACTGGATCATTAAGATCCATGTTGGCTAATGCCAAATCAGTATTGCTGTCCAAACCCATCTCATTAGGAAGGACATCCCACATCCGTGTCTTTCCCTTCTCCCACTCCTCCCTCTTCCTGTAAATAAGACGAAGGTTGGAGTGCACATACACCATCGTCTTTGCCCTACACTGCTCAAGCCTGCTCTTCTTCACACTATACAAGTTCCCATATGTGCTCCAATTACTCTCACAACAAGAGGATGAAGTAACTTGAGAGAGGACCCTCAAGGATATCTTTTGTAGAAGAGGGCATGTTGCCCCATGAGTTGTCCACCAAACAAGGGGTTTCTTAACCCCCATGTCTCTAACCACCTCATATCCTCCAAATCTCCCAGTGCCACTAGAAAAATCATAAAATTCCTCCTCCACCACCTCAAGGTGGTCTCTATCCTGAAGTAGTCGTCTAAATGCTATCTTCCTCCCCTCTGAGATCTCTCCATCCATGTGAGGAGGGACTCTGGATGAAGGCCCCGACCCACCACTGAGCCAATCCTAAGCGTAGAACTTGGGGTTCAATGAGTGGACCAAGCAATGCAAAGGTGTGCAATTCTTATCCCACCTAGAGATAAGAATGCCCTGTAGGATGGAACATAAGTTCTCTACCGATGTCTCATACTCAGCACACTCATTCTCCATAACAATGGTCCTCATGGACTCAATCATAGAATCCCACCCCTCATAAACATCTCCTAGGATGGGCTGGTCCGTGTCTGCAAACCGCAACAAAGAAATGATTGGCTCCATGATCTTGATGCTAAGGACTACCCTATCCCACCAACCATCATCTAAAACCGTGTCCCACACGACACGGGGACCCTGTTGGACGTGTCCAGTTACTTAGGTATCCATCCACATGAAACCCAAATTTCCAAGCCTTAAAGGCCATTTCCCATGATACTAATTAAATAATTTTCCTTGGTAATGGCCATAACAAGATGAAATGCATGCACAAGCGTGAATAAAAAAATGCAAAAAAAATTAGTAACTTGGTTTCTCAAAATTTCATCACAATCATTTGTCCATGAACATAATCAAAATTTCATCAGAAGTGTATGTAGCTATACATTGCCTCTTAGTTAAGCACCCTTGACTAAATGCCAAAACACATTAACAAAGTGTCTCTCGGGCCTGCCCTATCCACACCCTCAATCAATCTACTCAATGCTCAGGGACCGTCGATTCAACTGAAAGACTTCATATAGAAAATCACTATGTTTTTTATTTAATTTTTTGAACTTGCCATACAATGTAGAGATCGATTTTGTAGAGAGAAATTGTCTTTGTTTTGAGAAGTTGACATTGTTGTTATTGTCATTCTAGTCACAATTTCTAGTTGATTGTTCAACATCTTAATCATTGATAGTCATCTCAAGTACATATGTAATCATATTGGCAAGACAAACTCATACATATCCATTTCATTCCATGCCACTTTGTCCTCCCCTCCAACCACAAGGCGTAATATATTGAAATCAATAAATTTAATGTTAGCTTATGAAGTTGATGGAAATATTGTTTTCTGCAATGGACGTAAAGGCCAAAACATGTCAAAATAACACTCCTAAATTCTAAGAAGTTTAAACCCAAGTTTGCATGTAAAAGTCACCAATGAGGGTTAAGAAGTGCCTTAACTTCTAGAAAGAAGTTGAACGAAACTTACTTTTTAATTGTTAAATGTTTAATTTTAAGTTTTAAATGTATGTAAGTGAATGCCATTAAATTGCTTACTTGAGTTTGATTTAATACATTTTCAATTTTGAAGAGACGTCATTATATACCATGTATATGTTTCTAATGATTTTCGTATTGATGTCTTTATTGTAGTTGCGACTATGGACACCAATGCCGAGATACTGATTGAGCTTGCCCACTTGAGGGGCATTAGTGCAGCTTTTAGTGGTGGTGACAGGATTTGCCGCTCGCTTGCATCAACCTTGGATGCAATTGTTGACACCATTTCACAGTCTAGCAATGTACTATATGATATTACATCATATAGAGAAAGAAAAAGACAACAATATGCTGATGGGTTAGACTACAATGCAATAAAAAAGTTGAAAATATCCAAAGAGCTCATATTTGCATTGTTTAGGGACCCTCGGGCGGGGGAAATCCCAAATGCAAACAGGCCGCATATCTCCATTGAGTGGTGCACGTTTCAACCATTTGTTGATAACTGGATGGACAGATGGTACATGGTTTTTGATATGCCACCACACAACAACAAGGAAATTCCCTTGTATTTCCTTCGAAAGATGTACGCAGAGTTCGTGTTACATAAACACGTAAACTATTTTGAAATCTTGCAGTTTCAGGGGATCAGTGGGGGGATGCCCCAAAATCGACCCAATGCGAGGCTTCGAGACCAGGATCGCCCTATCCCTGCACCTCGCAGGCAGTTTCCTGGGCCAGATGTCCCACCTGCACATCGTATTATTCCACAGACACGGGATGCATTTTTGAGTTTGGCACGGGCGGTTGTTCGCCATGGCACTATGGTTCAACATATGGGTGAGGAAGGGACATCTGTCTCTGGTGTGGCACATACACCAGCTCATCACCATGCAGGACCATCAACTAGTGCAGGACCATCAGGACCATCCACTAGTGCAGGACCATCGACACATCCCCATCCTAGTACTGATTCTCACAATTGCACATCATGTGGTCGTCCCTGCTATGGTCTTGCCTCAGATGTTGCCTTCAGTGGGTTTTTGAGAGAGGTATGTTGATGGTTAATTGTAATAAATTCTTCATTTATTTTCGTCTTTGTACACATATATATAGTTTGAACTAATATATTAATTTTGTGAACTTGCAGTTGATGCTTTATGCCAGCAGCGACGCCCCAGAGCGGATGTTCCAGACTCTACAGGGGGGCATGATGCTACCCATTTGGTAGGCCCATCTTATATAGCACCTATTGCCGTATCTCACACCGAGGTAAACATTTTAAAATTTCAGTTTTTTAATACTTGTTAATTTGTTAATTTCCACATACTTTACATTTTAGTTCACTAATGCTATCTACGGTCTAATATTTACAATTATTAAACTTGCAGATGGCAGATCCTTCACTGGGGCAAGGTAATCTAGAGGTAGCACCCATGGTCATACCGTCCCATGAAACATCTGGGCTCCAGGTAAACAATTAAAAATGACATTTTTTAAATACATGTTTGTTTGTTGAATCATGCATGTCTAACTACATGAACACTTGCTGACTGTAGGCACCATCCAAGACATCTGGACCATTGCCTGGATTTGTATCTCCCTCCAGGCCATTCGTGAACAAGGGTCGTGTGTATGTGAGGCGTTCTACTCCTAGAAAGACTCCAGCTGCCCACGACCATGGGCTTACTCACACCATGGTAATGTATATCCTTCGATGATATTTGTTGTTTAACTTGAAATCCAGTGCATAAATCATTTTTGTTAATGTTTGAATTGCATGTTTACTACATCAGGAACCCGAGTTGTCTACTGAAAACCTCGCATCGATGGTTGATGCAGCAGTCAGTGCCGCATCTGCAATGGCAACTAATCACACACAGGTATGTAAATATTTCAACATGATCTTTACATAGTTTATTATTGTTGTCTATTGTTTATTCATGCATTTCTAACTATTTCAACATTTTTTCATTGTAGCCACCACCAGCAGGAGCAGTTCCTGGCGCCCCCTGGTTCGACCATCCTGGATGTTCAACCAACGGCTCCATCTGCTACACAAGCAATGCAATCTCCTTTGTCAGTTGAGGTGAGATGTCCTTCAGTGACCAAGTGTTTCATGCACCTTCCATGCACCAGTTGATAATTGTTGAGCTAATGTATTAGTGTACATAGTTAGTTGAATTTAACAATTGATATTTAATTTGCAGGATCCAGAGACGCACACTGATCCTAGAGATGTGCCTAGAGGATCAACGTCAGGAAAGAATAAGAGGAAGCTTGAGTTTTGATGTGTCTTATGGGATATATGTACATTTGGATACATGTACATGTGGCTTTGATAGTTTTGGATAGTTTTGGACACATGTGCTTTTGGATACTTTTGCATATATATGTACTTTTCGATACATTCACTTTTGGAGACATGTACATTGACTTTATTGTGCATGTACTTTTGGAGACATGTACATTGACTTCATTGGATACATGTACTTTTGGATATACATGTACTTTTGGAGACATGCACTTTTGGATACTTTTGGATATATATGTACTTTTGGATACATGTACTTTTGGAGACATGCACATTGACATTTCACTTATAAATGAATGATACATTTCACTTTGTATTTGTTCTTCGGTTTCCACGTGTTCTTGTGTCAATCTAATGTGTTGATTTGTGTGGATTATCTATTATTCATGAATGCGCTATGTCAAAAGAACAAACTACATGCGTGCACTAATTGGTATCTAATTACAATTTGTGATTTTGGATGATCATTACAAGTTATGTCAAAGTTCTTGCTCGTGTAATTTAATCAAACTAAATGCAATACAATGTTTTTCAATGTTTCAACGAACTCACTCATGCACACTAATTGGATAGGTGTAATTAAAATTTGTGAGTTTGGATGATTAATTTACAAGTTAAGTCAATGTTCAAGTGTAATTTAATAAAAGTAAGTGCAATACATGCTACACATTTCATCAACGCCCAATATTTGATTGTACAATTAGATTCAACACTACATATGAGTAACTACATACAAGTGCTCAAAGCAACATTGGTGAAAGGAACAAACATTACCTCGAGATTCGAGAAATAAAGTGCCTTCTAATGTTGGTTGGGAAGGATATGCTTGGTTATCCTTATGGCTTGGAGGTCATCTTCATGTAGATAAGTACTCTTGTTGTCATGTGTCATTAAGGTTTTATCATGTGGTAAAACCCTTCAGGGTTAGGGTTTGTTCATTGTTTCATTGTACTTGATTTCTAAACATATAATTATTCTAAGAAAGGTTGCTAGGTTTTCTTCCCCATGAGGGTTTCCCGGGATAAAATGTTGTGTCTCTTGTCCCTGAATAACATTTTCATGCGACTTGCAACTCGACATAGCCTAGAAACCAGACGTCGAACTGACGAACTATCGACTCCATTGGTCCCCTGGCGTGTGATTACCTCTAGGGGGCCCTCTCCCTCGTCTCCCCATGGTCCCGTGGCTTGATTGTGTATTCATTTCGTAAACTAGGGTTTTGCTCAATTTCATTGCATGCAATCTCGCATTGGTGGGTCAACTCTATAAAAACCTCCCTCGAGCCAGTGTTGGCAGTGTTCCCACTTTGGCATTGCCCACACACACTTGCAGGAGCCAATGGCACGCAATCTTCCTGCTCCGTTTGCTTTTTGGCTCCCGGGCGGAAATTCACCATGTGTCCCTGAATGGCATTTTCATGCGACTTGCAGCTTGACATAACTCAGAAACTGGACGTCGGACCGACGAACCGTCGACTCCGTTGGTCTTCTCGCGTGCGATTACCTCTAGGGGGCCCTCTCCCTCGTCTCCCCATGGCCCCGTGGCTTCATTGTGCATTCATTTCGTAAACTAGGGTTTTGCTCAGTTTAATTGCATGCAATCTCACATTGGTGGGTCAACTCTACAAAAACCTCCCTCGAGCCAGTGTTGGCAGTGTTCCCACGTCGGCATTGCCCACACACACTTGCAGGAGCCAACGGCACGCAATCTTCCTGCTCCGTTTGCTTTTTGGCTCCCGGACAGAAATTCACCAAGTGTCCCTGAACGACATTTTTATGCGACTTGCAACTCGACATAACTTGGAAACCGGACGTTGCACCGACGAACTGTCGACTCCCTTGGTCTCCTGGCATGCGATTACCTCTAGGGGGCCCTCTCCCTCATCTCCCCATGGCCCAGTGGCTTCATTTTACATTCATTTCGTAAACTAGGGTTTTGCTTAGTTTAATTGCATGCAATATCGCATTGGTGGGTCAACTCTACAAAAACCTCCCCTGAGCTAGTGTTGGCAGTGTTCCCACACCGGCATTGCCCACACACACTTGCAGGAGCCAACGGCACGCAATCTTCCTGCTTCGTTTGGTTTTTGGCTCCCAGACGAAAATTAACCAAGTGTCCCTGAACAACATTTTCATGTGACTTGCAACTCGACATAACTCGAAAACCGGACGTCGGACCGATGAACCATCGAATCTGTTGGTCTCCTGGCATGCGATTACCTCTAGGGGGCCCTCTCCCTCATCTCCCCATGGCCCAGTGGCTTCATTGTGCATTCATTTCGTAAACTAGGGTTTTGCTCAATGTGGGAGTGTGCAAATTTTGCACACAGGGGTCAACTTTGGAAAATCATCCACCGGGCAAGTATGGCTAGTGTTCCTAGCCTGAACCTGCCTAGACACACCTACAGGACTCTCTAGAACCCGGTTTTGTTGCATGGTTGGAGTTCTATGCCCCCGGTAGGTATCCAGCAGGTGTCCTTGAAGGCCTTCTGGCAGCGAGACGGGACGAGCCATAGAATGAAGACTATGGCTCGGATCGATGAACCGTCGACTCCGTTGGATTCATCACACCGGGATAGTGCCAGGGGTGCCCCTCCCCTCCTGCCCAGTGGTCCATGTGTCACCTTGCAGGTCCATCTTGGAAACTAGGGTTTTGCTCTGTGTGGAAGTGTGCAATTTTTGCACACGGGGGTCAACTTTGGAAAATCATCCACCGGGCGGGTATGGCTAGTGTTCCCAGCCCGAACCTGCCTAGACACACCTGCAGGACTCCCCGGAACCCGGTTTTGTTGCACGGTTGGAGTTCTATGCCCCCGGCAGGTATCCAGCAGGTGTCCCTGAAGGCCTTCTGGCAGCGAGACGGGACGAGCCATAGAATGAAGACCGTGGCTCGGATCGATGAACTGTCGACTCCGTTGTATTCAGCACATCGGGATAGTGCCAGCAGTGCCCCTCCCCTCCGGCCCGGTGGCCCATGTGTCACCTTGCAGGTCCATCTTGGAAACTAGGGTTTTGCTCAGTGTGGGAGTGTGCAATTTTTGCACATGGGGGTCAACTTTGGAAAATCATCCATCAGGCGGGTATGGCTAGTGTTCCCAGCCCGAACCTGCCTAGACACTTTGGAAACTAGGGTTTTGCAGGTCCATGATGAAGATTTTCATGATGATGATGATGAAGATGTTGATGATGATGGCTTGGTCTAAGGTGGTGCTCTCAAATTGCTAATTCATTATGAAATATTTAACAAGACATGAATTAAATTTAATATAAGTGTATTGTTTAATATAGTGAGCATGAATTGAATTAATTTTGTTGGGTGAAGCGAATAACCAACATGATGAACATAATATAATTTTAGGGTTTACTGATCATATGTAAAAAATGGCATATTCATAAACTTGACATACAAGAGAACTTTTGGCATATTTATAAATAATGTAAACGTAAATTTGGCATATCAAGAACACAAAATTGACATATTCATATGAAACATACATGTGAAAATTGAGCATGTATCAATATTCAATTACAAACAGTATAAATAGTATAGTATTAAAAGTATGTAACGTACCTCATCATGCTAGATCCCACCTATTATCATACAACCAAGCCCTCCGGATCATCTCTTATACTGATGGTCTCCATTAGTCTCTCGTGCTCTGTATCCGGTAAGAAGTAGCGTACCTTCGTTGTATTTCGACTAGGCATTGTTCGTACCTGAAGGTTTGTGCCAATGATTAAGTTGGTAAAGTGATACACACTTGCACCTGGTTTGTAATCCCTGTAAACATATCCACCCTTCTTTCTTCCATTTCTATCCCGTGTCAAGTATTCACCTTTAACAACCATAGACCCAGTTGGAAAGTGGTTTTTTTCATCGTCAGTCATGGACATAATGAGGGTTTTCTTTCCGTCTATACAGCGTGCCAACCAGTATTCATCACCCCATTCAGTATCTTTTGAGGCAACCACTGCGTATATGTGCCCTGCATTATATGATTGTAGGTATATGATCAAAATATTTTTCATGCGATACAAGGCCATTAATGTGCATTTGAAGACTACGTAAACAAACAAGAAATGTTAAGGAAATGCATCATACCGGGTTGTACAAGGTCTGAGACATGATCAAAATCTGCAGAAATAGATGATTGGTATTCTTCCAACGGAGTTAAATCAACAATTGCACGCTGATCAAGTGGAAGTGATATGCGATCCCATCCATCAACCCAATCCAATGATTCACACCCATCCCAGTCACCATCACAACAAGGCGGGCAAAAACAAGCGAGTTTTCTGGTCCAAATTTCAAATATTGGGTTATCAGAGCTTCGAATCGAATGAAAGCCACGAGTCCCAGGCACAGTCTTGCATTCCCATGCATGTGAACGATCTATGTCTACCACCTCCCAAAAAAATCTCTCCACATGTCTCTTTCTTGTGGATTCTACTCGCATAGTTGATTCCTCTCCCATTACTGACGTGCACCACTTGACTGTAGATTGAGCATTTAGAATAGTAGATTCTGTAGATACTTTCAATTCCTCTCTTCGTAGGGCTGTTTTGACACATGCTCCGGCTCCATCATGCTCTCCTTTACCATGCCCAGTCTCAAAATAGTTCCACATATGTGGCACTTTGTAGTTTTTATGCAATGAACACAACCACTGAAATATGCGTGCATTTTTGAACTGACTAGCACACCCATCAGACCAAATCCAGTGTCGATCCATCTGTATGTTCCTTCCCTTCAAGTGATCATAGAACATGATGAAGCAATGACGTACATAGTGGAAGTCATGGCACCTATCATCACTTATGTAGAAGTGATATTCCTTCAGAATTTCTCTTTGCTCTTCAGTGCTATTTGGGCCATGCCTATATGTGATATGGACCATCAAGGAAACCTGCTCAGAGTGATAATACTGACTTTGGATCTCATTTTGAGGTTGCAGAGTGTAGTTCTCGGCAAAATCAACAACTGAAAGTATAGTACCAAGGGGAAATGTATCTCTGCATATTCTAAACTTCTCATCCTACCATCGTGCCACGTGGACATGCTGAACATATTGATGTGTCTTTTCAATAAATTCCTTGATGAAGTCACTAACTTGTACCTGGTGACACAAAATGATCTCAATGTCAGTTTTTTGTTGTAAGTAAGGATTGAAATGTAATCGTTACAACATAATTTTTTAGATATAAATGCATACCTGAGATGTCACCAATTGTATTTTTTTGCTTTCATTCCCTGGGACTATTTCATAGTTGATATATTTGAAACTTTTCATGTCTGTAACCATTTTCCCAAATTCATTGTCTCCATTCTCGTGCATACATTGGCTCAATAATGCCATTCCAACACAGTTGGAGCATGTTCCATCCAAACAAGATTTTGCATAGTATGTTTGCCCCTCGGGCCTATTGCACATGATGCTATGAATGAATTCTCTTGATGAAGTCGGTGGTATTGTCATGGAGCAATCCTGCAGTATGCAACACACGACGAATGTACAAAAATGTTTCATAATAATATTCATATTCTACATGGTATCTACAACAACAAGTGTTACGAAGAGTATTTATTCTAACATACCATGGCTTACATTTCTCAAAAGATCTTTGCCCCAAGTTCAATTGTCTATGCTCAATCCTAAATTTCTCGTAAAGTTCTGTCTGTGTTATATCAAGAAGATGCTTAGTATGTGGTTCACGATCCTTTGAACCCCTTCTTAGTTTTAGTACATCCTTTCGGTTTGAAGAAGGCCTTGTGTGATCATGCCAAAAACTGTGCACTAGTCCCTTTACTGCATCAACTAGCTTCATGTCACGACGTGGCAACCGACCAACAAAGGCCCAAAAATCTGTCTGATCGGTTGTGTCAAGATGTTCTCTTCTAATAGAATACCTACGGAGGGTTTTTACATTCAAATTAACTAGTTCGGATGTAGGCCTGAGAATACGAAGGGCCCTGGTGTTCTGATTTGCAATTGCTTGTGACAACACACGACGAGCAACATTGCGGTCCTTTGAACGTGTGTTCTTATCAATTTTACCAAATGCATCTACTAGGATTTTAACTATATGAGAACTTGGTTCAGAATTCTTTATCATCTTTATCCCTAACTTTTTCCTAACAACATTCATGCTCGTAGATTTTTTCAATGATAAAAATAATGTACATTTATTTCCATCACATTTAGAAACAAAATATTTATCAAGTATCTGTTGAGTTTGATAAGCAATACTATGTTTAGATAGCGTACCTTCAATGGAATTGATAAGACTTTCATCAACTTGTATACGCTTCGGAGTTCTTCGACGTGTGCTTGCTAATGGAGGTAAGGGGGTTGGAATTGTACCATGTAGCGCATCACCAAGACGCTTTGGCATTTCAGTAGTAGCTTGGTGTCCTTCATTCTCTTCCTCGTAGTTGGATGGTGGAAGTCCAACATCCTCATCGATGCTCTGTGGAAGTCCAACATCCTCATCGATGGTGTGGATAACATTCTCTTCTTCAATAGTAAGCAAAATGTCCAACGCCTCTCTGACTTCATCGCTTGTATAACCACATCCGGATAGCAAATTGGGTGTTTCTTCGTGAGCTTCATCTTGAGATGGTAACTTATCACTTTGACTTGAAGTGGGAATTGAAACATCCCCTAATGAGCACCTACCTTTTGCTTCTTGATTACTTCCATGGGGTGCTTGTTCAACAACTATTGTGGAAATTGAAGGTCCCTCTTGTCGTGGATTAATATGATGAACTGTGGTATCCTCTACAATTGGATTTGGATTAGTTTCCAAAGAAAGCCTCCAATTCATCATGTATATTCTTTTCTTTTCTTTCTCTTCTTCAATGACTTCTTGAGGTCTCTTCTTCCTTGTTGATTTGTTTACTCGGTTACGTGCATTCCCCATCACCACAATGATCAATTCAATATAGTTTGTTTTTGTTGCTCCTCAATTACAAGCTCTTCAATAATAAGCAAATGGAAGTTAAATCATAAATTGTTTGGGCTCTTTGATTCTCTTGTACACTTCTGTATATCCACCATCACCATGAAATGGTCTTGAAGCTTGATATCTTATCTTGTGTGCTCCTCAAATATAGGCAAAATGAATCTTTCAAAGGCCTTATCTTTGGTGTTATTCAATTGGAGATTCTTCAAGCTTGCTGATTATCTTCTTCAAATATGGCCATATAACCCAACACCACACTGAGCAACCATGAAAGATGTCCTCAATGCTACACCTGCATAAAAAAAATAATGATGGAGTTGGTGTAGAGTGTGAGAATTTCCAATGGCGGGCTCGTGCTATTCGAAAAATCGCAGGAGTGTTGTTTTGGCTTGGACAGAGTGAAGTTTCTCTTGGACAGGGACAGTCCACTATTTATGGAGTTACAAAACGCGCACGCGTTATATAAAGAAAAAACGCGTGCGCGATATGTAGTGAAAAAACGCGTACGCGATATTGTCAAGCACAATAAATAGGTTAGGTACACGGCTAGGGCAACGAACAAAATCAAAAGAAAACTAATAATTTATATGGTTACATACAAAACAAATGTTTTCAGTGTGGGGACAAATGTTTTGTATGGTTTAATACCCCCTAGCTCTCTCCCAATAATCCCTAGATACCCCCTATCTCTTTCTAAATATCTGTCCCTCATTCTCCCTACATCCCTCCCTACATGTTTCTTTCTCTCCCTTACTCCAGCGATGTCTCTACCACCCCACTCTCCATTTGTCCACCTTCTCTTTATCTTCGTCATTATCCCTCCCTATAGCACTCTCTCCCTTCTTCTCCCTTAATCACTAACCCTCTACGCCTTTATCCCTCCCCCCTGCCCTCTCTGTCTTACCTTGTTCCTAGAGCCCCTCCCCCATAAAGGCCTTTAGACCCTCTTCTAAACATTAATCCTTAAGTGCATAAGTGCACAAGATGATGAGGAGGAGGAGGGTGATGACAATGAAGATGATCATGATGTAGATGAAGATGATAAAGATGATGAGGAGGAGGAGGGTGATGACAATGAAGATGATGATGATGCAGATGAAGATGATAAAGATGATGATGTTGATGAAGATGATGGTGATGATGATGAAGATGTTGATGATGATGGTGATGGTGATGTTCGGATGATGATGATGATGATGAAGATGATGGTGACATGATGGAGATGTTGATCTGATGAGGAAGATGATGATGATGGTGATGATGATGAAGATGTTGATGATGATGATGATGGTGATGAAGATGATGATGATGAAAAAGATGACGATGATGGAGATGTTGTGTTGATGGGGAACCTAGAGATGACAATGATGATGAAGATGGTGATGGTGATGACGATGAAGATTTTGATGATGATGCTGATGGTGATGATGATGAAGATGTTGACGATGAATCATGGTGATGGTGATGTTTAGATGATGATCATGATGATGTTTAGAAGATCATGATGGTGATGATGGTGATGATGATGGAGAAGATGACGATGATGGATATGTTGATGAGGAACCTGTAGATGCCAATGATGATGATGATGATGGTGATGAAGATGATGATGATGGAGATGTTGTGGAGGAACCTACAGATTCCAATGATGACGGTGATGACGATGAAGATGTTGATGATGATGGTGCTGGTAATGATGATGAAGATGTTGATGATGATGGTGATGGTGATGTTCGGATGATGATGATGATGATGAAGATGATGGTGACATGATGGAGATGTTAATCTGATGAGGAAGATGATGATGATGATGGTGATGATGATGAAGATGTTGATGATGATGATGATGGTGATGAAGATGATGATGATGAAGAAGATGATGATGATGGAGATGTTGTGTTGATGGGGAACCTAGAGATGACAATGAGGATGAAGATGGTGATGGTGATGGTGATGACGATGAAGATTTTGATGATGATGGTGGTGGAGATGATGATGAAGATGTTGACGATGATGGTGATGGTGATGTTTTGATGATGATCATGATGATGTTCAGAAGATCATGATGGTGATGATGGTGATGATGATGGAGAAGATGACGATGATGGATATGTTGATGAGGAACCTACAGATGCCAATGATGATGATGATGATGGTGATGAAGATGATGATGATGGAGATGTTGATGAGGAACCTACAGATGCCAATGATGATGGTGATGACGATGAAGATGTTGATGATGATGGTGCTGGTAATGATGATGATGAAGATGATGGTGACATGATGGAGATGTTGATCTGATGAGGAAGATGATGATCATGATGGTGATGATGATGAAGATGTTGATGATGGTGATGAAGATGATGATGATGAAGAAGATGATGATGATGGAGATGTGTTGATGGGGAACCTAGAGATGACAATGATGATGAAGATGGTGATGGTGATGAAGATGAAGATTTTGATGATGATGCTGATGGTGATGATGATGATGATGATGTTGATGGTGATGATGATGAAGATGTTGATGATGATGGTGATGGTGATGATGATGAGTAAGGGGGAGATGACAATGATGATGAAGATGTTTATGGTCATGAAGATGATGATGATGGTGATGGTGATGATGACGGAGATGTTGAAGATGATGGAGACGGTGATGAAGATGATGATGATGATGATGATGGTGAAGATGATGAAGAAGATGATGATGATGGAGATGTTGATCCGATGACGATGAAGATGATGATTATGGTGATGATGATGAAGATGTTGATGCTGATGATGATGGTGATGAAGATGATGATGATGGAGAAGATGATGATGATGGAGATGTTGATGAGGAACCTACAAATGCCAATGATGATGATGATGATGGTGATGACGATGAAGATGTTGATGATGATGGTGATGGTAATGATGATGAAGATGTTGATGATGATGTTGATGGTGATGGTGATGTTCAGATGATGATGATGAAGATGTTGATGATGATGGTGATGGTGATGGTGATGTTCAGATGATGATGATGATGATGAAGAAGATGATGGTGACATGATGGAGATGTTGATCTGATTCAAGGAAGATGATGATGATGATGGTGATGATGATGAAGATGTTGATGATGATGATGATGGTGATGAAGATGATGATGATGAAGAAGATGATGATGATGGATATGTTGATGTTGATGGGGAACCTAGAGATGACAATGATGATGAAGATGGTGATGGTGATGGTGATGGTGATGACGATGAAGATTTTGATGATGATGGTGATGGTGATGATGATGAAGATGTTGATGATGATGGTGATGGTGATGTTTAGATGATGATCATGATGATGTTCATAAGATGATGATGATGATGATGGAGATGTTGATTTGATGAGGAATATGATGATGATGATGATGATGGTGATGATGATGAAGATGTTGATGATGACGAAGATGGTCATGAAGATGATGATGATGAAGAATATGATGCTGATGGAGAATATCATGCTCACAAATCCCTCTAGTCTCTCTCTCCCCAACCATCAATCTCTCTCTCTCTCTCTCTCTCTCTCTCTCTCTCTCTCTCTCTCTCTCTCTCAAACACACACACATACACACACATTATGTCACTTTCCATTCTCAAACCCATCCCCCCTCCATCCATATCTATCTCCACCTTTCTCCCTCCATCCCTCACCCTACCTTCTCTCCCTCCCTCTCTCATCGCCTGTCTCTCTCTCACCTTCTATCCGTCCCTCATGTTATCTTTCCCTCAACCTCTCCCAATCTCTCCATCACTCCCTCTCTCTCACACACTTTATGTCCCTTCCCCCTCCTCTCATATTCTCTCTCTCTCTCTCTCTCTCCATCTCCACCACTCCCTGCATGTCTCCCACCAACACTTTCTGTCCCTCCCTTCCTATCTCTTTATTTCGTTCTATCCCCATCTATCTCTCACTCCCTCCAAATCCATTCCTCCCCATTGTCCCTCTCCCTCCCTCGCTCTATGTCTCCCCCCCCCCTTGTATTCTTTATTTCTCTCTCACATCCCCCTTGCCTCCATCCATTCCCCCTTGTCACTCAAGTCTCACTTTCAACTTCTAACCCTATACCTCTTCAGAACCTATTCTACTCCTAATAGTGCTCTCAAGCTCCACTTCCCTTCACCCCCTGTAGCCCATCATGTTCTCATTCCCTTCATCTCTCCCCACTCAAGCTTCCAACATCCTTTTAAGCCCTTGACCCTTTCCCACCCCTATTAAATATTAACCATAGATTCCCTTGACCCTTCCCCACCCCTTCTCAAATATTAAACAAAAAATTCCCTTGAGTCTTCCACACCCCCTCTTTCTCAAGTATTAAACATGTATTTTATGATTTGCATAACGCGAGCATGTTTTTTAACTATATAATGCGTACGTGTTATGTAGTTATATAACGCGTACGCGTTATGTACATCTAAAAGCGTGGCAATATTTTTGAATTTAAACAGAACGCGCTCGTGTTTTGTAGAGCCTAAACCAGGCCGAATCACATGCTCACATGTCAACAATAATCCTATGTGTATGCTTTGGAGTTTGCTTCGGTAATTCCAAACCTGTGCTATGTTAATGAAAAACCAAAGCTAATTGGATATTTCTTCCAGTTTCTGGAGAAGCCTATGCTTAGCCACTCGTTACAATATGCTACACAGAGTCATTTTTGACGAAATCTTAGACACGAATAGCATTTTTTCTACAGATTCCAAATATGTAACTTTTATTTTGAAATATTAATTTTTCCCATTTTCTTTCAATTTCTTTTCTGTCCTACCTCCTTAACTCGTGAAACACATTGTTAGTGTTTCTTCCATAACTTTTTCAATTCTCAATCATTTCAAAAAAACATTGTATGGTGCACAAGAGGACACTAACCTCCACGTTCTACGAAAAACCCATTTCAAGATTTTTGCATTAAGACCTTCAAAGGCTCTACCCACAAAAGAGGTACTATTTTCGAGGTTTGATCACTTAGACAATTATAAAAAAATTATAAAATTACTAATTTAATTTTCGAAAATAATGGCGCACAAGTGCTATGTGTTCTCTACATGCATGCTGATTTTTGTAGCTTGATTCCATCATTTAGGCCCTCAAAGGCTCTACCCACAAAAACATATACCTTATCATTTGCCTGAAAAATAAAAAGTGTCTGTTAGGAAAAATGAAACTTGACATAGCTATGCAAATTTTCAATACATAAAAGTTATATATTCGGAAACGTGATTCAATTTCCTATATTTCATATTTTTTACTCAATGCAAGATATTTTGCGTAAGTAGCTCAAAAAATCCAAGTAAGTTGAGGGATGCTTGCTTTTTCAGTTTTCTATTGCATCTAACGCGCCAAAAGTGACCTTCATTAGCTTGCACTGACCCATAAACCCAAGGGAGTTGCATTTAAGCCATACATTTTTCCACACATGTAACACAAGTGGATAATACATGCACCTAACGCATGCATTAACACACCCACAAAGATAATTGATGCACCTAACCCATGGATGTAACCTACACACACAAGTTAACACATAACTGATGTTTTGAAACACATGTGCCTATGGGTTAGTTAGTTTGAGCACGTGAGGTTTCCTTGTTGGTTATTTATATGGACACATGTCCTTGTTTTAATTTAGCATCCCTCACTTATTTGATATAATATATATGGGAGGAGAGAGCACTTGTAATCATTATTGTTCTATATTTTTGTACTAGTCTTGGAGGCATCAAGGTTCATTCGAGTATAATTGAGCACATGGAGGAGTGGCTTGTATGAAATACTTAGCTAGTGAACCACTATGGAATAGTGGTCCTGGAATTCGAGTAGAATTGAGCACATGGAGGAGTGGCTTGTATGAAATACTTAGATAGAGGACTATTTTACTATTTCAGGAAAATAGTAACCTGAAATCCAATGAAGATGAAGATAGTGGTCCCATGCGTGGTTGATTGGATCCTTGGGCACTCTAATTCGACCAATAGTTTGCTCAATCTCCTCTAAAATGCGCGATGCAGTCTACTAGGAAAATGGATCAGTCTCGACCTTTACAAAAACAAAAAAAGTGCATGAACACTTTAGGAACCTGCATGTGCTCCTGGAAGGATGACTTGGCATCCTTGTTGGTAGTTTGAGAATTCCCTAACCTAGAAAATTAGGGACATGTGTGCGTTCCTAAAATGTGTGTTCCCGCGTGAGTTTATTCTTGATGACCCCATTGTTTCTTTTGAGGCCATCAACTTCGTGTAATCACTCATATACATTTATGCATATTTAAGCAAAGGTATCCTTGACACCAAAGCTAGACCCAACCCATCGGTTATAAGCACAATGCCTTTTGTTGCACACTCCACTTTGCTCATTGTCATGTGGTGTAATATTCCCAAGACAATCTGAACTAATTTTTTTGGATAATGTGGTTTAGGACTTATGTTAAACACTTAGTGAACAAATTTGATGTAGGTTATGTTTCCAATCCAGACCTGAGTTTTCATGAGCTTACTGCTGATTTACATTGGTTGTGGACTTTGAACAAACACTTCATATACCTACTGTTGTAACTCACTGCCAAGTAACTAAATTCTTGGGAAACATTGTTTTGTACCGGTTTGGAAATCTGATTTTCTTATTACACCTTGACACCCAAGTTATCTTCTGTCGGTTGGTTTAAATTGCTGATTGTTTTCATCTTGGAAACGTGAAACATTCACCATTCACAAATATTATTGCATATTAAATAAAAGAGAGCAGTAACAACAATATAACAACTAATACACATATAACCAAACTCAGGAAATTTAACTTTGAGATCTGAATATTTCATTCAAATTACTGTGTTCATGCCTGGAAATGATGGAAAGAACACTTGGACCTGTTAACCTTCAATCAACAAGAGAGATGCTTCTACAGCGATACACTGCTCCCCAAAAGAGATTCACGACCCCCTCAAATCAGTGTACAGTACACAAATGGCAAGTGTGGCTTGCTAAAAGAGGGTTTGGCCTAAAATCTGGGCGTGCCGCCACATGAATCAGTCTTGGATGATGAAGTAATGGATACCACAGAATCTAACTCGAGTTACAAGAGTTGATACACGATTTTTCCAGTGTAAAACAATAGGGGATACCCAGATTTGAAGTGTGAAGCTCCTGTAGCAATTTTCAGCAGTGAAGAACTCAAGTCTTATAGGGATCCGACCTAGTTATTCTACTAATCTCCCACGCCCTCCTTCATCTGATTTTTCTTCGTATTAAAGAGTTATTTAATACAGTTGAATCCTGACTACATAATACAAATAGTCACAAAGTCAATTTAAACTTCAAAAGGCTGATTATTGGAGTTATATATACCAGCGGAGGTGGCCATGACTGCATTTCCTCGCTCACCTCCCGAAAAATGGAAATGGAGCACTAGGCGACTGGAGTTGGGGAGCTTATTCTCCTTATTTACGTCTTCTGCAGGTATTTCAAAGGCTGTCTTGGCCACTTTTCCATACCAATCCATGTCCAATATGACGCCTATATTAATTTCCCCCACATTCTCTGCTGCTACAAGCCTTAATCCTTACATCCTCTTGATATAACTTCACTGAACAAAGTATAAGAGAGACAAACACCTTCAGAATCGAAACCGCCATGATCGTTTTCATCTGCAGAGAAAGACAACTGGAGCCAATGATTTCAATTTAAGTCATCAATTCCCGGAAAATGAAACACCCTGTTTTGTCTGGATTGACCTAAGAGGAGATCACTATCAGTATCGCAATAGTCGCCACAGTACGCATCCACACTCTACTTCGCATCTCTGCCACACCCGTCGCACGTCTCCCGACTTACTACCGTCTGAACCAAGGAAAAACCATCAACCTCGCCTCAAAATTGTCCAAGGCACAATACTCAACTCCATGCCAACCATCCAAGTGTTGTGGTTTCCAAACATACTTCTGTTCTGGTACTCTATCTCTTTTCCATTCGTAACCAATCCTCTTTCCTTCACGTTTTCCTTCTGTCCGCATACCCCTCTTGGTCCACAGGAAAGGAAACCTTTCTTGCCTTAAACCAAGACAAAAGCACTGCTGTCAGTTATGTCATCCGTAACTCCCTCTGCAAGGTCTGCTACAGTCCATACGACAATCGCAAGCTAGTGTGGCGTCCCATCGAGCACACCGGGAAACCCTAAGTTTCCTTTCATCAATCTATCACTGCTGCGATTCGTCTTCTCTGCAAACCTCTCTGCGGAGAACTAGCAGTCTAGTCCTCCACGACTTGCTGCCACTTAGCCAAGGAACACTTAGCATGATGACCATTGATCTACTAAGTCATGGTGCTCCAGCTACACCACTACAGAAAGCCTCATGCTCTCGCCTCCCGGGTCTACCACATAAGTCATCTCAACATGCCTACCATCTAGTCGCTTTTGAGTGCATGCTGTCTCCACATCTCACTCAAGACCTCATCTGCAGCACCCAACTCCTCTTGGTAGGACTTTCGTTCCAATGCCTTCCACGACTATTTCGGCTGCAACGACTTCTGGTAACTCCCATGAGTCTTCCCTATCCGCACTTCCAACATCCATACCTAGAGTCATCAAGCCTCTGCACACTCCACATGCATGTAGTCGCCTCAAGGCATGCTTGAACTTCGGACTTGGACTTCTTGGTGCTTCCAAGGAATGGGGCAAGTCCTCCCAACTTGCCTCTTTTGCAAGATTTCATTGCAGTTAGTCCTGGGAAAGCTTCTCCTAATCCCACCTTCACGATCCGCTGAAACCTCACGTCTTTCCTGGCAAACCACCCAACTACCTTCTGCATTGCCTGACTTCCTTGTCTTCTCCAAGTTTTCCGAATCACCAAGCTTCCGACACACTGCTGCAAAGCGCTTCATGGATTCACCTCTGCATTGGGTGCACTCCTCCCGAGCGCACCTCACCCAACACTTCTCTCAGCATGCTTCACTTCATGGGAATATGTCCAATACAACCAGAATGTTGCTGCTCCTTAGCAACCTTCCGCAAGCTGGGCACACTTCTCTTAAGCACGCCAAGCTATGGTTGATCCCCTCTTGGGCACTATGGGTGCACTCCTACTTGAGCACATGCCCACTCGAAACCAAGTCTGCATCTACGAAGTTAATGAAGCATCGTGGCATAAGTCTGGGCACTGTCCTCAATCGACTGCCTCCCGACATCCTCCAACACTTCACCGTGACTCGTCTTGGTCCAAAAATTCACTAAGTGTCAGGAACACTTTTTCTCAAGTACCCACATCCTGCTGGCACCGAGCAACACATTCTAGCACCCACCAAGTGCTTCCTGTCATCGCCATCTCACTCCAACCAGACTTCCAACACTCGAAAATCCTCGACAACCGACGCTCTTTGCTTCCTTGCGGTCTGCAATGTCTTCCCTACACCTACGTTGACTATGGATGCATTTCCCACCTTCTGTCTTACTCGCACATCCGCAAACACTCCCGCAATGCAAATATCCAACTCCTGTCATCAAGTACACTTCAACGTGCTGGAAACCTCTACCGTGCACAAGGCACTTCGCTGCCAAGTTCATCTACTGTGTGGGTGCACCTCCACCAAATGCCCCTTTCATTGCATCCAGTCGCTCTGTCCATTGAACACCCACGTACTTCATCCTTGCAAGTCTGCTTCCCGGCACCAACTCCTGGGCACCCTTCACTGCTGATTGTTCCGTACTGTGGTCACCCAAGGCAAGCTGGGTGCACTGTTGCTTAGCGCACCTTCCAAATTCCAACAGGTCTCTTCCACATACAACTTCCCAACTACGACACGTCTTGGCAGTAAGTATGCGTCTCGATGAAGAGCATCATCCACAATTGTGCTTTGTCCAAGCTGCCACAAGTCCATCTGTGCCAATTCCAAAAAAAGCTTCCACAACAACAACCGCAACTATGGTACCATCTCTTGGAAATAAGAGTGGTGAAGAGCTAATCCACAAGCTAGCCTTCTCTGATACCATCTATCACGGGTGCACCGACCTGACCCAATTTTTCACCTTCCGATGGCCCATGCACCACTGCTTGGATCCTTGTTGAGGGAAAGACCATATCGGTAGGTGTCCAATAGACTACGCATGACCCACAAAACCTCACACTACTTACTCTAACATTTCTGTACTTAATCAATTTTCTACTTAAGTGCATGCCAAGAACTAACACTTAAACACTTAGACAAATACAAGAACAAGAGACCGACATGTATGAGGGCGACACCCCAAACTCGAAACATGCCTAACACCCTTTTTATTATATAATGGTTACAAGAGACTTTACATACAACAATGGAAACTAAAGATGAAATATATTCTTGTAGACATAGATCAGTGGATTGTTGTGGATCTAGGTACAAATCCTACTAGTATGTCGAAAGAAGAATACGAAAAGTTGAAGAGAAAAGCGAGAAGCACGATTTGAATCTACCTCTTAGATTCAATGTTGTTGAACGTCTCTAAGAAGGCAGTGCAAAGAAGCTATGTAATAAGCCGGGGAATTTGTATCAATCAATGTCCATGGTAAAAAAATATTTCTTCAAAAGAAGTTGTTTCATCTTAGGATGGAGGGTGGTGACCAATGGCAGATCATCTAAATGCCTTTAATACTCTAGCAAGTCAAATGGCCTTTGTTGATATTAAGATGGAGGACGAAGATAAGTGTATTACATTGCTATGTTCTTTGCTAGAGTCTTAAGATAATATGGTTGTAGCAATTGGTAGTGCCTCTAAGTCCACATTAAAGCTTGAGGATGTAGTTGCACCCATATTATCAAAGGAAATGAGAAGAAAATACATAGAGTGTGTGACTAAGTATGTTTTATATGTGAGAGGTTGTTCTTAGGAGAGGAAAAATAGGTCTTATGACAACAGATCTAAGTCTATCGGTAGATTTCAATCTCTAGGACAATTTGAAAATAAATGTTGGAACTGTGGTAACACTGAGTATTATAAGAAAAAATGTAGATTTGAGAGTGTCGATATATGTAAAGGATATGATGATGCTCCTTCCACAACAACGAAACCCTTTGAAAAAGAAGGAGGTGAGGCATGATCTACAAGTACACATGCATATCATGATGTATGGTTGATCGACTCAGGTTCTTCATTTCATATGGCTCCTCATATGGAGTAGTTTTGTGAATATGAAAAGTACAATGGAGGTGAATTTTTCTAGGAGATGACTCAATAGCCAAAACCATAGGATGTGTAAGGGTCAAGATGGTGCTCAAAGATGGAAGGATTAAGACTCTTTTTGGGGATTTGCACATTCCATATCTAGCTAGAAACACGATACCTGTAAGTAAGTAAGGTGATGCAAGTGTGCAAACTGTATTTTAAAAGGACACATGCAAGATGGTTGGAGGAGCAACTGTGTTAATGCAGTGAGTTCATATTAGAACTTTGTACAAGCTGTTGGGAAGCACTTTTAATGTTGGATTTAAAAATTTTGTTGTTCATGAGAATAGCAATGAAGAAGGCATGACCCGTGTTGTCCTTGTAAACAAGACAAGGCTATGGCATCAAAGACTGGGACATATTGGAGAGAAGGGCCTTCGAGCATTACATGGTAAAGGTATGGTAGAAGGTATATATGATTTATCATTAGGTTTCGATTTTCATGAACATTACATATATGGTAAACCAAATCTGGTAAGTATCCCAGCTGGTGCTACAAGAGAAAAAGGAATCTTGGAGTTAATACACAATGATGTGTTTGGACCTGTTCTTGTTCCATCATTAGGTAAATCTGTGTATTATGTTTCATTCATTGATGATTTCTTGAGGAACATATGTGTTTATTTCCTCCATAAAAAAATTGAGGTTTTTGATAAATTTAAAGAGTTTAAAGCTCTTGTAGGATCTAGGCTGAGAATAAAATAAAAGTATCGAGGACAAATAATGATGGAGAGTTCGAATTCTATAAGAAGTGAAGAATATTAAGGAAAAATACTACTCCATACACACCTTAACATAATGGAGTTGCAATAAGGATGAACATGATGTTGATGGAGAAGGAAAGGAGTATGCTTAGTGGTGCAGAGTTATCATAGGATTCATGAATTCTAGATAGAGGTAGTGGATACTGCATGTTACTTGGTAAATAGATCACCTACATCAACACTAGTTAACAAAACCCCACACGAGGCATGGACTGGTAAAAAACCTCTCTTAAATACCTCATAAAGTTTTTGGCCATGATGCTTACGTGTATGTTCAAAAGGAAAATAGGTGTTTACCCTAAGTCAAGTTTAAAAGGGGAATGCTAGATTAATCTTGACTTGGTAAAAAAGTAATTAGGTTAGCATGTATTTGGTCATTAATGGGTTTTCCATTGGTGGTTTATGGGTCCATGGTATTAGTATGTGATGAATCTTATTTAAAGGCTTGAAGAACTCCATTGTAAAATGCACCAAGTGGTGGATGTTGGACGGATTGGCCATGGCTTGGTTGGATTGACCAAGTGTAATGACATATATTTTGAAGGTTGGCTTTCTCGATAAAGGATTTCTAGATTTAATATTGGCCATTTATGTGCTTCATATTTATTTTTATTTATCTCACAATGCTCAATTAATTTTAATAAGATGCACCATACCTCTCTTTGAGCTACCCAATTGTTGGGACTAATCATTGGTATATTTTATTTCACATGATCAAGATAATGTATGCTTCTACCATTCAATTGTCTTACTAATTTCCTATCATCATCCCATTTCCTTATCTTCTCTTCATACAATGTGACCCATGGTCATGTTGCCTTTGCTTTGTAAATAATCAATTTATTGATAGCATAAATTCTAAATTCGTTGATGTATCCATGAAATCAAAACAAACAATATGAAATCAAATAATTATTATCAAGTCTAGTGTAAATAGTAACTCTATTGAAAATTGACAAAAGATAAGTGGCATACTCTTTGTCATGTATCTTTTTTCCATTGGTTTGGAGTAGCTTTCTGTCCATCTTGTCCTCATCCTGATGGTTGTCCCAAACCACTATGTTTGGTATATCGTCAATTTTCTTAATGTACTCACTAGCACAATTGAACAATTCATATACCATGTACCCTTTTGCCATAGACCCTTGGGTTTTTTCCCTTTTTCAAATAAAACAAAAAACCCTTATGTACCTCTCTACGACTCAACATGAGACCATTTTGACTAATTCAACTTGATCAATTAAATGAATTAGAAGATAGAACTGCAAGTCCATGAAACTTGTGTGCAATTCCTTCTCAAACATACACACAATCTCAACAATCTCAACCCCACTGTGTAATGCTAGCCATGTGAATCTCCTTTGATGTAATCCAATGTAAAAATGCAAATAATTTAGATATGGTGCTTCATACGACTTGGAGGAAGTCATGGTTCACACAATCATGTATGAGTAGAGGATGATGGCACTACAAAATAAACACCTATAAAATTAATTGGCATAATATTGTGAATGCATACAATATGTCATGCATTGTAGAAAAATAATAATGTAATCAACATACATACCCTTAGAAGGTCCAGATGGTCAAGTGATTTCAACCCTTACAAATCTCCTTCTAAGGTGAACCAATGTCACATAATAGAAATTTATAAAGAAGGTGCCTTCACACCCAATATAGCTTCCTTCCTCGAAGATAAATCATCTTTCTTCAAAATCCATGGGACCTAACCTTCTTCATAATACCAATAGGGATCGACTTCTCCTTTTCTTACTTTTTTGGCCAATGTTATTTTTTAGTATTAAAATCAATAATATATCTCCTAACACCCAATTTGTCACTTTGTTTCAATGATATATGCCTCCACAAAGAAGATAAAACATTTTTTTTAATATACACATGTTAAGGCTAGTAAGTGGACTATCTTATGATGCCCTTAATATGGAAGCTCATGATAAAATATAAATTTCCTTTCCATTGAAATGGGTATTTTCTCAACATTGTTGGGGACGTAAATACTGATACAAATGTTTGTATGGATGAATGATTTCTTATAGGATATGTGTGCCTTGGATGGAATGTTATTAAATGTATTCCAACAACATGAGCTCCAAGATGATGATCATATTGTTGATATCTTCTGCAAAATCCTAAAATCTACATGCACCACCTCTCTCTTTGCACACGGGTCAATGCCTACTTGACTAGTGACAACCATGTTACTATACAACTTGAAAACAATGTATGGTATGCTAGACATGTGTTTCTCGACACTATTGAGGTAACTAACATTAAATCCCTTGTATTTTAATGAATCTTGTCACACAATCAACAATGAAAAAGGATTGTATGCGCACTGAATGGCAATGTAAATTTATAGTGCTTGCTAATTACAGGCTATTAAAAGCTAAGGTACTTACTTCCATGTGATAATACCCTCCTTGGTTGTCGTGAAAAAGGAAAATCAATTGTTAAAAAGGTTGGGTATTGAGTGTACATCATATCACACTTGTCTGAATGAATATATTATTTACAGAGGAAAATATGTGGACAAATAGATATGTCCAAAATGTGAGTATGATAGATACCAAAATAAAAATAAAAATAAAAATAAGGGAGAAAATGGTCCTCCTCAAAATATATTGAGGCATATTCCTATAACCCAAAGGATTCAAATGATACTTCATCGCAAAAAAATTTCTATCTTAAAAAGGTGGCATGTCTCACACAAAAGTGAGCTAGAAGTTATGTAGATCCCAATGGATTCAATAGCCATGAAGGATATAGAGGATACATGGCCTGATAATTTCAAGGATGAAGTACAAAGACTTTCAATGGGCATAGCCATGGATAGAGTTAACTTGGATTCCCTCCAAAACACCAATTATTTTGTTTGGTCAGTGTGAGTGACCAATAACAATATCCTTGCAAGGTTTTTCATGAAAAATGAACATCTTATGTTGGCTCTTGTAGTTTCTAGTAGAATACAAGTGAAGATAATGGATGTATACCTCCAACCATTGATTAATGAATTGAAGCAATTAAGTGAAGGTATATAGGTATATTATGTATCAAGGCCCATATTGATAGAGAGGTCTTTTATGTTGCATGGCACATTTGCATACACCATGCATGATTATCTAAGACTGTGAGTTTTCTCTGGTAAGTATGTTGATTGACTTGTTTATATCCACTACTTTATATGGCACACTTATTTGGTGCAAATGTCTTCTTTGATGCTAATATGTTAAATATATGATAGCATCATAAGCTTTGTATGAAGTGGATGTAAATGTTGTGGACATTCTACAAAGGCTAGGTGGTTCGACAACTTACAAAAGTTGGTGTACCGGTTCTCAAGGTTATTCCTCCCATAAGAGAACCCTTGTAAAAGAGTAGCATATTATTTTCATGGTAAACCAGAGAGAATGTAGAGACTTGAAACAATTGCATTGACAAATTGGCTTAGGACATATGAAATAGAGAAGGGGAAGGAAATTGCATAATTTTTCGATTCAAACAGGGGCCTTGTGTTTGATGATCCAAAATTGCTAAGAAAGGTACACCATGGTGTAATCGCACAATTATGCTCACTAGATGTCCCAGCATCTATATCCTCTATTCCAGTGGATCTCCAAAGAGTTATTGCCAATCATTCCAAGGTATTTGGAGATATTCCTAAAGGGTTTCCACTTGCTTGAGAACTTTACCATCCTATTCACTTGCTACTGGCAAGTGTACTACCTAACGTTAGACCTTATAGGTACCTATATGCACAAAAGTGTGAGATTGAGAATATGGTCCAAGAAATGTTAGATGCTGGCATCATTCAACCTAGCCAAAGTGATTTCTTTGCACCAGTGGTGATGGTTCACAAAAAGGAAGGTTCATGGCATATGTGTCTAGATTATAGAGAGTTCAACAAGGTGACCATTAAAGATAAGTTTTCTATTCTTGTCAATGATGAATTATTAGATAAGTTACAGGGAGGAATTTTCTTTACCAAGTTGGATCTCTATTTTGGATATCATCAAATTAGAATGAGGCAAGAAGACATTATGAAAACAACCTTCATTAATTGAAAATTAGCCAAACTTCTCAATTGTAGATGGATGTACCCTAATTTGTTTAGGGAAGTGCCATATTTTTAAGCTTACCACGGGGAGTATTTAATGGATATTTCAATAATTGCAATCCAAATGGGTGTTGTTGTATTAGGGGTCCAATGGTTACAATTATTGGGAACAATGCCTCTTAATTTGTAGGAATTTTTTATGAGATTCTCCTCAGAAGGAAAGGAAATTAAAATTAGAGGTATTCCATGGAAACAATCTAAAGTGATAAGCTTTAACAATATGACAAAATTGCTAAGAAAGGTACACCATGAAGTAATTGCACAATTATGCTCACTAGATGTTCAAGCATCTATCTATTATAGTGTATCTCTAAAGAGTTATTTACAATCATTCCAAGGTATTTGGAGATATTCCTAAAGGTATTCCACTTGCTTGAGATCATGACCATGTTATTCACTTGCATGGAAAGTGTACCAATTAACGTTAGATTTTATAGGTACCCATATGCACAAAAGTGCGAGATTGAGAATATGGTCAAAGAAATGTTAGATATTGGCATCTGTCATGTTCCCCGACCTCCCTGGTTCCCTTCAGAGGTGATGGGAGACGCATTGAAACATTTTTTTTCAATAAATCTCTTCCATTTTACACACAGCCGCAATGGGATTTGATCCGCAACCTCTTTCCTGCAATCCATAGTCGGGATTAAAAAGTCGGATTGCCAAATCCGCCTCCCCGAATTGGCTCTGTGAATTGGCTTCCGACATTGCGGAACTCGAGATTCAGAGTCCTCAAATCACCGTCCCGGAGAATTTCCTCCTCCGCAATTCCGCAATCTGCAACCCGTGTTAAGGATGTCAGAAATCGGAAACCACATTTAGAACCTCGAGAAAAAACCACCTACCGCGATCCGCAATCCGTAACCCGCTTGCGTATGTGGAAAGGCGGATGGCCAATGCGCCAATCCCCGTGGAAATCACCTTTCGGTTCTCGCAATCCGCAATCCACCTTGCAGATGTGGAAAGTCTGATGGCTAACCGCACCACTCCAACGGTCAGTCCCCGACCTCCGCAATCCGCATTGCGGATGCGGAAAAGGTCGAGACCACAACCCCCTGTACCAACCACTTCACCTGCAAACTTCTAAGGGTGATAACTCCCTCATCCTTGGTCCAAACCGGACAAGGACGGTGCCGTTGGAAAGCTCTTGGAGAGATCTATCCACTGGTGTGATCCCCACCCCATATGAGCACTCTAACCTTTCCATTTATCCAACTAAAGTTTTGATTCAAACTCCCTCAATGCTTCATTAACCATCTGCGGGGAACTCTGTTTTCCCTCTGCCATGGCTTCTCCCTTCACTTGACCCACAGAGGGTTATGAAACACAATAGGGGGTCAATCACTTCTTTCCCAAGTCCAGATGAGGTCAAGCAGTCCTTCTCAAGGGTGAATGCAATGCATAATTAAGCACCCATTATGAATTTAATCTAATCAACACATCAACAACCTGCAAGGTTAGCCATACATTGCACTCATGCAAATGATGAAGCATTTAGACATGAACTCAGCCTCATACTCAGGCTTATACATAGCTCCCTAATGATCAATTTCATGTAATCATTCAATCCATAACTTGAACATAATAAGCATAACATAACAAAAGAAATATCATCATTTAAACACCACAAGGAGCACTTATCTTTGGAATGAAGCTGCCCAAGCAATTGGCTAAGTGAGGACAACTTTCCACCCAAACTTAGGTCTCTGTCTAGCCTATACTCTTTCAACTGAGAGACCACTCGTGAGGTGGGCTGTGTATCCACTAAGGAGGGCTAATGGGCTCTCTCACAGTCAAGGTTCCATCCCAATGCTAAGCCAACCTACAATTGGGTTTATCAAGCATACAAGGGAACATGGAGGATGCTGCTAAGCCAATGATCTCACCCACAGAGCTAAATGCATCTCATATAACTGAGCAAACATGGCACCCACATTATCTACCTCACCCAACACAAGGAAGGCCCTCTTCTCTGCTACATAGTCCCTCAATGCCCCTTCCCTCCAGTGCTATTTAGGGTGGGAACAGAAAGGTCCAACTGTTGTTTTTCACGAGACTTTAAGTCTTCACTGGGTTTATCAAGCAGATCCAACCCTAGGTTGACCTTCTTCTCTATTATTCAAGCTGGGTTCTTCACAAGGTCACAGCCTAAGCTCTGCTCTGCATCTCAATCTTCTGCAATAGATCTGAGTGTTCTCACGACTTCACTAAGCTTCACACACTCTGTAATTCATCTCCATGGTCTGATCTATGGCTGTCCCAACCGGTTCACTTCCTACACAGGGTTTCTTGTGCGTTCTCGGCTCTGCAAATTCGCACACACACAGAATCATGATTTCTCTTGTTGCTTCACGGTAGGGATCTGCAATGCGTGACTGACTGAGATCCTTGGTCAACAATGGGGTATGGATTAGGATGAGCGAATTCCCAGGTGTAGAGTGGTTTAAGCGACAAGTACACCTAGTTGCACAAGGTATTAAAGGATTACAAACACACTCGCAATAATGTACTACGATCCCCCCTCACAGAGTTGAACTTGGGCTTCCATCAGGTCAGCCATAGGACCCCACAACTGGCACACACTCAACCCTTCATTTTTATTTTTTATGTTCTTATTATCTTTCTCCAACATGCAAGACATTTTTTTGACTAATGTAACTAGAAAATGATGAAAGAGAAGGCACTAGTTATCAAGCAAATGAATGAGAGATCTTACACTCTGAACCAAGTAATCCTTTTCACTATAAACCGTGCCCTCCAAGCAATTGATATTAAGCTTCAAACTACACCCAAGGCTTTTAACTTAATACCAATAACTTGATGAACCAAGCAACACAGAGGTGGTTAAAACTCAAGGCTTTTAGCATCACCATAACCTGGTTGCTAAACAGACAAGGGTTTTGGCCAATGTAATGAATGGGGGAGTAGACTCTCAAGATCCATGGAAAAATGTACTTGCCATTAATAAAAAATCAAAATATATATATACAAAACTAGCTTTCTACCATACTACATAGAGTATCTTAATTGTCTTCTCTTTCATTTTTTAAAAGAGCAGAATATAAGATCCCCATTCGATAGACATAAAAACCTTTAAAATATAAGTCACTACCCATAACTTTAACAAATCTAAAAAACCTTCAACATGCTTTCATAAACCAATGAACCATTCTACATCCTCTTAAACCAATGAACCATTCTACATCCTCTTAGAAGAAAGAAACCCCATCAAGACTGAAGAACCTCCTTGAAGCTTGCAAATACCATTGCATGAACACTAAGCCTGCCAAACCCTGGCAATACTCAACGTCACTTGAGAACACGCGATGGCTGCCACGCACGGGTGCCATCACATCAACATTATCAACCTCAGTGTCATCTAAATCCATTGCAGTCAATGCAAATAACAACGTGACAGCTCCCTGGTTTTAATTTTATACGTTTAGATTATTTTTGGTGTTTGACGTAGGCAGAGCTTGGAATCACAATGGTTTGTAGCAGGCCCTATGGTCGGTGTCACCGAAGTCCATTGCAATTGATGGTTTTAATTATGTTAAAATTATATTTTGAAGTGGAGCACGGAATGACATCTCATCACCGCTCTAGTCCACAACCATTTTTAAATCATAATAAAAATGTTTTAAATTTCTTAACATTTCTTCACAAATTTTAAAATTAAAAGTCAATGCATTAAGATCAGTATAGATCCATTTTAAAAGGGGATTTACTAAACACTTAGAAGGATTAAATATACGCAAATCTTTTTTAGAGTGCAAATATTGAGAAATTTTTTTAATTTATCTAATTTGTGTAATTTTATATATATGTCGTTGTAAATATAAATATTTTAAATTTAATCTGCACATAACAGAAGGAATTACACATCCCTTCGAGCTTAATTTCTGGTCTACATTCTTTACAAATCTAAAATCAGTTTTTGAAAAAAAAAACCTATTTTCTAAAATCTCTGAGCATAACATATCCTCAATATAAGGTAAATATAAAGTTTCAACTAACTCTTCAAAAAACAAAAAAAATCTGTAACTATTACAACCTTCCACATAACAAAAAAAAATCAGCAAAATACAATGCAATCATTTATATTTAACTGAACAATACCATGTGAAACCACTGAATCATTTTGCAGTTTTATGAGAACACCTTCCTCCTCCCAAGCACCCACTTTGAAAGGAAATCAACTTTCTTGTTCAATTCTCTATAGACAGGAGTAAAAACAAGATTATGAAAAGATGGTTTAAGCTATAAACAGGAGTAAAAATATCCTTATATTTTGTTGTAAAGCTAAGAAAATGGGTATATTGCAGAGATTCTGGCTGTGAATCGGGAGAATTCCCAGACATGTTTCTCTGTTAATTTACCAATGCTTGCTATTTTACGCAAAGCGCATGGAGATCTATTGTTTAATCTGGAAATGGTCTATTAGTCTATTCCCAGAGTGATACTTAATGGATATTTTATTGGTTGGTCATATCTTCACCAAAGTAAGATTCCATCTCGTCGCAGGTCAACATACACAAGCCGGGATTTTGGTCAACATACACAAGCTAGGTTTTTGGTCCCCCGTTTTGTAAGGTCAATGAGTAAACAATTGTCAAGAAACTGATGAAACAACGAAATTTCAATATAGAATTGATTGAATTGTTAAACTTGATTGATACCTTGAAAAGTCTATTGCTTCATCCTCACTGCTATGTTATCAGCACAATCACATTAAGTATAAATTAACATTTTGTTTAGCAAATAATCGGAGTCCTAATATTTATATTTATAGGTGTTTATATTTTACAACATTTATATTTATAGGTGTTTATATTTTATAATAGAACAGGTTTTTGTCCTTAGTTTTGTAAGGTCAATGAGTAAAGATTTGCCACAAAACAGATGAAACAACTAAATTTCAATATAGAATTGATTGAATTGTTCAACTTGATTAATACTTTGAAAAGTCTATTGCTTCATCCTCACTGCTATGTTATCAGCACAATCACATTAAATATAAATTAACATTTTATTTAACAAATAATCAGAGTTGTGATATTTATATTTATAGATATTTATATTTTACAATAAATATTAGCAAATAATCAGAGTTGTGATATTTATATTTATAGATATTTATATTTTACAATAAATATTAGCAAATAATCAGAGTTGTGATATTTATATTTTACAATTTGTAGTGAATTCGGAAAGTTCTTATAAAAATGAATGAAACAAATAAAACAAGTATATATGATAACTTTCCAACTTGCAACCCATCAATATTCACTAACCAGTTGTGGCTGTGCCAGTGATTAAATCTTGACTGATAGTGATCTCCTCTCAAGTCAACGTAGACATAACAGCTGTTTCATCTCAGCCTTCTGTTGTGTCGATAAGTGATGACTTATATTAATTGAAATCATTGGCTCGAGTTGTATATCGTTGCAGACCACAACTTGATCATGGCGGTTTTCATTCTGAAGGTCTTTGTATTTCTTCTACTTGGTTTAGTGAATTTCTGTCAAAGGGATGTAAGGCAGGCCGCAGCAGCTGAGGATGTAGAGGCTATTAAAGTAGGCGTCATATTGCACACGGATTGGTATGGAAATGTGGCCAAAACGGCCTTTGAAATAGCTGCAGAAGACTTAAATAACGAGACCAATTCCAGTCGCATAGAGCTCAAATTCGGTTTTTCAGGAGGCGATGGAGGAAATGCAGTCATGGCCGCCTCAGCCGGTATATATCACTCAAATAATCACCATTTGCAATTAAAATTTGCTTTAATTGCTTGTATTTTCTATTGAGGATTCAAAATAGATAAGAATTGCAGGTTTGGAAAATTTTAGAGGTTTGATTTTGTTAATGACATATACAGTGATAATATTTTGGATGGTTGTTTTGAAACTCAATGTTCTGGTAAAAAAAAAAAATCAATGATTGAGGATTCGATTCATTAAATAGATGAGAGTTTGGAAAATTTTAGGAGTTTGTTTTAGAATTTAATGTTATATAAATTAGTATAGATTCATCTTAAAGGGGATCTACTAAGGGTCTAGAGGGATCAAAACTCTCAAAAAGTGTAAACTTCTTTTTAGATTGGAAATGTTGACGAAGTGTGTAAGACACGTGTCAGCTATAGGATGAGCAGTGATCCAGGTGGATATCGGTGGCGGCCCACCTCTTCCAACTGGCTCAAAACAGTCTTCTGGCAATTTTGGTAAATTACTATTTTTAGCAGTTTTTCGGGTCCTGAACTTCCGAAGCCGTTTTGAGGCCCTAAACGACATTTTTTGGCAATTCGGGAGGCCAAATGGTTGCCATCGACATACATTTCGGCTCAGTCGAAAGTTGTAAATCTCGGATAGACCTTTCCAACGGGCTACCGAGCGCCCCAAACGGAGATCGTATGCAAAAGTTATGACCCCGGGAAGTTGACTGTTCAACTAACCACCTTGGGGCCGCAAACTTTATGACGGTTCATCTTCTAGGGTTAGGTTTTTGGATGCTTGGGATTCTTTCCCTCATACTTATGATAAATAGGCCCCTTCGGCCTCTCTTTGTATTCATCTTGGCACGAATGAGCATAGCGGCCACATCTCTTCTCAGAGATAGCTACCACCATTCCAGCTATTGTATTTTACAGTCTGTTCTATTTCCGCTATTTAATAGAATATGTGTTTACTGTATCACTGTGTTATTTGCAATATATCTCTGTATATGCTATCTTTTGTTTCGTTCCCACATAAATCCGGATCAGTGGTATCAGAGCGGTCTGCTCTTTGATTGTTTCTCGGTGCATGTCCCCGACGAGGTCAGGATATAGAGAGTTGGGTCTCGAACTAGTTTCACTTGGGGAAGACCACTCTCGCCGCCCCAAACGGCCTCCCATGGCGGAAGAAAAGAGAGACGACGGAGCAGTAGATCCTATCAAGTTGTTGCTCGAGGAAGCCCTCGCGCGACAGAGGAACGAGATGATGGATAATTTTGCCCAGATCCTTCAACGCATGCCAACAGCGGCAAATGCACCCTCAACGAGCAGCCATTTCGGAGATACGACTCCCTTCAAGGTACAAGTTAATTTTGATATCCCTTTATTTGAAGGCCAAATCGATGCCGATGCCCTAGATAAATGGTTAAATCTACTAGAAGGGTATTTCTCTGTCCACAAATTTTCCGACAGGGAAAAGATCATCTTTGCGCTCCTTAAGGCCGTCCCCCATGTCAAAAATTGGTGGGAAACTTATTGTGAGCAAAACTCGTCAGACGAGTCTGGATTGTTTGAATATTCCAATCCCACTTGGGCCTCTTTTATAGATGCCGTCAAGGAACAATATTACCCTGTTGGAAACTATGATGACCAGTACACAAAATGGACCATTCTGCATCAAGAGAGGGACCAAACGGTGTCGGAGTACACCAACAAATTTCATACCTTGCGCACAAAGCTAGGTATCAAGGACTCCGAGCGGCACCTAGTACTGAAATATCGCAGTGGCCTACACCGGTACATCCGAACAGAGATGGATTTCCTGGAAATCTCTTCACTCGGATCCGCCTATCGATACGCTGTCAAAATCGAGCAGAAATTTCAGCAAAAGAACAAGCGTGACTTCGGACCTGCGCAGAAGCAGGGCAAGGGAAACTCTGGCTCGCAGAACACGGGGCAGGAAAAGGACAACCAGACCCAACCACAGGCGAAGAAGGGTAAAGAAAAGACAAAGAAGGACACCGGGAAGTGGTGCGAGTTCCACAAAAGCCCCTGGCACAACACTGATGATTGTCGCTCAAAACAGTCATTGGTGGCTGAGATCAAAGCTTCAGAATCAGATCCCAGTTCCGATTCTGACTCGGAACCTAATTTCACAGCCGTGCGAAAAGGGAAACAGATCATTGATGCAGAACCCAGTGCCGTTGTTGCCACCACACAGATTCATCCAGAGGAGCCTGAAGAGTCGGAGGCAGAGGAGCGCCTTTTCCACTCACAGATGTGGGTGAAGGGAATTCCCCTACACTTTGTTGTGGACATCGGCAGCCAAAAGAACCTGATCTCAGAAGAAGTCATCAAGAGACTGGAGCTACCAATAACGCCACACCCACAACCATACACCATTGGATGGCTAAGCCAAGGACGAAGGATCCATGTCAATCACCAATGTCGCCTACCATATGGCATCAAGCCCTTCAAAGATGAGGTATTGTGTGATGTGGCCCCACTTGAAGTATGTGATGTTCTCTTAGGACAACCATATATGTGGAAGCGTCATGCTATATATGAATCCCGACCTCGCAGTGTCATTGTCACTTTGGGAGGACAACTCTATCGGATACCAGAGATAGTTGCACCTACCCCAAACGAGCAGGGAAGGAAGATAATCTCCCACACTGGGAAATTTTCCCTATTCGCAATTGCCACTAAAGGTGAACATCAGATCACGGAGACATCCACAACCTCTGCAGATTATCCTTCTACTCAGCAGAAACAAGAAAAACACAAAGTTAGTGCAGCATCGCCTATTCGGGTACCTCTACAATGCAAGGCCACGCATTCAAGGTGCTCCTCCAAAAAGAAACCATCAACACCAATGCAAAATACCACAACAACCAAAACTGTTGAACAGCTCCAGCGCAGCCAGCAACAACAATTGCAACCCTCTGAAGATTTCAAAGAAAGGCAACCTTTCTGCTTCAGCAAATGTCACACCAAGAGCTCAACTCGACACACAGCTCGACATATGATAAGGGATTTAACGCAATGGAGACCATTGCTTCCTAAGGAGGGAGGATTGATCCAGGTGGATATCGGTGGCGGCCCACCTCTTCCAACTGGCTCAAAACAGTCTTCTGGCAATTTTGGTAAATTACTATTTTTAGCAGTTTTTCGGGTCCTGAACTTCCGAAGCCGTTTTGAGGCCCTAAACGACATTTTTTGGCGATTCGGAAGACCAAATGGTTGCCAACGGCATGCATTTGGGCTCAGTCGAAAGTTGTAAATCTCGGATAGACCTTTCCAACGGGCTACCGAGCGCCCCAAACGGAGATCGTATGCAAAAGTTATGACCCCGGGAAGTTGACTGTTCAACTAACCACCTTGGGGCCGCAAACTTTATGACGGTTCATCTTCTAGGGTTAGGTTTTTGGATGCTTGGGATTCTTTCCCTCATACTTATGATAAATAGGCCCCTTCGGCCTCTCTTTGTATTCATCTTGGCACGAATGAGCATAGCGGCCACATCTCTTCTCAGAGATAGCTACCACCATTCCAGCTATTGTATTTTACAGTCTGTTCTATTTCCGCTATTTAATAGAATATGTGTTTACTGTATCACTGTGTTATTTGCAATATATCTCTGTATATGCTATCTTTTGTTTCGTTCCCACATAAATCCGGATCAGTGGTATCAGAGCGGTCTGCTCTTTGATTGTTTCTCGGTGCATGTCCCCGACGAGGTCAGGATATAGAGAGTTGGGTCTCGAACTAGTTTCACTTGGGGAAGACCACTCTCGCCGCCCCAAACGGCCTCCCATGGCGGAAGAAAAGAGAGACGACGGAGCAGTAGATCCTATCAAGTTGTTGCTCGAGGAAGCCCTCGCGCGACAGAGGAACGAGATGATGGATAATTTTGCCCAGATCCTTCAACGCATGCCAACAGCGGCAAATGCACCCTCAACGAGCAGCCATTTCGGAGATACGACTCCCTTCAAGGTACAAGTTAATTTTGATATCCCTTTATTTGAAGGCCAAATCGATGCCGATGCCCTAGATAAATGGTTAAATCTACTAGAAGGGTATTTCTCTGTCCACAAATTTTCCGACAGGGAAAAGATCATCTTTGCGCTCCTTAAGGCCGTCCCCCATGTCAAAAATTGGTGGGAAACTTATTGTGAGCAAAACTCGTCAGACGAGTCTGGATTGTTTGAATATTCCAATCCCACTTGGGCCTCTTTTATAGATGCCGTCAAGGAACAATATTACCCTGTTGGAAACTATGATGACCAGTACACAAAATGGACCATTCTGCATCAAGAGAGGGACCAAACGGTGTCGGAGTACACCAACAAATTTCATACCTTGCGCACAAAGCTAGGTATCAAGGACTCCGAGCGGCACCTGGTACTGAAATATCGCAGTGGCCTACACCGGTACATCCGAACAGAGATGGATTTCCTGGAAATCTCTTCACTCGGATCCGCCTATCGATACGCTGTCAAAATCGAGCAGAAATTTCAGCAAAAGAACAAGCGTGACTTCGGACCTGCGCAGAAGCAGGGCAAGGGAAACTCTGGCTCGCAGAACACGGGGCAGGAAAAGGACAACCAGACCCAACCACAGGCGAAGAAGGGTAAAGAAAAGACAAAGAAGGACACCGGGAAGTGGTGTGAGTTCCACAAAAGCCCCTGGCACAACACTGATGATTGTCGCTCAAAACAGTCATTGGTGGCTGAGATCAAAGCTTCAGAATCAGATCCCAGTTCCGATTCTGACTCGGAACCTAATTTCACAGCCGTGCGAAAAGGGAAACAGATCATTGATGCAGAACCCAGTGCCGTTGTTGCCACCACACAGATTCATCCAGAGGAGCCTGAAGAGTCGGAGGCAGAGGAGCGCCTTTTCCACTCACAGATGTGGGTGAAGGGAATTCCCCTACACTTTGTTGTGGACATCGGCAGCCAAAAGAACCTGATCTCAGAAGAAGTCATCAAGAGACTGGAGCTACCAATAACGCCACACCCACAACCATACACCATTGGATGGCTAAGCCAAGGACGAAGGATCCATGTCAATCACCAATGTCGCCTACCATATGGCATCAAGCCCTTCAAAGATGAGGTATTGTGTGATGTGGCCCCACTTGAAGTATGTGATGTTCTCTTAGGACAACCATATATGTGGAAGCGTCATGCTATATATGAATCCCGACCTCGCAGTGTCATTGTCACTTTGGGAGGACAACTCTATCGGATACCAGAGATAGTTGCACCTACCCCAAACGAGCAGGGAAGGAAGATAATCTCCCACACTGGGAAATTTTCCCTATTCGCAATTGCCACTAAAGGTGAACATCAGATCACGGAGACATCCACAACCTCTGCAGATTATCCTTCTACTCAGCAGAAACAAGAAAAACACAAAGTTAGTGCAGCATCGCCTATTCGGGTACCTCTACAATGCAAGGCCACGCATTCAAGGTGCTCCTCCAAAAAGAAACCATCAACACCAATGCAAAATACCACAACAACCAAAACTGTTGAACAGCTCCAGCGCAGCCAGCAACAACAATTGCAACCCTCTGAAGATTTCAAAGAAAGGCAACCTTTCTGCTTCAGCAAATGTCACACCAAGAGCTCAACTCGACACACAGCTCGACATATGATAAGGGATTTAACGCAATGGAGACCATTGCTTCCTAAGGAGGGAGGATTGATCCAGGTGGATATCGGTGGCGGCCCACCTCTTCCAACTGGCTCAAAACAGTCTTCTGGCAATTTTGGTAAATTACTATTTTTAGCAGTTTTTCGGGTCCTGAACTTCCGAAGCCGTTTTGAGGCCCTAAACGACATTTTTTGGCGATTCGGAAGACCAAATGGTTGCCAACGGCATGCATTTGGGCTCAGTCGAAAGTTGTAAATCTCGGATAGACCTTTCCAACGGGCTACCGAGCGCCCCAAACGGAGATCGTATGCAAAAGTTATGACCCCGGGAAGTTGACTGTTCAACTAACCACCTTGGGGCCGCAAACTTTATGACGGTTCATCTTCTAGGGTTAGGTTTTTGGATGCTTGGGATTCTTTCCCTCATACTTATGATAAATAGGCCCCTTCGGCCTCTCTTTGTATTCATCTTGGCACGAATGAGCATAGCGGCCACATCTCTTCTCAGAGATAGCTACCACCATTCCAGCTATTGTATTTTACAGTCTGTTCTATTTCCGCTATTTAATAGAATATGTGTTTACTGTATCACTGTGTTATTTGCAATATATCTCTGTATATGCTATCTTTTGTTTCGTTCCCACATAAATCCGGATCAGTGGTATCAGAGCGGTCTGCTCTTTGATTGTTTCTCGGTGCATGTCCCCGACGAGGTCAGGATATAGAGAGTTGGGTCTCGAACTAGTTTCACTTGGGGAAGACCACTCTCGCCGCCCCAAACGGCCTCCCATGGCGGAAGAAAAGAGAGACGACGGAGCAGTAGATCCTATCAAGTTGTTGCTCGAGGAAGCCCTCGCGCGACAGAGGAACGAGATGATGGATAATTTTGCCCAGATCCTTCAACGCATGCCAACAGCGGCAAATGCACCCTCAACGAGCAGCCATTTCGGAGATACGACTCCCTTCAAGGTACAAGTTAATTTTGATATCCCTTTATTTGAAGGCCAAATCGATGCCGATGCCCTAGATAAATGGTTAAATCTACTAGAAGGGTATTTCTCTGTCCACAAATTTTCCGACAGGGAAAAGATCATCTTTGCGCTCCTTAAGGCCGTCCCCCATGTCAAAAATTGGTGGGAAACTTATTGTGAGCAAAACTCGTCAGACGAGTCTGGATTGTTTGAATATTCCAATCCCACTTGGGCCTCTTTTATAGATGCCGTCAAGGAACAATATTACCCTGTTGGAAACTATGATGACCAGTACACAAAATGGACCATTCTGCATCAAGAGAGGGACCAAACGGTGTCGGAGTACACCAACAAATTTCATACCTTGCGCACAAAGCTAGGTATCAAGGACTCCGAGCGGCACCTGGTACTGAAATATCGCAGTGGCCTACACCGGTACATCCGAACAGAGATGGATTTCCTGGAAATCTCTTCACTCGGATCCGCCTATCGATACGCTGTCAAAATCGAGCAGAAATTTCAGCAAAAGAACAAGCGTGACTTCGGACCTGCGCAGAAGCAGGGCAAGGGAAACTCTGGCTCGCAGAACACGGGGCAGGAAAAGGACAACCAGACCCAACCACAGGCGAAGAAGGGTAAAGAAAAGACAAAGAAGGACACCGGGAAGTGGTGCGAGTTCCACAAAAGCCCCTGGCACAACACTGATGATTGTCGCTCAAAACAGTCATTGGTGGCTGAGATCAAAGCTTCAGAATCAGATCCCAGTTCCGATTCTGACTCGGAACCTAATTTCACAGCCGTGCGAAAAGGGAAACAGATCATTGATGCAGAACCCAGTGCCGTTGTTGCCACCACACAGATTCATCCAGAGGAGCCTGAAGAGTCGGAGGCAGAGGAGCGCCTTTTCCACTCACAGATGTGGGTGAAGGGAATTCCCCTACACTTTGTTGTGGACATCGGCAGCCAAAAGAACCTGATCTCAGAAGAAGTCATCAAGAGACTGGAGCTACCAATAACGCCACACCCACAACCATACACCATTGGATGGCTAAGCCAAGGACGAAGGATCCATGTCAATCACCAATGTCGCCTACCATATGGCATCAAGCCCTTCAAAGATGAGGTATTGTGTGATGTGGCCCCACTTGAAGTATGTGATGTTCTCTTAGGACAACCATATATGTGGAAGCGTCATGCTATATATGAATCCCGACCTCGCAGTGTCATTGTCACTTTGGGAGGACAACTCTATCGGATACCAGAGATAGTTGCACCTACCCCAAACGAGCAGGGAAGGAAGATAATCTCCCACACTGGGAAATTTTCCCTATTCGCAATTGCCACTAAAGGTGAACATCAGATCACGGAGACATCCACAACCTCTGCAGATTATCCTTCTACTCAGCAGAAACAAGAAAAACACAAAGTTAGTGCAGCATCGCCTATTCGGGTACCTCTACAATGCAAGGCCACGCATTCAAGGTGCTCCTCCAAAAAGAAACCATCAACACCAATGCAAAATACCACAACAACCAAAACTGTTGAACAGCTCCAGCGCAGCCAGCAACAACAATTGCAACCCTCTGAAGATTTCAAAGAAAGGCAACCTTTCTGCTTCAGCAAATGTCACACCAAGAGCTCAACTCGACACACAGCTCGACATATGATAAGGGATTTAACGCAATGGAGACCATTGCTTCCTAAGGAGGGAGGATTGATCCAGGTGGATATCGGTGGCGGCCCACCTCTTCCAACTGGCTCAAAACAGTCTTCTGGCAATTTTGGTAAATTACTATTTTTAGCAGTTTTTCGGGTCCTGAACTTCCGAAGCCGTTTTGAGGCCCTAAACGACATTTTTTGGCGATTCGGAAGACCAAATGGTTGCCAACGGCATGCATTTGGGCTCAGTCGAAAGTTGTAAATCTCGGATAGACCTTTCCAACGGGCTACCGAGCGCCCCAAACGGAGATCGTATGCAAAAGTTATGACCCCGGGAAGTTGACTGTTCAACTAACCACCTTGGGGCCGCAAACTTTATGACGGTTCATCTTCTAGGGTTAGGTTTTTGGATGCTTGGGATTCTTTCCCTCATACTTATGATAAATAGGCCCCTTCGGCCTCTCTTTGTATTCATCTTGGCACGAATGAGCATAGCGGCCACATCTCTTCTCAGAGATAGCTACCACCATTCCAGCTATTGTATTTTACAGTCTGTTCTATTTCCGCTATTTAATAGAATATGTGTTTACTGTATCACTGTGTTATTTGCAATATATCTCTGTATATGCTATCTTTTGTTTCGTTCCCACATAAATCCGGATCAGTGGTATCAGAGCGGTCTGCTCTTTGATTGTTTCTCGGTGCATGTCCCCGACGAGGTCAGGATATAGAGAGTTGGGTCTCGAACTAGTTTCACTTGGGGAAGACCACTCTCGCCGCCCCAAACGGCCTCCCATGGCGGAAGAAAAGAGAGACGACGGAGCAGTAGATCCTATCAAGTTGTTGCTCGAGGAAGCCCTCGCGCGACAGAGGAACGAGATGATGGATAATTTTGCCCAGATCCTTCAACGCATGCCAACAGCGGCAAATGCACCCTCAACGAGCAGCCATTTCGGAGATACGACTCCCTTCAAGGTACAAGTTAATTTTGATATCCCTTTATTTGAAGGCCAAATCGATGCCGATGCCCTAGATAAATGGTTAAATCTACTAGAAGGGTATTTCTCTGTCCACAAATTTTCCGACAGGGAAAAGATCATCTTTGCGCTCCTTAAGGCCGTCCCCCATGTCAAAAATTGGTGGGAAACTTATTGTGAGCAAAACTCGTCAGACGAGTCTGGATTGTTTGAATATTCCAATCCCACTTGGGCCTCTTTTATAGATGCCGTCAAGGAACAATATTACCCTGTTGGAAACTATGATGACCAGTACACAAAATGGACCATTCTGCATCAAGAGAGGGACCAAACGGTGTCGGAGTACACCAACAAATTTCATACCTTGCGCACAAAGCTAGGTATCAAGGACTCCGAGCGGCACCTAGTACTGAAATATCGCAGTGGCCTACACCGGTACATCCGAACAGAGATGGATTTCCTGGAAATCTCTTCACTCGGATCCGCCTATCGATACGCTGTCAAAATCGAGCAGAAATTTCAGCAAAAGAACAAGCGTGACTTCGGACCTGCGCAGAAGCAGGGCAAGGGAAACTCTGGCTCGCAGAACACGGGGCAGGAAAAGGACAACCAGACCCAACCACAGGCGAAGAAGGGTAAAGAAAAGACAAAGAAGGACACCGGGAAGTGGTGCGAGTTCCACAAAAGCCCCTGGCACAACACTGATGATTGTCGCTCAAAACAGTCATTGGTGGCTGAGATCAAAGCTTCAGAATCAGATCCCAGTTCCGATTCTGACTCGGAACCTAATTTCACAGCCGTGCGAAAAGGGAAACAGATCATTGATGCAGAACCCAGTGCCGTTGTTGCCACCACACAGATTCATCCAGAGGAGCCTGAAGAGTCGGAGGCAGAGGAGCGCCTTTTCCACTCACAGATGTGGGTGAAGGGAATTCCCCTACACTTTGTTGTGGACATCGGCAGCCAAAAGAACCTGATCTCAGAAGAAGTCATCAAGAGACTGGAGCTACCAATAACGCCACACCCACAACCATACACCATTGGATGGCTAAGCCAAGGACGAAGGATCCATGTCAATCACCAATGTCGCCTACCATATGGCATCAAGCCCTTCAAAGATGAGGTATTGTGTGATGTGGCCCCACTTGAAGTATGTGATGTTCTCTTAGGACAACCATATATGTGGAAGCGTCATGCTATATATGAATCCCGACCTCGCAGTGTCATTGTCACTTTGGGAGGACAACTCTATCGGATACCAGAGATAGTTGCACCTACCCCAAACGAGCAGGGAAGGAAGATAATCTCCCACACTGGGAAATTTTCCCTATTCGCAATTGCCACTAAAGGTGAACATCAGATCACGGAGACATCCACAACCTCTGCAGATTATCCTTCTACTCAGCAGAAACAAGAAAAACACAAAGTTAGTGCAGCATCGCCTATTCGGGTACCTCTACAATGCAAGGCCACGCATTCAAGGTGCTCCTCCAAAAAGAAACCATCAACACCAATGCAAAATACCACAACAACCAAAACTGTTGAACAGCTCCAGCGCAGCCAGCAACAACAATTGCAACCCTCTGAAGATTTCAAAGAAAGGCAACCTTTCTGCTTCAGCAAATGTCACACCAAGAGCTCAACTCGACACACAGCTCGACATATGATAAGGGATTTAACGCAATGGAGACCATTGCTTCCTAAGGAGGGAGGATTGATCCAGGTGGATATCGGTGGCGGCCCACCTCTTCCAACTGGCTCAAAACAGTCTTCTGGCAATTTTGGTAAATTACTATTTTTAGCAGTTTTTCGGGTCCTGAACTTCCGAAGCCGTTTTGAGGCCCTAAACGACATTTTTTGGCGATTCGGAAGACCAAATGGTTGCCAACGGCATGCATTTGGGCTCAGTCGAAAGTTGTAAATCTCGGATAGACCTTTCCAACGGGCTACCGAGCGCCCCAAACGGAGATCGTATGCAAAAGTTATGACCCCGGGAAGTTGACTGTTCAACTAACCACCTTGGGGCCGCAAACTTTATGACGGTTCATCTTCTAGGGTTAGGTTTTTGGATGCTTGGGATTCTTTCCCTCATACTTATGATAAATAGGCCCCTTCGGCCTCTCTTTGTATTCATCTTGGCACGAATGAGCATAGCGGCCACATCTCTTCTCAGAGATAGCTACCACCATTCCAGCTATTGTATTTTACAGTCTGTTCTATTTCCGCTATTTAATAGAATATGTGTTTACTGTATCACTGTGTTATTTGCAATATATCTCTGTATATGCTATCTTTTGTTTCGTTCCCACATAAATCCGGATCAGTGGTATCAGAGCGGTCTGCTCTTTGATTGTTTCTCGGTGCATGTCCCCGACGAGGTCAGGATATAGAGAGTTGGGTCTCGAACTAGTTTCACTTGGGGAAGACCACTCTCGCCGCCCCAAACGGCCTCCCATGGCGGAAGAAAAGAGAGACGACGGAGCAGTAGATCCTATCAAGTTGTTGCTCGAGGAAGCCCTCGCGCGACAGAGGAACGAGATGATGGATAATTTTGCCCAGATCCTTCAACGCATGCCAACAGCGGCAAATGCACCCTCAACGAGCAGCCATTTCGGAGATACGACTCCCTTCAAGGTACAAGTTAATTTTGATATCCCTTTATTTGAAGGCCAAATCGATGCCGATGCCCTAGATAAATGGTTAAATCTACTAGAAGGGTATTTCTCTGTCCACAAATTTTCCGACAGGGAAAAGATCATCTTTGCGCTCCTTAAGGCCGTCCCCCATGTCAAAAATTGGTGGGAAACTTATTGTGAGCAAAACTCGTCAGACGAGTCTGGATTGTTTGAATATTCCAATCCCACTTGGGCCTCTTTTATAGATGCCGTCAAGGAACAATATTACCCTGTTGGAAACTATGATGACCAGTACACAAAATGGACCATTCTGCATCAAGAGAGGGACCAAACGGTGTCGGAGTACACCAACAAATTTCATACCTTGCGCACAAAGCTAGGTATCAAGGACTCCGAGCGGCACCTAGTACTGAAATATCGCAGTGGCCTACACCGGTACATCCGAACAGAGATGGATTTCCTGGAAATCTCTTCACTCGGATCCGCCTATCGATACGCTGTCAAAATCGAGCAGAAATTTCAGCAAAAGAACAAGCGTGACTTCGGACCTGCGCAGAAGCAGGGCAAGGGAAACTCTGGCTCGCAGAACACGGGGCAGGAAAAGGACAACCAGACCCAACCACAGGCGAAGAAGGGTAAAGAAAAGACAAAGAAGGACACCGGGAAGTGGTGCGAGTTCCACAAAAGCCCCTGGCACAACACTGATGATTGTCGCTCAAAACAGTCATTGGTGGCTGAGATCAAAGCTTCAGAATCAGATCCCAGTTCCGATTCTGACTCGGAACCTAATTTCACAGCCGTGCGAAAAGGGAAACAGATCATTGATGCAGAACCCAGTGCCGTTGTTGCCACCACACAGATTCATCCAGAGGAGCCTGAAGAGTCGGAGGCAGAGGAGCGCCTTTTCCACTCACAGATGTGGGTGAAGGGAATTCCCCTACACTTTGTTGTGGACATCGGCAGCCAAAAGAACCTGATCTCAGAAGAAGTCATCAAGAGACTGGAGCTACCAATAACGCCACACCCACAACCATACACCATTGGATGGCTAAGCCAAGGACGAAGGATCCATGTCAATCACCAATGTCGCCTACCATATGGCATCAAGCCCTTCAAAGATGAGGTATTGTGTGATGTGGCCCCACTTGAAGTATGTGATGTTCTCTTAGGACAACCATATATGTGGAAGCGTCATGCTATATATGAATCCCGACCTCGCAGTGTCATTGTCACTTTGGGAGGACAACTCTATCGGATACCAGAGATAGTTGCACCTACCCCAAACGAGCAGGGAAGGAAGATAATCTCCCACACTGGGAAATTTTCCCTATTCGCAATTGCCACTAAAGGTGAACATCAGATCACGGAGACATCCACAACCTCTGCAGATTATCCTTCTACTCAGCAGAAACAAGAAAAACACAAAGTTAGTGCAGCATCGCCTATTCGGGTACCTCTACAATGCAAGGCCACGCATTCAAGGTGCTCCTCCAAAAAGAAACCATCAACACCAATGCAAAATACCACAACAACCAAAACTGTTGAACAGCTCCAGCGCAGCCAGCAACAACAATTGCAACCCTCTGAAGATTTCAAAGAAAGGCAACCTTTCTGCTTCAGCAAATGTCACACCAAGAGCTCAACTCGACACACAGCTCGACATATGATAAGGGATTTAACGCAATGGAGACCATTGCTTCCTAAGGAGGGAGGATTGATCCAGGTGGATATCGGTGGCGGCCCACCTCTTCCAACTGGCTCAAAACAGTCTTCTGGCAATTTTGGTAAATTACTATTTTTAGCAGTTTTTCGGGTCCTGAACTTCCGAAGCCGTTTTGAGGCCCTAAACGACATTTTTTGGCGATTCGGAAGACCAAATGGTTGCCAACGGCATGCATTTGGGCTCAGTCGAAAGTTGTAAATCTCGGATAGACCTTTCCAACGGGCTACCGAGCGCCCCAAACGGAGATCGTATGCAAAAGTTATGACCCCGGGAAGTTGACTGTTCAACTAACCACCTTGGGGCCGCAAACTTTATGACGGTTCATCTTCTAGGGTTAGGTTTTTGGATGCTTGGGATTCTTTCCCTCATACTTATGATAAATAGGCCCCTTCGGCCTCTCTTTGTATTCATCTTGGCACGAATGAGCATAGCGGCCACATCTCTTCTCAGAGATAGCTACCACCATTCCAGCTATTGTATTTTACAGTCTGTTCTATTTCCGCTATTTAATAGAATATGTGTTTACTGTATCACTGTGTTATTTGCAATATATCTCTGTATATGCTATCTTTTGTTTCGTTCCCACATAAATCCGGATCAGTGGTATCAGAGCGGTCTGCTCTTTGATTGTTTCTCGGTGCATGTCCCCGACGAGGTCAGGATATAGAGAGTTGGGTCTCGAACTAGTTTCACTTGGGGAAGACCACTCTCGCCGCCCCAAACGGCCTCCCATGGCGGAAGAAAAGAGAGACGACGGAGCAGTAGATCCTATCAAGTTGTTGCTCGAGGAAGCCCTCGCGCGACAGAGGAACGAGATGATGGATAATTTTGCCCAGATCCTTCAACGCATGCCAACAGCGGCAAATGCACCCTCAACGAGCAGCCATTTCGGAGATACGACTCCCTTCAAGGTACAAGTTAATTTTGATATCCCTTTATTTGAAGGCCAAATCGATGCCGATGCCCTAGATAAATGGTTAAATCTACTAGAAGGGTATTTCTCTGTCCACAAATTTTCCGACAGGGAAAAGATCATCTTTGCGCTCCTTAAGGCCGTCCCCCATGTCAAAAATTGGTGGGAAACTTATTGTGAGCAAAACTCGTCAGACGAGTCTGGATTGTTTGAATATTCCAATCCCACTTGGGCCTCTTTTATAGATGCCGTCAAGGAACAATATTACCCTGTTGGAAACTATGATGACCAGTACACAAAATGGACCATTCTGCATCAAGAGAGGGACCAAACGGTGTCGGAGTACACCAACAAATTTCATACCTTGCGCACAAAGCTAGGTATCAAGGACTCCGAGCGGCACCTAGTACTGAAATATCGCAGTGGCCTACACCGGTACATCCGAACAGAGATGGATTTCCTGGAAATCTCTTCACTCGGATCCGCCTATCGATACGCTGTCAAAATCGAGCAGAAATTTCAGCAAAAGAACAAGCGTGACTTCGGACCTGCGCAGAAGCAGGGCAAGGGAAACTCTGGCTCGCAGAACACGGGGCAGGAAAAGGACAACCAGACCCAACCACAGGCGAAGAAGGGTAAAGAAAAGACAAAGAAGGACACCGGGAAGTGGTGCGAGTTCCACAAAAGCCCCTGGCACAACACTGATGATTGTCGCTCAAAACAGTCATTGGTGGCTGAGATCAAAGCTTCAGAATCAGATCCCAGTTCCGATTCTGACTCGGAACCTAATTTCACAGCCGTGCGAAAAGGGAAACAGATCATTGATGCAGAACCCAGTGCCGTTGTTGCCACCACACAGATTCATCCAGAGGAGCCTGAAGAGTCGGAGGCAGAGGAGCGCCTTTTCCACTCACAGATGTGGGTGAAGGGAATTCCCCTACACTTTGTTGTGGACATCGGCAGCCAAAAGAACCTGATCTCAGAAGAAGTCATCAAGAGACTGGAGCTACCAATAACGCCACACCCACAACCATACACCATTGGATGGCTAAGCCAAGGACGAAGGATCCATGTCAATCACCAATGTCGCCTACCATATGGCATCAAGCCCTTCAAAGATGAGGTATTGTGTGATGTGGCCCCACTTGAAGTATGTGATGTTCTCTTAGGACAACCATATATGTGGAAGCGTCATGCTATATATGAATCCCGACCTCGCAGTGTCATTGTCACTTTGGGAGGACAACTCTATCGGATACCAGAGATAGTTGCACCTACCCCAAACGAGCAGGGAAGGAAGATAATCTCCCACACTGGGAAATTTTCCCTATTCGCAATTGCCACTAAAGGTGAACATCAGATCACGGAGACATCCACAACCTCTGCAGATTATCCTTCTACTCAGCAGAAACAAGAAAAACACAAAGTTAGTGCAGCATCGCCTATTCGGGTACCTCTACAATGCAAGGCCACGCATTCAAGGTGCTCCTCCAAAAAGAAACCATCAACACCAATGCAAAATACCACAACAACCAAAACTGTTGAACAGCTCCAGCGCAGCCAGCAACAACAATTGCAACCCTCTGAAGATTTCAAAGAAAGGCAACCTTTCTGCTTCAGCAAATGTCACACCAAGAGCTCAACTCGACACACAGCTCGACATATGATAAGGGATTTAACGCAATGGAGACCATTGCTTCCTAAGGAGGGAGGATTGATCCAGGTGGATATCGGTGGCGGCCCACCTCTTCCAACTGGCTCAAAACAGTCTTCTGGCAATTTTGGTAAATTACTATTTTTAGCAGTTTTTCGGGTCCTGAACTTCCGAAGCCGTTTTGAGGCCCTAAACGACATTTTTTGGCGATTCGGAAGACCAAATGGTTGCCAACGGCATGCATTTGGGCTCAGTCGAAAGTTGTAAATCTCGGATAGACCTTTCCAACGGGCTACCGAGCGCCCCAAACGGAGATCGTATGCAAAAGTTATGACCCCGGGAAGTTGACTGTTCAACTAACCACCTTGGGGCCGCAAACTTTATGACGGTTCATCTTCTAGGGTTAGGTTTTTGGATGCTTGGGATTCTTTCCCTCATACTTATGATAAATAGGCCCCTTCGGCCTCTCTTTGTATTCATCTTGGCACGAATGAGCATAGCGGCCACATCTCTTCTCAGAGATAGCTACCACCATTCCAGCTATTGTATTTTACAGTCTGTTCTATTTCCGCTATTTAATAGAATATGTGTTTACTGTATCACTGTGTTATTTGCAATATATCTCTGTATATGCTATCTTTTGTTTCGTTCCCACATAAATCCGGATCAGTGGTATCAGAGCGGTCTGCTCTTTGATTGTTTCTCGGTGCATGTCCCCGACGAGGTCAGGATATAGAGAGTTGGGTCTCGAACTAGTTTCACTTGGGGAAGACCACTCTCGCCGCCCCAAACGGCCTCCCATGGCGGAAGAAAAGAGAGACGACGGAGCAGTAGATCCTATCAAGTTGTTGCTCGAGGAAGCCCTCGCGCGACAGAGGAACGAGATGATGGATAATTTTGCCCAGATCCTTCAACGCATGCCAACAGCGGCAAATGCACCCTCAACGAGCAGCCATTTCGGAGATACGACTCCCTTCAAGGTACAAGTTAATTTTGATATCCCTTTATTTGAAGGCCAAATCGATGCCGATGCCCTAGATAAATGGTTAAATCTACTAGAAGGGTATTTCTCTGTCCACAAATTTTCCGACAGGGAAAAGATCATCTTTGCGCTCCTTAAGGCCGTCCCCCATGTCAAAAATTGGTGGGAAACTTATTGTGAGCAAAACTCGTCAGACGAGTCTGGATTGTTTGAATATTCCAATCCCACTTGGGCCTCTTTTATAGATGCCGTCAAGGAACAATATTACCCTGTTGGAAACTATGATGACCAGTACACAAAATGGACCATTCTGCATCAAGAGAGGGACCAAACGGTGTCGGAGTACACCAACAAATTTCATACCTTGCGCACAAAGCTAGGTATCAAGGACTCCGAGCGGCACCTAGTACTGAAATATCGCAGTGGCCTACACCGGTACATCCGAACAGAGATGGATTTCCTGGAAATCTCTTCACTCGGATCCGCCTATCGATACGCTGTCAAAATCGAGCAGAAATTTCAGCAAAAGAACAAGCGTGACTTCGGACCTGCGCAGAAGCAGGGCAAGGGAAACTCTGGCTCGCAGAACACGGGGCAGGAAAAGGACAACCAGACCCAACCACAGGCGAAGAAGGGTAAAGAAAAGACAAAGAAGGACACCGGGAAGTGGTGCGAGTTCCACAAAAGCCCCTGGCACAACACTGATGATTGTCGCTCAAAACAGTCATTGGTGGCTGAGATCAAAGCTTCAGAATCAGATCCCAGTTCCGATTCTGACTCGGAACCTAATTTCACAGCCGTGCGAAAAGGGAAACAGATCATTGATGCAGAACCCAGTGCCGTTGTTGCCACCACACAGATTCATCCAGAGGAGCCTGAAGAGTCGGAGGCAGAGGAGCGCCTTTTCCACTCACAGATGTGGGTGAAGGGAATTCCCCTACACTTTGTTGTGGACATCGGCAGCCAAAAGAACCTGATCTCAGAAGAAGTCATCAAGAGACTGGAGCTACCAATAACGCCACACCCACAACCATACACCATTGGATGGCTAAGCCAAGGACGAAGGATCCATGTCAATCACCAATGTCGCCTACCATATGGCATCAAGCCCTTCAAAGATGAGGTATTGTGTGATGTGGCCCCACTTGAAGTATGTGATGTTCTCTTAGGACAACCATATATGTGGAAGCGTCATGCTATATATGAATCCCGACCTCGCAGTGTCATTGTCACTTTGGGAGGACAACTCTATCGGATACCAGAGATAGTTGCACCTACCCCAAACGAGCAGGGAAGGAAGATAATCTCCCACACTGGGAAATTTTCCCTATTCGCAATTGCCACTAAAGGTGAACATCAGATCACGGAGACATCCACAACCTCTGCAGATTATCCTTCTACTCAGCAGAAACAAGAAAAACACAAAGTTAGTGCAGCATCGCCTATTCGGGTACCTCTACAATGCAAGGCCACGCATTCAAGGTGCTCCTCCAAAAAGAAACCATCAACACCAATGCAAAATACCACAACAACCAAAACTGTTGAACAGCTCCAGCGCAGCCAGCAACAACAATTGCAACCCTCTGAAGATTTCAAAGAAAGGCAACCTTTCTGCTTCAGCAAATGTCACACCAAGAGCTCAACTCGACACACAGCTCGACATATGATAAGGGATTTAACGCAATGGAGACCATTGCTTCCTAAGGAGGGAGGATTGATCCAGGTGGATATCGGTGGCGGCCCACCTCTTCCAACTGGCTCAAAACAGTCTTCTGGCAATTTTGGTAAATTACTATTTTTAGCAGTTTTTCGGGTCCTGAACTTCCGAAGCCGTTTTGAGGCCCTAAACGACATTTTTTGGCGATTCGGAAGACCAAATGGTTGCCAACGGCATGCATTTGGGCTCAGTCGAAAGTTGTAAATCTCGGATAGACCTTTCCAACGGGCTACCGAGCGCCCCAAACGGAGATCGTATGCAAAAGTTATGACCCCGGGAAGTTGACTGTTCAACTAACCACCTTGGGGCCGCAAACTTTATGACGGTTCATCTTCTAGGGTTAGGTTTTTGGATGCTTGGGATTCTTTCCCTCATACTTATGATAAATAGGCCCCTTCGGCCTCTCTTTGTATTCATCTTGGCACGAATGAGCATAGCGGCCACATCTCTTCTCAGAGATAGCTACCACCATTCCAGCTATTGTATTTTACAGTCTGTTCTATTTCCGCTATTTAATAGAATATGTGTTTACTGTATCACTGTGTTATTTGCAATATATCTCTGTATATGCTATCTTTTGTTTCGTTCCCACATAAATCCGGATCAGTGGTATCAGAGCGGTCTGCTCTTTGATTGTTTCTCGGTGCATGTCCCCGACGAGGTCAGGATATAGAGAGTTGGGTCTCGAACTAGTTTCACTTGGGGAAGACCACTCTCGCCGCCCCAAACGGCCTCCCATGGCGGAAGAAAAGAGAGACGACGGAGCAGTAGATCCTATCAAGTTGTTGCTCGAGGAAGCCCTCGCGCGACAGAGGAACGAGATGATGGATAATTTTGCCCAGATCCTTCAACGCATGCCAACAGCGGCAAATGCACCCTCAACGAGCAGCCATTTCGGAGATACGACTCCCTTCAAGGTACAAGTTAATTTTGATATCCCTTTATTTGAAGGCCAAATCGATGCCGATGCCCTAGATAAATGGTTAAATCTACTAGAAGGGTATTTCTCTGTCCACAAATTTTCCGACAGGGAAAAGATCATCTTTGCGCTCCTTAAGGCCGTCCCCCATGTCAAAAATTGGTGGGAAACTTATTGTGAGCAAAACTCGTCAGACGAGTCTGGATTGTTTGAATATTCCAATCCCACTTGGGCCTCTTTTATAGATGCCGTCAAGGAACAATATTACCCTGTTGGAAACTATGATGACCAGTACACAAAATGGACCATTCTGCATCAAGAGAGGGACCAAACGGTGTCGGAGTACACCAACAAATTTCATACCTTGCGCACAAAGCTAGGTATCAAGGACTCCGAGCGGCACCTAGTACTGAAATATCGCAGTGGCCTACACCGGTACATCCGAACAGAGATGGATTTCCTGGAAATCTCTTCACTCGGATCCGCCTATCGATACGCTGTCAAAATCGAGCAGAAATTTCAGCAAAAGAACAAGCGTGACTTCGGACCTGCGCAGAAGCAGGGCAAGGGAAACTCTGGCTCGCAGAACACGGGGCAGGAAAAGGACAACCAGACCCAACCACAGGCGAAGAAGGGTAAAGAAAAGACAAAGAAGGACACCGGGAAGTGGTGCGAGTTCCACAAAAGCCCCTGGCACAACACTGATGATTGTCGCTCAAAACAGTCATTGGTGGCTGAGATCAAAGCTTCAGAATCAGATCCCAGTTCCGATTCTGACTCGGAACCTAATTTCACAGCCGTGCGAAAAGGGAAACAGATCATTGATGCAGAACCCAGTGCCGTTGTTGCCACCACACAGATTCATCCAGAGGAGCCTGAAGAGTCGGAGGCAGAGGAGCGCCTTTTCCACTCACAGATGTGGGTGAAGGGAATTCCCCTACACTTTGTTGTGGACATCGGCAGCCAAAAGAACCTGATCTCAGAAGAAGTCATCAAGAGACTGGAGCTACCAATAACGCCACACCCACAACCATACACCATTGGATGGCTAAGCCAAGGACGAAGGATCCATGTCAATCACCAATGTCGCCTACCATATGGCATCAAGCCCTTCAAAGATGAGGTATTGTGTGATGTGGCCCCACTTGAAGTATGTGATGTTCTCTTAGGACAACCATATATGTGGAAGCGTCATGCTATATATGAATCCCGACCTCGCAGTGTCATTGTCACTTTGGGAGGACAACTCTATCGGATACCAGAGATAGTTGCACCTACCCCAAACGAGCAGGGAAGGAAGATAATCTCCCACACTGGGAAATTTTCCCTATTCGCAATTGCCACTAAAGGTGAACATCAGATCACGGAGACATCCACAACCTCTGCAGATTATCCTTCTACTCAGCAGAAACAAGAAAAACACAAAGTTAGTGCAGCATCGCCTATTCGGGTACCTCTACAATGCAAGGCCACGCATTCAAGGTGCTCCTCCAAAAAGAAACCATCAACACCAATGCAAAATACCACAACAACCAAAACTGTTGAACAGCTCCAGCGCAGCCAGCAACAACAATTGCAACCCTCTGAAGATTTCAAAGAAAGGCAACCTTTCTGCTTCAGCAAATGTCACACCAAGAGCTCAACTCGACACACAGCTCGACATATGATAAGGGATTTAACGCAATGGAGACCATTGCTTCCTAAGGAGGGAGGATTGATCCAGGTGGATATCGGTGGCGGCCCACCTCTTCCAACTGGCTCAAAACAGTCTTCTGGCAATTTTGGTAAATTACTATTTTTAGCAGTTTTTCGGGTCCTGAACTTCCGAAGCCGTTTTGAGGCCCTAAACGACATTTTTTGGCGATTCGGAAGACCAAATGGTTGCCAACGGCATGCATTTGGGCTCAGTCGAAAGTTGTAAATCTCGGATAGACCTTTCCAACGGGCTACCGAGCGCCCCCAAACGGAGATCGTATGCAAAAGTTATGACCCCGGGAAGTTGACTGTTCAACTAACCACCTTGGGGCCGCAAACTTTATGACGGTTCATCTTCTAGGGTTAGGTTTTTGGATGCTTGGGATTCTTTCCCTCATACTTATGATAAATAGGCCCCTTCGGCCTCTCTTTGTATTCATCTTGGCACGAATGAGCATAGCGGCCACATCTCTTCTCAGAGATAGCTACCACCATTCCAGCTATTGTATTTTACAGTCTGTTCTATTTCCGCTATTTAATAGAATATGTGTTTACTGTATCACTGTGTTATTTGCAATATATCTCTGTATATGCTATCTTTTGTTTCGTTCCCACATAAATCCGGATCAGTGGTATCAGAGCGGTCTGCTCTTTGATTGTTTCTCGGTGCATGTCCCCGACGAGGTCAGGATATAGAGAGTTGGGTCTCGAACTAGTTTCACTTGGGGAAGACCACTCTCGCCGCCCCAAACGGCCTCCCATGGCGGAAGAAAAGAGAGACGACGGAGCAGTAGATCCTATCAAGTTGTTGCTCGAGGAAGCCCTCGCGCGACAGAGGAACGAGATGATGGATAATTTTGCCCAGATCCTTCAACGCATGCCAACAGCGGCAAATGCACCCTCAACGAGCAGCCATTTCGGAGATACGACTCCCTTCAAGGTACAAGTTAATTTTGATATCCCTTTATTTGAAGGCCAAATCGATGCCGATGCCCTAGATAAATGGTTAAATCTACTAGAAGGGTATTTCTCTGTCCACAAATTTTCCGACAGGGAAAAGATCATCTTTGCGCTCCTTAAGGCCGTCCCCCATGTCAAAAATTGGTGGGAAACTTATTGTGAGCAAAACTCGTCAGACGAGTCTGGATTGTTTGAATATTCCAATCCCACTTGGGCCTCTTTTATAGATGCCGTCAAGGAACAATATTACCCTGTTGGAAACTATGATGACCAGTACACAAAATGGACCATTCTGCATCAAGAGAGGGACCAAACGGTGTCGGAGTACACCAACAAATTTCATACCTTGCGCACAAAGCTAGGTATCAAGGACTCCGAGCGGCACCTAGTACTGAAATATCGCAGTGGCCTACACCGGTACATCCGAACAGAGATGGATTTCCTGGAAATCTCTTCACTCGGATCCGCCTATCGATACGCTGTCAAAATCGAGCAGAAATTTCAGCAAAAGAACAAGCGTGACTTCGGACCTGCGCAGAAGCAGGGCAAGGGAAACTCTGGCTCGCAGAACACGGGGCAGGAAAAGGACAACCAGACCCAACCACAGGCGAAGAAGGGTAAAGAAAAGACAAAGAAGGACACCGGGAAGTGGTGCGAGTTCCACAAAAGCCCCTGGCACAACACTGATGATTGTCGCTCAAAACAGTCATTGGTGGCTGAGATCAAAGCTTCAAAGCTTCAGAATCAGATCCCAGTTCCGATTCTGACTCGGAACCTAATTTCACAGCCGTGCGAAAAGGGAAACAGATCATTGATGCAGAACCCAGTGCCGTTGTTGCCACCACACAGATTCATCCAGAGGAGCCTGAAGAGTCGGAGGCAGAGGAGCGCCTTTTCCACTCACAGATGTGGGTGAAGGGAATTCCCCTACACTTTGTTGTGGACATCGGCAGCCAAAAGAACCTGATCTCAGAAGAAGTCATCAAGAGACTGGAGCTACCAATAACGCCACACCCACAACCATACACCATTGGATGGCTAAGCCAAGGACGAAGGATCCATGTCAATCACCAATGTCGCCTACCATATGGCATCAAGCCCTTCAAAGATGAGGTATTGTGTGATGTGGCCCCACTTGAAGTATGTGATGTTCTCTTAGGACAACCATATATGTGGAAGCGTCATGCTATATATGAATCCCGACCTCGCAGTGTCATTGTCACTTTGGGGAGGACAACTCTATCGGATACCAGAGATAGTTGCACCTACCCCAAACGAGCAGGGAAGGAAGATAATCTCCCACACTGGGAAATTTTCCCTATTCGCAATTGCCACTAAAGGTGAACATCAGATCACGGAGACATCCACAACCTCTGCAGATTATCCTTCTACTCAGCAGAAACAAGAAAAACACAAAGTTAGTGCAGCATCGCCTATTCGGGTACCTCTACAATGCAAGGCCACGCATTCAAGGTGCTCCTCCAAAAAGAAACCATCAACACCAATGCAAAATACCACAACAACCAAAAACTGTTGAACAGCTCCAGCGCAGCAGCAACAACAATTGCAACCCTCTGAAGATTTCAAAGAAAGGCAACCTTTCTGCTTCAGCAAATGTCACACCAAGAGCTCAACTCGACACACAGCTCGACATATGATAAGGGATTTAACGCAATGGAGACCATTGCTTCCTAAGGAGGGAGGATTGATCCAGGTGGATATCGGTGGCGGCCCACCTCTTCCAACTGGCTCAAAACAGTCTTCTGGCAATTTTGGTAAATTACTATTTTTAGCAGTTTTTCGGGTCCTGAACTTCCGAAGCCGTTTTGAGGCCCTAAACGACATTTTTTGGCGATTCGGAAGACCAAATGGTTGCCAACGGCATGCATTTGGGCTCAGTCGAAAGTTGTAAATCTCGGATAGACCTTTCCAACGGGCTACCGAGCGCCCCAAACGGAGATCGTATGCAAAAGTTATGACCCCGGGAAGTTGACTGTTCAACTAACCACCTTGGGGCCGCAAACTTTATGACGGTTCATCTTCTAGGGTTAGGTTTTTGGATGCTTGGGATTCTTTCCCTCATACTTATGATAAATAGGCCCCTTCGGCCTCTCTTTGTATTCATCTTGGCACGAATGAGCATAGCGGCCACATCTCTTCTCAGAGATAGCTACCACCATTCCAGCTATTGTATTTTACAGTCTGTTCTATTTCCGCTATTTAATAGAATATGTGTTTACTGTATCACTGTGTTATTTGCAATATATCTCTGTATATGCTATCTTTTGTTTCGTTCCCACATAAATCCGGATCAGTGGTATCAGAGCGGTCTGCTCTTTGATTGTTTCTCGGTGCATGTCCCCGACGAGGTCAGGATATAGAGAGTTGGGTCTCGAACTAGTTTCACTTGGGGAAGACCACTCTCGCCGCCCCAAACGGCCTCCCATGGCGGAAGAAAAGAGAGACGACGGAGCAGTAGATCCTATCAAGTTGTTGCTCGAGGAAGCCCTCGCGCGACAGAGGAACGAGATGATGGATAATTTTGCCCAGATCCTTCAACGCATGCCAACAGCGGCAAATGCACCCTCAACGAGCAGCCATTTCGGAGATACGACTCCCTTCAAGGTACAAGTTAATTTTGATATCCCTTTATTTGAAGGCCAAATCGATGCCGATGCCCTAGATAAATGGTTAAATCTACTAGAAGGGTATTTCTCTGTCCACAAATTTTTCCGACAGGGAAAGATCAATTGCGCTCCTTAAGGCCGTCCCCAAGTCAAAACCAATGGTGGAAACTTATTGTGAGCAAAACTCGT